>VZTH01000402.1:466774-718616 GCA_013397815.1 Aleadryas rufinucha
TTTTTTTCTTTTTTTCCTCCCCCCCCCCCCCCCCCCCTTCTGTTGTTTCTTCTGGTTCACCGGAAAGAAAGCTGCGCTCCGGAACCTGGCACCGACCCGCCGGCGCTGCAGCAGCAGGGCGAGGAGGAGGGACCGCTACGCTGGATCCCAGGACGGCTTCCCCGGCTGGGAAAATGGGAATGCTGAGACGGTGGGGCCCGAGCAGAGGAGGGAGGGAGAGGAAACCTGCTGCTGCGGAGCTGTGAGCATCCCGGGAAGCTGCGAGCGTGCCTGGAGGAGCGCGGGGAGAAGCAGCCTCGTCCCCCGCCTGCCTCGGGCTCCTCTTGGATTTTCTGCCCCCTTGACGGGGACTTGCCCTAGAGACTTCTGTGATTGAAGGGATCTCGCAGGAGGCGCTTCCTCAGCCTGGTCCAGGCTGCGTGGTTTCTCTTTTGTGGTCGCCTGTTCCTGGTTTGGTTTGTTTTTGTTCTTTTTTTTTACACTTTTTCATTTTTTTTTTAACCTTACTTTGCTCTGGAATAAGGGAAACTTTTTATCTCCGGAAACATGTCGACGGGAGAAAGTTTTGAGTCTCGGTTTGAGAAAATCGACGTGACTTTGAAGGACCCCAAATCCGAAGTGAACGTGGACTGTTTGCTGGTGAGTAGGGAGCGCCGATGGGCCCCCGGTCACGTCTCCCCGAATTCCTTACCCTGTGGGACCGAATCTCGCACTCCTGGCTGAGTCACCGCCCTGCTCAGCTCCGCACTGGTGTTTTGTTTACTCGGCACTGGGCTCAGGATGCGTGAATGTGTCTGTGTGCCGGGAGAGCGGCTCATGCCAAGGAGGCGCTTGCCCAGCCCTGCCTCACACTTGTCATCTCTCGCTCCGCGCACCGCTCTGTGCCTCGCCGGCTGTCACAGGGGCGGTGGAGCCTTTCCACAAAGGCAGAATTCATCAGTGCCACTACTCTGTGTGAGCACAGGATTTCGAATAGCTTTGATACCAATTCTCTCTCCAAAAACTTTTTTAAAGACTGAGGTCCTCTTATGCTGTGGTTAAGCGCTGCGGCGCTGACAGTCGCATACAACACGATTAATAAGCCTTTACAGGTGGGCAGGGGTTTAAATGCATTTTAAACTGGTGGTTGTGCTAGGCCTGGCGTGGAGGGCTGCTCGCTTGTTGTTTCCCTAATTGGTCGTACCTAATCTCTGGATCTCCTCAGTACTGTCAGTGTTATAACTGCATCATAGGAAAGCGAACCATAACATTTCCTGATAGAAAACCAACCAACGTCATATGGTAGCTGATTGACAGAATTGGATGATCTTTTAGTTCTCATTTAGTTCACTTAGTATCTCAGTAAAGTGTATGCCAAGTCCAGCTAATTTGTTTGGGATGCAGCTGGGTCCTTAAATATGCCTAGAGATGTCCTTAAATAGTACCAAAGTATAATTTGTGCTTTCACACTGAAGTACAGGGCTTATTTTCTTTGGAGCAAGTGACAGAAGTTCTTTAGTGTGTTTTTTTTTCCCTGGCTTTCTGTTGTTAGAGGAACAAATAAATTGAATTTGTTCCTCATATGAACTCTGACATTTGGATTTGGAAGGGAAGGGAGGTGTGGGGGTGGAGATAGCTCTTAATAGTCATTCTTCATTTTCTGCTGCATGGCTCTTGGCAGAAAACTTGCTTCAGCATAGGGCAGTGGAGAGATTAAAAGAGTAATGCANGGTCTTTTGCCACACAATGGATTCTGTGACTGGTTCTATGATCCCTTCCCAGGCGCGCGCCCTCTGCGACCGCCTCATGCGCGCGCGCGCCCCCGCCTCAGTCTCCGTGCGCGCGCACCTCCTGCCGCCGTCCCGTCCCGTCCCGTCCCGTCCCCGCCCGCACCGGAGCCGTTCCCCCGCGCATGCGCCCCGCGCCCCGTCCCGACTGTTCAAACAGGAAGGCGGACATGTTAGCTCTCGCAGGTTCCCTCGCAGCCGCCGGACCTCACGCTCTCCCCTCCCCTTAAGCCGCCTCCTTCCCTCCTCCCCTCGCACGCCGCAACCTCGGGTCGGTCCTGAGGCGGTCCGGANTCCGGAAGGCGGGGAAACGGGGGGGGGGGTGGCTGAACCGGCGTTGGCAGCGGCGGGAGGCAGCGAGGAGGAGGAGGAGGAGAGAGGAAGAAAGATGCTGCTGCGGCCGCTCCGCCGGTGAGGTGACGCGTCCGCCGCCCGCGGGGGCACTCGCCCGGTGCCTTCCTCGCTTCCTCGCCCCGTGCCCACGGACGGACCGACCCCACGGCGCTGAGACACGCCGTCGAGAGGATTCCCCTGTTTTATTTTTCCATCCATTTTTGCCTTGTTGGTGTGCCTGCAGGCTTTTGTCTTTTTTCTTTTTCTTTCTTCCCCCCCCCNTTCTGCCCCCTTGACGGGGACTTGCCCTAGAGACTTCTGTGATTGAAGGGATCTCGCAGGAGGCGCTTCCTCAGCCTGGTCCAGGCTGCGTGGTTTCTCTTTTGTGGTCGCCTGTTCCTGGTTTGGTTTGTTTTTGTTCTTTTTTTTTACACTTTTTCATTTTTTTTTTAACCTTACTTTGCTCTGGAATAAGGGAAACTTTTTATCTCCGGAAACATGTCGACGGGAGAAAGTTTTGAGTCTCGGTTTGAGAAAATCGACGTGACTTTGAAGGACCCCAAATCCGAAGTGAACGTGGACTGTTTGCTGGTGAGTAGGGAGCGCCGATGGGCCCCCGGTCACGTCTCCCCGAATTCCTTACCCTGTGGGACCGAATCTCGCACTCCTGGCTGAGTCACCGCCCTGCTCAGCTCCGCACTGGTGTTTTGTTTACTCGGCACTGGGCTCAGGATGCGTGAATGTGTCTGTGTGCCGGGAGAGCGGCTCATGCCAAGGAGGCGCTTGCCCAGCCCTGCCTCACACTTGTCATCTCTCGCTCCGCGCACCGCTCTGTGCCTCGCCGGCTGTCACAGGGGCGGTGGAGCCTTTCCACAAAGGCAGAATTCATCAGTGCCACTACTCTGTGTGAGCACAGGATTTCGAATAGCTTTGATACCAATTCTCTCTCCAAAAACTTTTTTAAAGACTGAGGTCCTCTTATGCTGTGGTTAAGCGCTGCGGCGCTGACAGTCGCATACAACACGATTAATAAGCCTTTACAGGTGGGCAGGGGTTTAAATGCATTTTAAACTGGTGGTTGTGCTAGGCCTGGCGTGGAGGGCTGCTCGCTTGTTGTTTCCCTAATTGGTCGTACCTAATCTCTGGATCTCCTCAGTACTGTCAGTGTTATAACTGCATCATAGGAAAGCGAACCATAACATTTCCTGATAGAAAACCAACCAACGTCATATGGTAGCTGATTGACAGAATTGGATGATCTTTTAGTTCTCATTTAGTTCACTTAGTATCTCAGTAAAGTGTATGCCAAGTCCAGCTAATTTGTTTGGGATGCAGCTGGGTCCTTAAATATGCCTAGAGATGTCCTTAAATAGTACCAAAGTATAATTTGTGCTTTCACACTGAAGTACAGGGCTTATTTTCTTTGGAGCAAGTGACAGAAGTTCTTTAGTGTGTTTTTTTTTCCCTGGCTTTCTGTTGTTAGAGGAACAAATAAATTGAATTTGTTCCTCATATGAACTCTGACATTTGGATTTGGAAGGGAAGGGAGGTGTGGGGGTGGAGATAGCTCTTAATAGTCATTCTTCATTTTCTGCTGCATGGCTCTTGGCAGAAAACTTGCTTCAGCATAGGGCAGTGGAGAGATTAAAAGAGTAATGCAAGAATCTGTACCAGTTCACAGTATTGTTTACTCTCTTTAGCTTATTACTAGTTTGTGAGCTTCTGAAGCGTTGGCAGGTCAAACCTACATCCCCAGATAAAAGCAGAGCCTTGTGGATGCTGCTATCACAAAGGAAAATAGCACTGCATCTTCTAGTTAACTTGCTTCTCTTGATCTGCTTTACATATCTGTCATCTTAGAACCAAAGCTAATGAGGAGACTCTGGTTCTTAGGATACAGTATGTCAGTTTTGTTAAGTCAAGACTAATCAGACATTTTTACACCCAAATTCTGTTGATAGGTGTCAAGAGTACAGAGTCAGCTAAGAGTCCAGAGTTTATATTAACCATGGCTCAATTTGCTACTGTCTGCTTTAGTGCTGGCCGTTCTATGGGGACCTTCCTACAGTGGTAGGAAGGAATTGGCAGGTATCAGACATGCAGTTGGTAGTATCTTTAACCGTATTCCTTAATCTTATAATCAGTTTAAGGATTTGCCCCATTTCAGTTATCTTAATTGTGATTAGGAGCTAAGCTGTAGTCAGTTTGGGAATGAACTTCTTGGGATGCTTCCTGTCATGCTTGTTGAAAGTTTTAGAACATATATTTGCATCACAGATATTCATGTCCTTTAAAGTGACAATTTTTTAGGAAATTTCTTTTAAACTATTTCTAATTAGAAAAGAAAATGCTGCTTCTGAGGAAATCAGTTGGTAGGCTAACTTTGTATGTGTTTGGTCAATGTATCAGTCTTCCTGCTGGCTGGACTTATACTTTGTTTCACTTGTCTTGGGGTTTTTTCTATGGAAGAGTTTAAGTATCCTAACACTTTCTAAACAGCTTAAATATTTTACACCAGTTCATAATGTGATGATTCACACTACAAGCATCATTCTTGGCCCAAAGTACTACTTATATATCAAATCCATTAAAATCTGTGTGGATATGCTTTTAAGGAAGAAATGCTTAGGTGTAGGTGTAATTGATCTGCATTTAAAATACCTTCTGAAATGAAATCCCCATTCCCCTCCCTGCAAGTCTCAGTTAAAGAGAGAAATTTGACAGACTTTAGACATGGTACACTTTAAAAACAAAATAAAATAATATTTTTCTGATCAGGTTGCATACAACTATTCTTTTAAATAAAAGTTTTAAAATCTAAATTGTTTTTTACCTTTGATTAAGATTGTGCATTGATGCTCCTTATAACTGCTTTTACTTTTCCTAAGCAAAGGTGATAGCTAACTCTGTGTATCTGAGTGGAAATGCATGACTAGCTGGTACACAGATACTTCAGCATCTGATGTTCTATATATGTAGGTTTAAAATGCTGGGGTTCATTTAGATTCAGGAAACATTTTTTTTGGCTGTATGAAGAAAAGTCTCAGCAATGCTCTTGGCTTCTCTTAGAATGGTTTTATCCTCTAACTTTGCTTAATTTTTCTTTTATTCTTGTGTTTCTTCCCCATCAGTTTGTACCCCTTGTGGACTAACAGGCAAGATATAGAATAACCTTTAAATCAGCTTTGTAGCCATTTTGGGTTTTGTAAATGTCATAAGCTGTGTTCTGTATGCTAGAAAGATTCTAAATTTATATGTGAAGTAGTATGAGAACTCTAAGAAAAGAAGATAGGGGTGGGGGCTGATACAAAGGAAGATGTGTTACCGTTTCAGGAAGGTGTGGGAGAAGAGTGCTGTCAACAGAGCAGAGCAGGCGGAAAAGGCACATTGAGGGCCTTATAACTTCAATTTACGTGCTGCAGGAAGGAAATTCATAAAGCTGAGGTGCAGGAGAGAGGTGTGTTTATTTTTCCTCTTTTCTCTTATGCAACTGTAATAAAAACAGAGTGAGAAAATGAATTTAAGTTACAATTCTCTGTAACTAAATTTATTTCTTTGGGGCTTCCATGCACTTGATTTAGTACTAGGTAGGGGAATCATAGATAAACTGTCTCTTTTTTTGATGAGGCATGAGGAGGCCCAAGCCTGAGTTAAGCGTAGAAAATGTGTCACAGCATCATGTAGTGCATTTTCTCAAAATATTTGGTTCTAGGAGTCCTACAGTCCCCAAAACATCTAATAATGCTGTGAAGGCTGTGTTAGAGAGGTGGTCACACTCTAGGGTGTGTAGTGGTCAGATCCTGGTGAATTCCATAGGGGTGCTGAGTAGGCCCAAAGGCAGTGTAAGTAACTATTAACTTGAGCTAAGTGTCTCATTTATGAGCTTAAACACTGAAAAGCAGTATTCAGTGCACATCATTCTACAACAATTTTTGGAATGAACCCATGTTTTAGTAAATTTTTGGGGTTTATGGGCTTACAGTTTTTGGAGAGTGGGGAGTTAAGGGGTGTAATAAGTGAGTAAATGGTGGGACATTTTGACCTGAAATTGCCTATGCTTTTGATTCTAAAATAACTAGTAACTTTTAATGAAAATGTGTTTTGGTGCTCTCTCTGTTCAGGTAAGAACTCACAAAGAGTGTTTTCATGGTTTATATAGGCACTTGGGTTATTATATGTATTCTCTTTTTATATATATATATTTATATATAAATATATAACAATGTAATATTGTATTTATTCAGGTACTTAGTCAATTACTTCCATAGTTGATTTTAAAAACTTCACACTTTTGTTGGTCTTAATCTTCAAAGATGTCAAATATTTCATTTGTTGAGCAGTTTGTCTTCAGATTAACTGACAGCAGTGAACACTGCATATCACAAACTCGTTTTATCTACTCTCAAGAGGTTTCCATTTTTGTTGCACCAAAAATACATAGCTACAGAGCTTGATTCACCTGTTTTTCATAGGCCTGTTTCATCAGCTGGATTAAGTCATGTTCATCTATCTTGCATAGGAAAAGGCGAGATGATCTCCTCATCTTTGAGATTTGGAATTCTATATATATCTCTGTTACTAGACATATTTGCCTTCTGTTAAATGTGTTAGCACTTCTGAAGGCCTTGGGATTAGGGATTTGGATAATAAATTTTTACAAAGCAATAAATAAGAAGTATATAACTGAAAGTACCTTTACTTTGGAGGTATCTGTCCAAATAGCTGTTGAAATCACCCTGACTGAAACCACACTAACTCTGCTCTTAAAGTCTGGGTGATCAAATGCTAGTGAAATTTGGTATCTGAGAAGCTTCCTTGATGGCTAATGAAGCTTCTTGTACACACAAGAAGCAGAACTTCATGAACATTTGCACATCATCAGCTTCAGAATTCTGTAAGTTGTCTGAAGATAGTTCAGACTAAGGGAAAGTGTTGTGACTGACGAAATCTCCTTGGATGTGTTTCTACCATTCTTTAGATCCAAGTGTAAGGTCCTGCAGTTGTCTTGGGGCTATCACCAGTATCACTGCAGTCTGAGTGTTGAATGGTTTGAGAGCAGCCTTGTGGAGAAAGACTTGGGGATTTTATCTGAATTTCTGGCTCCTCTGTCAGAGAGTGACCTTTTTCACAGGGCCTGTTAACATCAGGACAAGGGCTTTAAATTGAAAGGGGATAGATTTAGATTGGACGTGAGGAAGAAGTTTTTTACTGGGAGGGCGGTGAGGCACTGGAACAGATTGCTTAGAGAACTTGTGGATGTTCCACCTCTGGAAGTGTTCAAGGCCAGATTGGATGGGGCTTTGAACAACCTGGTCTAGTGGAAGGTCCTTGCCCATGACGGGGGGGTTGGTACTAGAAGATCTTTAAAGGTCCCTTCCAACCCAAACCATTCTGTGATTTGGTAGTTGATTCAAAATGAGACTTCTCGCTGACCTGGAAATACAATTCCGTGTCTTCAAGTTACCATATCTGAACTTTATATGCAAAAATTATTAATGTTAATTATTAATGTTAATTAACATTAACATTGTTATTTAACATTAGTGTTAATGTTAATATTATCTTCTCATCACTACGGATTGTGGAATATAAAGGTTGATGTTTAATGATAAAATATATCTTGATCTGTTAGTCAAAGGTAAAATGCAACTCTAAGTTGGCTTTGAGAATACAGTAACTTGATGAATTCTTTCAGGTTGCATCTCTTAAGAATTTTTTAATATTACGTTGGCCTTTAGAAAGTTAACAGTAGACATGTGGAACTGTCAAAATGTTAGCTTTTGTTTCATGGTGTATAGTAGGTTTTACAGAGAAATTAATAGTTAACTTAGCCAACTCTTCTGCTTATAACACTAGAGGCTGTGTAGGAATGTAATTATTTATTTTTCCTATAAAAAATTTTAATGAAGAATGATAATAGAAAGTTGATGTTAAGACATGTTTCAACAAGAGGAATAAAACACCCAACCAGGCTATAAATGCTCTTACAAAGTAAAAATATTTGTAAACAATGTCCTTTTCCCTGGCAACTACAGAGTGTTTTTTTTGTTGCTTGAGGGAAGGAAGAGGGAAACACCTGGAATTTGTTTGCTGGACAAATGGAAAATCAACCTGTTGGTCTGTACATCTTTGACTTTGAGGATAATGATAGCTTCAGGAGCCACTCATTGAGAACTTAATAAATACTGAGAAGCCCTGAGAGTGGATGATGTTGGTAGCCTCACAGTTGCTGTTAGCAGAATTCCCTAGCTCATAGTTTAGTTCTATGTAAAAGTAAAAAGATTTTTTAGGTCTCTTACCAAAGAACACTGAGATGTTTGTCTTAATGCAGGATGTTTATCTTGAATTTAAGAGATCCCAAACCATGTAATTAAAAATCTTTTTTTGGTGGATGTTGCTTGATTTTATTTATCAAAACTCCTTTGTCATTAAGAAATTGCAGTTCCCAATGGAAATACTGAAAAACTGAACTTATTTCTCTGAGAACAAAATTGGAGAATACTTGAAAAGTTTTCTGTCTTTGCCTTAATTTGTCCAGTCATTCCAGCAGCAATAAAGCCAGAAGGATGATGAGACAATATTGATAAAACTGCAGGCACTATGCAGGCAACACCCAGTTATAGCTCAGTTAAAGCAAATGCAAATAACACCATCTTTTAGCTTCCTCAGCAGTCTGCTGAAATAAACACTCAAATTAATGCCAAGGTACACACCATGGACAGCAAACAGGAGGAACGGGAAGCCACGTGCAGCAGGAAAATTGTGACACTGGAACGTGCATTAGAACAGGCTGCCTGGGGCAGTGATGGAGTCCCCATCCCTGGAGGGATGTGTTGATGTGGCACTTGGAGACATGGTTTAGTGATTGTCCTTGGCAGCACTGGGGTCTTTTCTGACCTAAATGATTCTGAGAATGGTGATTGAACAAGAGGTGGAACTGGATCTTTGAGAAGAAGAATGGTTTGGAGCTTCTCTTGTCCATGGTGTTTTGCTGTGCTGACATGATTGGATTGCCTCTACTGAAGTCTCCAGTCAGCAGGGTAGAGATGTCTCTGTAGTGTGCTCAGCATCAGCAGGGTGTAAGGTGCTGTGGTGCATCTTCAGTTACAGCTGTCTGGAGACTGTCTAGACAGGCAGGAGCTGCTTGGCCAGGTTGGCTGCCCTTGTTGCTACGGGAGAACCGGCCCAGGATCAGCACCAGCTTCTGACTGGAGCACAGGTCAAAGTCTATTCTGATACTCAAAATCTTGTAAAGGATTGGCCTTCACTAACTGAAAGGTTGCCACTCCCTGTCAATATTTATACAATAAAAACTGTCATGGGGACAGTATGTAAGATCTCTTTATTAGTAAGTCCTAATTGAAATCCAACTGGAGATTTTTTTATTTTAGCTTCTTATATTTCTTACATGCACGCATTTTTCTGTTTCTTTCATAGAGTTCAGAAATATGTGAAGGTTTTCTTGTTTTTTGTCGGTTACATGGTCTGAGATGATGCAAAGACCTAATGCTTTAAAAACCTCTGTAGGAAACACTGCACACACTAAGGCTTTATTTTGGGCTCTAGATTGGAACTACCTAAAAGTGTTTCTAGCCTATGTGTGTTTGGGCTGCAGAGCTTATAATTGAACTGGAAACACAAGTGGAGCACGTCCTTGTTTTTTCTTACAGATCTTCATGAGTCATGATATTCACTTAGAAAAAATCCTCGAATTCTAATAGTTATGTCTTTCTATTCTAATAATTATGTCTTTATATTTTTTCTCTTAAAAGCAGCATAGTACTCAGTGCTACATCATATTCAGATGTATTAAATGCTAAGGTATGAATATATTTGGAGGAAAACTTGATGTGAGATATCTATGTAGAAAATGCATTGATAGAAGATGGCTGTCTTCCTATGTAATCACTGACTGCTGTGAAAATACTGTTTCTGTGGAGGCTGAGCTTAATTTTTAGCAAATAAATAACGGCCAAAAAAAACCCTGACTACACAAAACTAAGTATGTCATCTGGAATGTGCTTTTTGAAGAAGAGGAAGCCAGAAGCTTCTTTTGACATCTGGAGATTTCAGCTAGGAAATTTTTTCCTGTTTTGTGGTTGGAGAAGTTACATTTTCAGCAGATGGTTAGTAAAACTTGTATTATAGCCATAGTGGTTATTTCCAGTGGGAAAGTGTGAAGGAACGATGGTTAGGGCATTCATCTCAAACTGGTTACTGTTTGATCATTTGCTTCTTTTATCTAAATCAGTTACTTTGGATGATGATTTTGAAGTCTGCCTTCTTAATGTTTAATACCACGTGCACAGGGAAAGTAGTATTTGGTTGAGTACAAATGATTTTTTCACAGAATGATTGAGGCTGGAAGGAACCTCTGGAGGTCTCTCATCCCCCTGCTGTGATAGAGTGGCCTAGATCAGGTTGCCCAGGAAGGTTTTTGAGTGTCTCAAAGGTGATGAACTCCACAACTTCTCTGGGCAACCTGTAATTTTCCACTTCTCAGAAGAATACTTACTTTGTTGATGCTTCACACAGCAGAAAATAAAATGCAACAAAACTAATTAGAAAAGTCATCAGTATTCATTTGGCATTTATTTGCAGAGTTCTGGCCTTCTTGTTTAGTAAATGTATTTCTAGCCCAAATAATTTTTTGAAAGGTATCTGCCACAGAAGACCCGAGGAACTTTCTGCATGGAGGCGTTTGTAGATTTGGATATTTTAAGCATAAAGGTTTGTGTCTGAGGGGTCAGTTGCTGTGGATTTATAAGCTCATGTTTAATTTGTGACTGCAGTTGAAACAAATGTACAATTTTTCTGTTGGAGCTAAAAAGTGTGAATGCCTTGCTGTGATGTCCTGTTTGCACTCCATGAGTGCCACTTCAGTTTTTCATGATTATGTAGCCTTGTGTTTTCTGTATCTGCGTACACACATCATTTTCTTCCTGACAGGTAGTGAGGGAGGATGGGTAGGACTTCCTTATTGGCCTGGAAAGGTGAAAGACTTTTTGATAGTGATGGGACAGGGACCTGTCCCTGAGAGACCGGTGAAGAGGAGAGACTACCTGTGGGGTTTTCAGGCAGAGCTGTCAGAGGAAAGACTTCATCTTCAGACCTTGACTTCAGAGAAGCTGAAGTGTGGATTGTCAGTACAACAAGCACCATTTTCTTAGAGTAAGGATGACAGTCCGATATGTTAATTCCAGCGTTGAGATCTGGGAGTTCATTTGACAAGTGTGGATTGATTCTGTTAAATACTTAAGAGGGGGGAAAACCTCTCCTGCCAGGAGATAATCGAGTAGGAGTGGATGGGGAAGATTCTTCAGGGAGGAGTGAGGCTGAGGGTAGGGCAATCAATGAGTTAGTCTTGGTTATACTTGGCTTGTGCTTTTTTGCAGATGCTGGGTTGTGCTAATAATACCAGGCAGGACATGAAGCTGTAGTTGAAAGTAGAGGTAATACTGATGTCTTACAACTTTGTATTGATACTATGCACTGCTGTCAGTGTTAGAGGTAGAATCATAGAATTTCCTTCTTTGTTATGAAATCTGATTATACAAATGTATTTTTATACTAATCTCTTCTTAGAAAGTAGCTTTGATTGTAGGCATGCAAAGAATCCTGTCAGTATTGAGCTGAGAGAATTTATTCTCCCGTTTCGAAGAGGGAAGGTGGTTCTGCCACTTCAGTGACTGTTTGTTTATTGCTCTAATACATCTTCTGTGGGTAGCTGTCCTCCTCCTTCAACTTAATTTACTACTAAGTTCATTGGCAATTAAACATACAGTTGCCCGCATAACAATGATACAGTTTTTGGTGGTCTTGGGACCATTCATACTTGCTGTTACATGCTATATATCCTCTTTTGTGCAAATTCAAGGCCAAAAGTGGTGCCAGCCAAATAGTAGACTCATTAGGAATTGAAGTTTTTGCTCTGCTAGTATTGGCAACGATCATTGTGGCTTTTGAAAGAGGGGCTGTTGTTGCGAACATTTGTGGAGCAAAGATGGTGACGTAAGTAAGAAAATGCCCATGAAGACCTGTGAGTGAAAGCTGAACTATTGATGTGATTGTGTATTTTATTGAGTTTGTTGGTTGGTTGTTTTGTCCTTTTTTTTTTCAATACATTGAGTTTATAGTTGGACATGTCATTAAAGAGCTAGGCTTTCTCTGTAGAGAATAAATCAGCAAGATTCCTGGAAGAGGTTTTGTCTTCTGTCTTTTACTAAAATGCCCATGGCTATTTTTAGCCTTTCTCATACCAAATAAACTGTTTTGTGCATATGGTTTTTGGAAGTAGCATGACCTTAAGGTGTTTGGAGATGGTTTTGACTTGCAAAATCAGGTGGTTGGAGAAATCATCAGATCTAGTCACAATGTGGTTCTGAATCAAGCTATGAAGACTCTTGTTAGGAAAACCGTATTTAGGAGAATTCTGGGTTGTTTGTATAAAGAATAAGGTTGTAGTACAAAGAAGGTCTTGTATCACATAACTTGCATGCTCAGAGCTGTTCGTTGATTCTGTGTGGTGGATTGGAGTAAGGAAAGGACTAAAAGTCTCTCTTGCTTTAATTCTTGATGAATGTAAGGTCAGAGGAGTCTTTGAAGTGTTTTCCTTTTGTTTCTTTTCTGTCCTCAAATGCCTTCCGGCTTTGATAAGAAAGCTTTTGTCCTTCTGAATGCAATGTATACATAACACTATTATCATCAGTAGTTTGTACTTGGGATATAAGCAAAGATACCATTTGGAGGTAAAATTGGGGTGTTATGACGCTGGTGCTGCTGGAGCTGCTTTGGTTCTGGGACTGCAGTGACTGTAGACAACTCCTCTGTGACTTTCTGCCTTCTGTACAATTGATATTGGCTGGCATCAGAGAATAGTCAGGATGGCTTCATTGTTCTTTTCTTTGGTCATGACAATCTCCTCTTTGAGTCCCTGGCAAAGAAAGGAGTCAGATTAACTTTACCTTCATATACATAATGGTTTCTATCATATAAGGAATAGTTTCTATCATAGTTCTTGGTAAGTTCATGGGAAAGGAGGATCTGAGAACCATGAGTTCTAGGGGAGAGAAAAAGGGATTTTTTTTTTTTGGTAATATACCCTTTCTTGTTGCAGTTTGACAAACTTACAGATATGGTCAGGAATGAAAGATCGATTAAAACCATTTATTTGCAGGTTGGGAAGTTTTTTTCAAAGTTTCTGATGTCTTGTGAGTAGAAGCTTAATTTTTCAGTTTAAGGTTCAACCAGAATAGGCAGCTGCAGGTTTTTGTTCAAATCTGGCTATCTTGTGAGAGGTTGACTAACTCTACCAAAGCAGGACACCTTTCACTTCTTTGCTTGTGTGTTTCAACATCAGCAGACTTACCTTATGGTGGTGCTGCATTACTCATATTTTGTGGGAGGAAATAACAATATTCAGCAAGGGTGTATTGTAGAAACAAATCGAAATCCTAAGGTTTCTTCTGACTGATAATTCCTCTTACAGGCTGTTATATTTAATTTAAGAAAAAGTCTTCTGAGCTGATGGGTTAGCAAAAGTGGAAAAAAAAAAGAAATGGGGTGATAAGTTTTTTAAGAATTACTTTAAAAAGTAATATGATGTTTTTACAAAATAAGTTTATTTTTTCAGAAGAGTTGGAATCAACATAACCTCTTCCATAACAATGGAAAAAGACACAATCTTTAAAAAGTAACTTGCAACTTTGAGCTAAAGCTTGTGCTTAAGATTAGATAATTCTCTGAAGATCTTGCTTCCTTTGAATTTCATCATGATAAACAAATGGCCTTCAGGTATAATGAAGTGCAGCTCACAGAAATGAGCTGGTTTATTTGTTCAGCTTCCTTTTTACATACAGAAGAAGGTGGAAGCAGTGTTACCCATAAGAGCACATGATTGAGTTGGGCAAGATACCTATGTCCTCATCTCTGCAAAACAGAAGAATCGCTTAGTTTTTAAATACAGAAGGGTGGAGTCTGTTGTCATGATTTTATGTTCTTCACTCTTCAGATAATTTGTTTCACTTTTGCAGTAGAAGTAATACCAGTAATCGAGTTCTGATATCAAAAAGAGAAGCAACTAATGGGGCAGTCGACAAAAATGATTTTGTCAGTAATGATTTTGTCGTGTCAATTTATAGTCTCGAGTTAATTCTTAAACACTTGCAATGGATATTTGCCTACCATAAATTACTTAATTCTTGACAGGTATGGAAAATAACTTTATCCTTTGAATGTTGAGGTTGTGGAAAGTCAGTCATTCAATTTAAATGCTTCTTGTTTGAGTACCAGTCAAATCTCTTGAAAAGACAGGAGTTGAAATGAAAATTGGTGTGCCATGTTATCCTCTTGCCTTAGTAAGTAAAATATCAAAAAAAAAGGAAGCATCAGTGCAGTGTCCTTCATACTGTGATACATCCTCCTTTACTTCTGAATATTTTTAACAGCAGAACACAAGATTACACTTATGGTGTGACAGGGGTAGGGTACAAGAACAAAAAAAAATGCCCTTTGTGGAGAAGGAAGTCTCGTCTGTCTAAAAGATATGTATATACAAATATGAGGTTTGGAAAACAGGCAGAGAAATTAATAAGATGATAGATAAAGATGATTTTGGTGTTGGAATTGTTTGTTTTGCCTAATGTGCCTTAAGTTAGGGCTTCCTGATTTCTTCAGCCTTTTTGTGAGACTGTTTTGAATTTCTGTTTCCTGCATCTAAAATAAGGAAGTACTTCCCCCACCCCTCACAATTTGTGGGTTTGATGGTGTGGAGGCAAGCTACTTTTTGTACTCTTTTTAAGGGGTAGGGAAATTTCACTGGTAGTACCATCGAGCATTCAAAAAGCAGACATCAAGCTGCAAGGACACGTGTCAAACATGAATGGCCAACAAAAACCTCCACAGCAAGACTTAAAGTCAAAAGGCAGTTGTGAGTCTGTTTAACATTGCATCTTCATTGGTATGTTACAAACTGCCATTTCAATATAACCCTTTGCTTTCAAATTTTTAAGTATTTTCATAGAATCACAGAAGCAGAGAGTTGGAATGGACCCACAAGGATCATTCTGACCTTGCACATTGCAAACCCCAACACCTTAGGGTGTTGTTGGAATGCTTCTTGAACTCTGTCAGGGTTGGTGCTGTGTCCAGTTCCCTGGGGAGCCTGTTCCAGTGCCTGATCACCCTCTGGGTGAAGAACCTTTTCCCAATATCCAACCTAAACATCCCCTGACACATCTTCGTGCCATTCCCTTGGGTCCTGTCACTGGTTGTGAGAGAGAAGAGATCAGCATCTGCCCCTCCACTTCCCCTCAGTGAGGATGTTGTAGGCTGCAGTGAGGTGTCCCCTCGGTCTCCTCCAGGCTGAGCAGACCATCTGATCTCAGCTGCTCATCGTAAAGCTCTTAACCACCTTTGTGGCCCTCTTCTAGACACTCTCAAAAAGCTTTGTATCTTTCTTATACTGCAGTGCCCAAAACTGCCCCCAGGACTTGAGGTGAGGCTGCCCCAGTGCAGAACAGAGCAGGACAATCCCCTCTCTTGCTCGGCTGGCGATGCTGTGCCTGATGCCCCCCAGGACATGGTTGGCCCTCCTGGCTGCCAGGGCACTGCTGACTCAGATTCAGCTTGCCATCACCCAGGACCCCCATGTCCCTTTCCATCTTCTTGTTCCAGTCTGTGTGTACATCCAGGGTTGCTCCATCCGAGGTGGAGAATCCAGCACTTGTCTTTGTTAAATTTCATATGGTTGGTGGTTGCCCACCCCTCAAATTTGTTGGTGTCTCTCTGCAGGGCCTGCCTCCCTTTGAGGGAGTCAACAGCTCCTCCCAATTTAGTATCACTGGCAAACTTACTCAGTATTCCTTCCAGTCCTGCACCCAAGTCAGTTATGAAGATGTTGATGAGCACAAGGCCCTGTGGAGGGATAGAGCCCTGCAGAACCCTGCTAGTGACAGGTTGGCAGTCTGATGTCACTGCATTCACTACAACCCTTTGCGCCTGACCCGTGAGCCAGTTGCTCGCCCATCCCATGGTGTGTTTATCCAGCTGAATGCTGGACATTTGGTCCAGTAGGACACTGTGTGAGGCAGTATTGAAAACTTTACGGAAATCCCAAAAGATTAGATCAACTGGTTTCCCATGATATCTAGGTGGGTTATCTTGTCATAAGAGGGAATTAAGTTTGTTGAGCAGGACTTTCCCCTCAGGAACCCATACTGATTGTTACTGATGACTGCATTGTCCTTCAGGTGTTTTTCAA
The DNA here is from genome assembly GCA_013397815.1 of Aleadryas rufinucha. Taxonomy (NCBI): domain Eukaryota; kingdom Metazoa; phylum Chordata; class Aves; order Passeriformes; genus Aleadryas; species Aleadryas rufinucha. Next base: position 483,134 of record VZTH01000402.1, read on the forward strand.
TAGCTCTCCAAATAATCTTTTCTATAATAGTCATTGAAGTGACACTGATAGGCCTATGTAACAGGAGACTGTTCCTGTTTGCCATAGTTTCCAGAAGTATAATCACTAGAGGAAAGGGGGAAGATCACTAAAATGTTCCATTGGCCTAAGCAGTTTGAGGGTTGTAATAAATAAAGTTCTTTAGTTCTCTGAAACAATTCTCCTTGTTAGCCTTGCATACTGAGTAGGTAGTGGTTTTGTGCCTTTATAAATTCGTATGCAACTATTGCTAGATTTCTAGTTCTGAAGGTGTTCTTAACAGATTTCCAGGAAAGCCTTTCTGTGAAAAGCTTCATTAATCACTCGAGATCATTGTTAAATTAGTGAATTGACTAGAAAGAACAAATTTATGCTCAGTACCTTCACAAACTTTTATATACCTGTATACACACTCCATAGTGATGATAAATATGAAATCATGACATTCATTTTTCTTTAAAATAAAAAAAATCCTTCAAATTCAGTTGAAGTACTTTAAACTTCAGAAAAATTGATAGGAGTTTTTGTTTTCAATACTGTGCAATTAAAATTTTCTGCTCTAGATTTTGTTAGAAGGCAACTATGATGAGAATATTTCTGTATATTTAGTAGTGTACTTAGTAGTGACACCAAAATTATGCAAGGAATAATCTACCTAAAGTTTGCTAATACAGAGTTGAATTAGAGTTAATTTTGGTGAGACTTCAAATGTATACTGTTTTAAAAATATATCAGATCTTGTGGTGGTCAGTGGGTTTTACTCAGGCTTGCAGCCTGTCACAGGTGGGGTCTTCTCGGGCTGGATGCTGGGCCTAATGCTGTCCACCATCTTCCTGCATGACCTGGATGGTGGCATTGAAAGCACCCTCAGCAAATTTGCTGATGACACTGAACTGAGTACTGAGGAGACCCTTCAGAAGTAAGAGACATCTTACAGAGAGACCTGGACAGGCTGGAAGAGTAGGCAAGCAAAAATGGTATGAAGTTTAACAAAGTCAAGTGCAGTGTCTTACATCTGGGCTGACATAACCAAAGAGCTGGTACAGGCTGGGATCTGTAAGGTTGGGAGCTGCCTTGCTGACCTGGGGGGCCTGTTGGACAACTAGCTGAGCATGAGTCAGCAGAGCATGGTTGCAGCAACAAAGGCAAACTGGATCCTGGGCTGCTTCCACAGAGGGGTTACTAGTGGAGTTGGGAGATGTGATCATTCCACTTAGTGATGGTAAGGCCACAGCTGTAGGGATGTGTCCAGTTCTTGTTCCTGCAATTCAAGGAGGGTTCCAAAGGAGGGTCACAAAGGTGATCAAAGGGCTGGAGGACTTGCCTTGTGAGGGAAAAGTGAAGGTGTTTCAGTGGAGAAGGTGTGGGGGGGACCTCATCACAGTGTTCCAGTACTAAAAGGACAGCTACAAAGATGAAAGCTATCTTTTCAGGAGGAGAAAACAAGGGCCAACATGTACAAGTTGCACTGAGAGAGATTTATGTAAGAAAGAAATTTTTTCCTTTGACAATAGTCAATCACTGGAGCAATGTCCCCAGGGATGTGGTAGAGTTCCCATTGGTAGTGGTTTTCAAGACTCAGCAGGGTGCTGGGCAATCTCATCAAGGCTCCCTTTTGCATGAACAGTTGGACCAGGTGAACTTTTGAGGTACTGCCAAATCTAGACTTTTCTGTGATTCTCCGTCTTTGGAGAAAACACCTCTACAGTGTTTTATTGGTTGGTTTTCCCTTTGCCTTTTCCTAGCTTTGTTTCACAGCCTCAATGAAGCTCTTAAATCAGTGCAACAACATGTTTGCAGCAGTGCTAGTTAAGCACAAAGTAATGATATGTGCAATGTGTACAAATCGTGTTCTCAGCTGTAGCTATCAAGGTCCCATTTTCTGAGGTGACACTGTACAGGATATGATATCTGTGCTGAGCAGCACGATGTTCATTTCTCTTTTAACAGCAGATCTGCTCTCATGAGAGTGAAAGAGACTTTAAGAGAAAAACCTTTAAAGCTAGTGGCCTGAAGACACAGAAGAAACTCAACTGCAGAATGCATGCACAACAAATCTAGTTTCTAAGTGGACAGAAATATAAACCACTGTTATTTTCTTAAATATTTTTCACTCTAAATGGCAACTCTAAATAGCAATAGTATCTGAATTTAAAAAAGAAAGCAACAGGAAAAGCAGCTCCCACAGAATTAATTTTTGTTCTCTTTGTGGCTTTTAACACTCTAGAAGTTAAGATGAACTCTATCTGGAAGGAGGAAAAAAAAATTCTGAGGATTTAAACCAGCAAGTTCAAATTATCCATTTAGATTGGAAAGATACCTCTGCTATGCTAAGAGAAACGTGCAGAATGATCAGGAGCTAGTAGGATTTTTGTATTACAATGGCTTCAGGTGAGAAGTTTCTTGGTTAGTATATAACTCTCCAAATTAAGAATTAGCACAGAATGAAGTTTTCAGTAAATAGAATGTAATTCTTGTGAGTATGGAAGTAATACAGGTAATTTGGATATGAAAGATTGTTACCATGTACAGTCACATATACTCAAGCAACATTTAACTTTTACTGCGTGAAGATATGCAGTTTATTTGGGCATAAAATCAAGGCTTCAAGTACGCTTTCAAAAAATAGCTGAAGTAGTTGGTTTAATCTGTATTTCTGATAGAGCCCTAAGAATTATAAAGAAAAAAAATTGCTTAAACTATGCTCTAATTTCAAGTGTATTTTATTTCTCAGCAGATTATTATTCTGTAATAATACTTAGAAGTGCAGGGGATTCGTTGTAGAATTCCACTTCTGCAATGAGACTGGTATTAGAGGGATCTGTAGCCAGAATCCTCAGGGCAGTCCATCAAGAGTGAGGCCACAGTCTTTCTGCAACAGCATCTTGTCTCCGTTTTGTAAGCCAGCATCTCTTACAGCTACTGCCCTTGTGCTATGTTTAGTAGCTGTAGTAGTTAGACATAGGCCTTTTAGAATTTGCCTTCCTTTTATATTTTGGGTTGTGGGGCAGGATGACAACTACCAGAAAGTGTATTAGAGGAAATAATGCATCGGAAGAACTCAGTGGAAAGAGCAAATCTAATTCCAGCTATTGCTTACAGTCTTTCCCGGTTGCAGTTATGTGAGGCCATTGGCATTCCCCACTCACTTTTGGAGAAACGAGATGCTCCAACATCTGTGGTGCCAAACAGGTAAATTCAATTACTGTCACTGTGGTGTGGCAAGGAAAAGAGGTTAAATCAGGATGTCTTTTAGTCACCCCTTTACCATCAGTGTTCTTGTTATGTTTCTACTGGTTCAGAATAGTTCAATGTGTTGGTAGTTGGCTCTTGACAGAAGATCTAAGCCATGCTGGCCTTTTAAGACACTCAAAGGTATGCTTCTCCCTTTTTACAGAAAATAGCATATTTATTTTGAGGATTGATAAGGAATGCAAGCTATATTATCCTAATTTTGGTTTTGTCATTTTTAAGATCATACTGCTAGTAATTAAAAATTTGGTAATGAAAAGTCAAATTATGTTTTTGGCATGCTGATGATACTGAACAGCATTTGGAAATGTAGCAAGTCAGGCTTTAGGATAGTCAGAAGATTTTCTGCTGTTAAGAATAACTTCTATGTAGAAATAGTATGTGAAAATTTACAACTTCTCAGGTCATTTTTTTTCCTGAATTTTCTTGCTCTTGTCTTCTGGACAGCCATGAACTTTTATATTGGTCTTCAGAAGGAATAGCTTATCTATTCATAGACTGGTTTTCTGCTGTGTTCTTAATTCTTTACAGCAACATGCACAAAAAGAGGTATTATCTCTACCTGTGTTCTTATTTATAAAATTTGGCTTTTAACTGAATCTGTTAAACTGGACAAGTGTCATTTTATCTTCAGAGAATAAACAGATTAAGAGGTTTTTCCATGAGGTGAGGTTAAATAAATTGGAAATTTGTCATGTTATAGTCGATAGGTAAAGGGACAAAATTATAAGAAACGACCAGTTCTCATACTTGTCCTTTAAATCTAAATTGGAAGGCAAGAAAGAGAGCTCTAAACATGTGAATTGACATGATCTTGGAGTTGATCTACAGCAGTTCAGAAAAGAGGAAATTCAGTTCTTTTCTGTTTGCTACAAGTTATACAATGTGTTATCCCAGCTGAAACAAGTGAGGGGGATTTTGAATGCGCTTTACATGACAGTGTTAGATGAAATGCTGCATTGCTTGTCTTCTCTGAAGACTGCCTTAAGCATATAGAGCTTTGCATCATGAACTACTTGTAATTTTACAAGCACAAAAGAGTTTGTGTCTCTGTTGAAGTTTTTGGTATTTCTTGTTTCTCTTCCCAAGCAAACAGTTTGTAAAATGTGAATGTGAATGAAAGGGGTAGGTCACTTTTTTATTATTATTATTATTTAAAATATTTGGTTGTTTGGGATGTGTAAATCTGTGTATAGAGGGTGTATGCACACACACATTTCCTGGTGTTAGACCTTTTGTAATGTCAAATAGTTGGGTTTTTCCTTTTCTAAGTGAAATGGTTCATCTGTAGTTCAGAGTTTAGTTAAATTTAATGGTAGTTTACTTCAATGCCAGTGCATTTGGTTTGAATACCACAAAATATATAACTGCCTTGTTTATTTCATCTTGAAATCTCTGAGGCTAGGTATGTTCATTTATAAAATGACCATGGTTGGTAACAAGCATGTGGTTTGAAAATGACTGTTTCCATCCATGCTTTATGTAGTTCTTGAGAAATTGTCTTTGTGGTCCAGCAGACTTCTGGAAAGTGAAGTGCAGGATGTCTGACAAAAGTGTAGCTCTAAATTCTTGAACTGTTATTGCTGCTCTTTAATTACATTCCAGAATATCTCATGTTGATATTTTGTAGTATTTAGAAATTGGAAACCTGTTTTCCTCAGTATTTTACAAACATAGAATTTATATGAATGGCAAGTAGCAGTATGGACTGATTTCACTTGACATGGCTTTTGAACAACTTGATTTTTTATATTTTTATACACACATGCGATGTATCTCTAGCCTCTTAGTTAATGTAGATTTCCAAGAAAGTAGTGGTTTTCTTAATGACTTTCTTGTTTAATTAGGTACTGTAAAAATGTTTTCATAAAGCAAATGTTGTGGTAAAAATCATATAAAAGTTGGATGGAAGTAAAAAGTAGCCTTTCATTCACTTTTGGTTTATTTTGTAGAAAACACATTTTCATCAGTTTTGCTCTCTACTTAATGAGAAACTAAATGACAGCTACTCAAAATGGTCTGTGGGACAGAGGAACAGAAAACATCATGTTAGCATGCTCTGATTTGTCTCATGGCCGGCTTTTATGGGGTGACAAAAATACTGCCTGCCCTCATCTCCTGTAGAGATTAAGTTAATCAGCCCAAGCTCAGTCTTGCTCCCTTGTAAGGACAGGCAAGAGAGACTTTGACAAGATTCCATGGTTGTGGCAATGGTCCAGACAGCTCTGGCTCTCTTTCCTCTTGGGCTAAGATTTGTTTTCTCCCGTGTTCTAAATCCAAAAGAAAATCATGCCTTTGGAGTACATGTATCATTCTATGGTGTCCTCTTTGGGAGTATATGGATCAGTCTACTGTATCCTCTTTGGTTGGGAAGGGGGATGGTTTTCTCAGATTCTCAAGTGCTATGTAGGAAGAATGGTATTAGGGAAGAGTTGGCTTACTCTTTCATTGTAGCTGGAAAAGTTGGTACAAGAGTTGCTTTTACAGTTATTTCTTAGCATTTTCGTATTTTTCATCCTTATGATTGCAGTATATGAGCTTGGTGAAAATACCCAGTGTTGTAGAAGTTGAATGTTACTTGTGTTACGAAGTTCTGCTCTCTGTGTCTCATGCTTGAGCAGTGGAAATGTTGGAAAAAATGTCTTTCTTGATGTGTGAAGTCAGTGGCTTTAGTTTCCCTCAAACTTTAGTCTCAAAGCTTGAAAAGAAACATAGAAAAACTGACTTGCATGGCCCTAACAAGCTTGTAAGCATAATAAATCACAACAACTTTGGACTTTCTTGAAATTAAAAGTGTTGGATCCTCTAATGGATTTCTAATACTTCCTCTCTTCCTTTAGTCTTGAAATACTGTTCTTGAAAATTCCAGATAAACCAGCTTATATTGTTGCAGTATTACATATGATAAAATCCTTACTGATTATCCTGAGAGGGACTTGCAGTTTGTAAAAAGCCACCCTTAAGGTTTCATGGAGGGCTTTGGTTCTGTTCTGTCATTTCACTGCTGGAATGTGGAACCATGCTTTCATGTAGGGTTTTGATTTTGTAGTTACACCCCTCTTTTTTCGCATGCAGTCCAAAGCATTCAGGATTTTAGTCATTATTCTACCATGATGTCAGAAAGGGTAGAAAGAGTACTTAGAGGAGATTGGGTTTGAAGCAGAGAACTGTAGAATGGTTTGGGTTGGAAGGGACCTTAAAGATCATCTAGTTCCAAGCCCCTGCTATGGACAGACACTTTCCCCACTGGATTAGCTGGCTAAAAGCCCTGTCCATTGGCCTTGAAGACACTCAGGGATGGGACAACCACAACTTCTCTGAAAGCATCTATTGTGGGAGTATTTTTAGACCTGAAAGTAGTCACTATTAGTGACTTGAATATATACTTAAACATCCAGTATTAATTGAAAATTGTGTTACTAGTGGCATTGTCTGTATATGTTACCATTTTTTCTTCAGGTGGGTTTTGAAAGAGCACTTATCTCTTCAGACTTTTTTTTTTAAATTCCTTAAAGGGAGTGGGTAAAAGCATGGTTTTTGAATTTATGAATTCATAAGTTTAATTTATTGGGTTCTGGACTGTGGAAACAATCTGTTAGCAGAACTGTTTTGTTCTACTTTAGCAGTGAAAATCTCCCAAAAATGTGAAAACTTGCTGTTTTGTTCCTGTTAGTTACAAAATGCTGTCAGTTCTGACGAATCTTAGTGGTTGGAAGTAGAAATAACTTGTCTATATCTAAAATAATTCTCATGGAATTTTAATAACCTTTCTAAAAATAACATTACTTGAAAGTCATTTTTGGGGGTATATTCATAATGGAAAAAAGAATAAATATAGAAAAACATTGGGTATATGCATACAGACATCTTTTTTATTGAAAGTGTAGTTTTTCTTTTAATCGATACATGAAAAAGAAGTCTATGGGCTTCGCTAGCATTTGCTATACAAAACTGCATAACGATGCACAAATTCTGAAATAGTGTTAAGTTCTTGTTTAGTTGCATATTTTAAATATCTGCTTGACGTGTGATTGCTTGTGCTGGAATGTTTATTGCAGAAATGTAGCGAGAGCTCTGACAGGAGATTGCGCAATCGGAGAAGCTTCTCAGAGTTGGTTCTTTGCTTCAGTTTTGCTCAACTTCCCATATTTTTCTTTTTGCAGACTGGTTTGCATGTGACACTAAGGAAAGGCATATTGCTTTTCAAATCACTATTTCAGTTTCTACAGAGTTTTTTTAGGATAATTATTTCATAATCTTCATTTCTGGACTTCTCTCTTGGCTATTGATCTCTAATTTTAAAAGTGTTTTGACTTGTTCTAGAGTTTTAGGGAAGAATTTTGCTTTTGATGGTGGGGAAGGGGAGATTTTGTACAGTGTTTCCAGACTGCTGGAAAAATTATGATGTTCTCACTCTTTCTTGCAAAGTTATTCAATGAATTTTCTGTGCTCTGTTTAAAAAATTAAGTACTTTTGTTCTCAATTTGCCTAGCCTCTGTTTCCAGTCCCTGGGTTATTTTTCTGAGGGGTGGATATTATTACTAGCAGCGGAGTTTTTTTTTTTCCTTTATACACCTTTTTAGAATCTTTTCTAAAGCATAATTATTGACCGAATGTAACTCCCAGAGACCAAGTTGTCAAAGCTAAAGAGAGACCTTGCCTTTTTATTGTTGTATAGTTTGTTTATATGTGTAGTTAGCACATAGTGATGTTTGCAGCAAACATAATCCAGGTCAAGTGACAACAGGTTCTGTATGGCTGCTAACGTATTGTTGCTTTACAGAAAAATTAGTTACCTTTCCATTGACTTATTATATTGCATACTTTGCTGGTAATGTTTTTTTGGTTTGTTTTTCATAGCAGAGGTATCACTTTTCAGACCAAAGTATGGTGGGAGAGCTAGATGCAGCAATTTAAGCTGTTGATGGGAGAACTTATGCTAGTTTTACTGTAATGTAAAGCTGAGAGATCTAAAGTTGCTTTACGTATTTGACAGCTTTTGCAAGAGTTAAAGCACTTTTATTTATGTTGTTTGCAATAACTCCTATGAACATGTTGGTGTCTTGCTAATTCACATCTTGTCCAAGTGACTAAAGCTTACTTTCTGAAGTCAGGTTTCATGGATACCTGCCTGGAAAAAAATCTGGGAGGCAGACAGCAATTTCCTAGGCAACAGATGTGGAGGGAGTTCTGTTTCCTTTGGTAAATACCACTGTTTCTTAGTGGAGTTGTGCTGTTTCTTTCCTTTTGTTGAAGTCTTTACTTGACTCCTTGCAGGTTGCTTCAAAAGAAGCCTTAGACTTTTGTGCTGGGACTGGACCAGTTTGTCTTCATTTTTTCCTATCTCTGATCTGTCCTTATGCCATTTTGTCGAAGGGAAGTTATGTACCAGTATTTGCATCCATAGTGTTAATTTTTATCCATGTTACTTTTGCTTTCTAATGAGCATTCCTTAGACTCCCATTGATCTAAATTGGTAGTTTTAAGTGTGTGTGTGTGTGTGTGTTTAAAATGAAAATCTTGGGACTCCCAAATCGGAACGACAGATCTCTGTGGAAGAATCTGCCCTCACAGGATAACCAAGAAAGCTGTGGGGACCTCAAAGGGCATTTGCTTGCGTAATTTACAAGTGAAGTTTGGCTTAAAAAAAAAAAAAAAAAAGTAAGTTATTTTATATCCTAGGTTAGGGAACAGGGCTTACCTTTTATTTTTGGTTAATACCATAACTTTGAGAAGTGGAAAGGATGTGAAGTCCCTTTTTTCCACCACAAGATATTTCTGTGGATAGTGTTACCCCGCTCTGTGTCAGGTTGTCTGCTCCTCTCCAGTTGCAGTTGTTACAGTAGCTGGGAACTCTAGACTTGGGAGGCATTTCCTAATGCCAAGTGCTGCAGTGGCTGTGGAATGCTGCTTCCATGGTGATAAACATCAGTCAGTTCTTTTAACTACCAGTACTCCTACTTCTTCTAACACTATTTAAATATATATGTTTTAGGTGTATGTGTGTGCACATCTAGTACAGTTTTCTTGAAAAGAGTGGTTTTAATTAGCTGTACTTGCGCTTTATTTAATTCTACTGTTAGTCAAACATGGTTTGATAAATCATTTAAACCTAAAGTAGGCTATCTATTTTCTTATTTTCTACACACTAGAATATAAAGATTCTGCGTAGCCTTCCAGATGGTTCTACAACTGCTTTAGTCTTTTTATGTATTCTGTTCATGGTAGAATGTGCCACATTTGGTATAGAAGCTTTGAAGTTTGTAAAACTTGCCCACAGAGCATATTAACCAATGCAAGTGAACCTTTTTTAAGAAAATGAAGCTGCAAATATCTAGCGATCTCACTTACTGTGAAATGAATCAGTATAATTTGACTTAATGGCAATTGGCTTTTATTCTGGTTTCACATCTTCCTGAACTATTTTCAAATTATATTGTGCCTATTTCTGCCTAGATTTTACTGAAATATATTATTGGTGCTATCTTGGTCTGTGCTCTTCATCATCCTTGAAGACACTACTCTCTCATCTGATAGTTGTTCCTAAAGATGCAATACTAAGTGGAATTAATTCTGATGCCAAATTGAAATAATAAAGCACTAATGTAATAAATTGAAGTTTGGATGTAAAGACTATTAACCACAATAAATTATGCTAGTGTAGTGAAATTTATGTTGTAATATAGTGTTAGAAGTTTGAGTTTGGAGGGGAAAAAACTCCCATTCAAATACATTTTCTGGAATGCATCTTCGAACAATGTCAGTTTTCCATAATTTTAGGCATAAAATAGTCTGATGAATCGATGTCATTCAGAGCAGATCTAGTGATTCAAGAGTTCAGCATCTAGTCAATGGACAGAGAGGGTCTCTGGTGTGAAGGATCTATGACTTGCCCTTGGTGTTAGCGAAAGACTGAGGTGTGTAGGTTCTCTGAATGATGTGTGTAGTGGGTGCTGGCAGTACTCCTGCATGCCTACTGTATATGAGTTGATTTCACAGACTTGCACTACATTTTGTTTTAGTTTATTTTAGGAGATGCTTCAGGTGTTAGGACCCATTGCTGGAGTGGAGAAACAGCAACACCCAAAACTGCATGTGAAAAAATGTTACTACTTGTATGGGTATCTGTCTGTAGACTTGCACCTGAGGTTTCCTTAAGTGCTAATATGGATGTAACAGTATTGAGAGGTCTTTTAGCTCTGGTGTTGGTGACAGTGGGCATTTTCATATATGTGTTTGTGTATCAATATATCTTGAGATATTTATATTGATTTATGATCCAGTGATTCATGTAGTAAATGTATATTCTGGGAATTTGTCACAACAAATGTTGAACAGCTACTGTTTGAAACAGAAGGCAAGTACGTGTACTTATACATGTAACTACACAGAATATGAGTGATGTTTGCAACTACACATGGAATAACCCTTTAAAAAGGCCAAAAGGAAAGCAGTAATCCATACTGCTTTCAATAATGCTGCCTTGAAGTTTCAAGATCTCCTTATTCAGATGTTAAATCTCCACTGAGTCAAACTCTTAGCTCTTTACTGAGTTAACACCCCAGCCCTCCAGTATTTCTTTTTGAAAGGCTATCGATTTAACCAAATTAGCAAGAACTCTTTATGAGTATTGCAAGACACTAGGAAGCAAGAAGGTCTGTAGAGTTGTATCATACTGGGTGATGAATCAAGGGCCTTTTACTCAGGCTCATGTGTCAGTTTGTGTACTTTGCCTGCTCTAACAATTTAATGAAAATTCTTAAGTGAAGTGCCTTAAGTCTGTCTACATTGTCTTGTCCTCTTTGAAGATCAAGTGTTAAATTGCAGTTTTCTCTTAATGGGACAGCAAAATTAATGAGTGTGATTAACTTAAAACTTAGTGGGATCTTTTGTGTACTTGATCAGAGATAGATAAATGTAGCACTATTGGTGTAGTTGACCAGAGAGATCACTTATGTATGACAGGATGTTATTACGAATGATGATGAACACGTGTAAATCAAGGTCAGTCAGGTTTGTTGATTTGAGAGTACTGGGGGAAGCTCACAGTACTATAGAAATAGGAAAATGGCTACAATACAGGGAACTAAAATGTGGATAGTTAAGAGTTGTAGATCTTAAGACTTACTTTCGTCTCCAAAAAAGGAAAAGTGGTGAAGAGTTTAAACTTGGATAACCGCCAGTCTGTCCAAGGAATGCAAATTTTGTATGCTGGTAATACCCATTAAGTATTTTTTTAGTTCTTTGAATGCTAAATAAATAGTAAAATAATCTAGTGTCTCAATAACAAAGTTGCAACTGAATTTCATACATTTTTATTTATTATGTGCTAGATGATACTACATCATAATGAAATGTATATGAAATAAAGTTTCAAAATATGAAAATGCTATAGTTGTACCCTGATAATGTAGATCATATACTGCATTTTCTACTTTATATCACTTATGAATGATGAGATATGTTTTGCTAAATTGGAATTGGTTGATGGTGTATATTTTGAAATATCCCTATAAAATCGCATTAATATTAATTCATACATCCAAATAAAACCAGCATTACATAACTGTAGTGAGTTTTGAGATTAAGGAATGTAGTTGCAGAGTGAAGAAGTCTAATATAGTAGGACTGGTAGTTTGATGCATTAAAACTTTGGAAATAGTTATAGACTAACATTTGGGAAAAAAATCCAGTTAATGTGAGACTGCTTAGGTCAAACTGAAGAAAACTAGTCCATTTTAGATTAATCTAATGAAGGGAAGTGAGCTGAACAACCTGAGAAATTCAGTGTTAATAGATTGTGTAGTGAATGTCTGTGTTAATGATAAGTTTCATGTTCCAGCATTCTGTATTTTTAGAAAAACTCAAGGGAAAGTAATGGAAAAGGCTATTGGGCTTGGCTTGTTGTATAAACAGATGAATGAATGGAAAACTGGTGATCAGTCATTCAAAACAGATTGGTAACGGGGTTTAACAGGTGTATGGTATTTCACAGTCATAAGGGATCTAAAATGGTGAATAATGATTAATTAATGATGGTAGAGCAGTAAAAATTGAAGAGCTAGCAAATCAAAGAAGAAATTAATACTTTGTGGTGCCTGGCTGATTTTAAGTGGTAGGTAAAGTTCATCTTTGAATGTTGAGTGAGTGCATGGGCGAAGAACCTCTCATGTTTATATACTTATGTTATGTTGAACTAGCTTTGATTTGTAATGCCTAATTTTATGAATGAATCAGTCTAGTGCACAATGGCTATGAAAATTAACCAGGTATTTCAGTGAATAACTGAAAATGTAGTGAAGGACAGAACAGGAAATGTTGTACTGCATCGTATACTTACGGTGTGCTCACAACTTAAATACAGTATGTGGTTTCGCCACACATGCCCCTGCCCCACTTAAAAAGTACATGGTGGAAATAACAAAGCACCAGAGGTTGCTGATGGTGGGAATTGAAACAGCTTTCATACAAGGATAATTGGAAGAGAGATGGCCAATGGTGAAATGCTGCAAGTGTGTAAAGCTGTTTCTTGGGGTAGGTGGATAAAGAATCATTGTCCCTTTTTTGGCTGAAGAATGGTACGCTTGAAACAAGGTACACTTTCTCATAGCCTGTAGGTGGTGGAATTCACATCTGCACGATGCTGTAAATGCATGAAACTAAACCAGAGAAAACATTTAGAAATGTTTTAGAAAATCACTGAAGAAAATGTTACCCAGAAAATCTTTGTAATAGTTACTTATGGCAGTGCCATTTCTGGCTCACACATACACCTGAGCAGTACTACCGTGTGCTGGACTTGCTCATATCCTCTTTCCTGGACATTCTTACTGTCATCTCCCGAGCCAGTATATGCATCTAGACAGACCTTTGATTTTACTCCATATAACTATTCTTTTAAAACTTTTAAGTTTGATGTAGTAATGAATGAAATTAAACCAACAGAATATGTGGAGTTGTTGGTTTCATGTGGAAGAACTCTGCATCTTGTAATGACTGCCTAATGTGCCTTTTTAAAAATTTCAGGATAAAATGAGCTATTTTAAATAGATAATGAAACTATTGATGATTTCACTGAATGAATGTGATATAGAAGAGGCTGTATCAGACCAGGAAACTGACTGAAGAACATTAGAAAGGAAGCTTTTCCCCTGTTCTTTTTAAATCACTTCTGAAGTATTTTTACCATGTAAATGGAAGTATAAACCAATTTATTTTAGTAATCTAATTTAATTGTTGAAAGGAAAATGTCTGTGTAGACCTCAAAGCTAAACAGGAAAATTGCTGTGTAATGACAGAATAAGGTGGAACTTAGTGTTAGCTGAAAATACCTCTAAGCCACAGTATGTGTTTCTAAGAAGTATGGAATGTGCTGTATTTAAAGGAGATACATACTAAAAATACATGGAACCCATCCAAGTGGAGAAAAAATCCATCATAAAAATGAGGCCATATTTTCGTAAAGTGCATGAAACTATTGGAGGTATGGTTGCCTATTATAATGGTGTCTTGTTATCCTTGTTTTTGAGAGGAGAAGGGTATAGCTGGTATAGGTCTTGAGGTGAAAATTGTTCCTTCCTCTTTGTGTTACCAAAAAAGTCAGACGACATATTAAAAGATCAAGCAAGATGGAATGAAGAAAGCTGAGAGATGAGTTATCTCTGCAGCCACTGACAATAATGATTGTGTCTCATTGGGCCCTTCCCCTTTTTCTGCAAGCCATTATTTCTAAAACTCTGTCATATATTCCTGTCTCTCTGACCCACACTACTTTGAACCAGCACTCACTTAGAGCTTGTGTACTCCTCCCTGTTTGTTCACCAGTGATAACACTTAAAATTAGCTGTGCTTCTGTGCTTCCCTTTGTGCTGGTACAGCTTGTAGTGCTTGCAAGTTCTGCTTTAGTTAATCTAAGTGAAATAGGCTGTTTCATGTTTTATGTTATACACTAGCTATCCCAAATATTTTACTTCCATTATGATTACATAAAATTACTTTAAGCTTCGTCTTGCATTTGCAGTCTGCCGTTAAAATAATACCAAGCTGGTTTTTCTCTTCAGAAACTTACTGCAATTGAAAAAAATAATAATTTTGAGAGTTAAGGATTTGCAAGTCTCTTAATTATTAGAGAATATCACTAGTCCTTGCCTTTTTTTAATGGAAGTTTTGAACCAGGATACTTTATTCTCTGGATACTGTAGTGAAGAGGAGCTGATTATTGAAGAGCTTTTTAAATAAGCAATTCTTGGCATGTAGCTTCCTTGGATATTGTTTGCATGATCTTGAAATACGATTTGAAATGAATGTGAGATCAATAGCTTGAATTTGTATTTCAGAGTTTTTTAGTTAAGTATTTTACTTGATAGTTCATATCTAAAAACTGGAAGGCAAAGAACAGGACAGGAAACATTGTATATGGTGAATTCTGAACTAAACAGAATTGAAATTTGCTTTTGCCTGTTAAAAGTGAATTTGTATACTTTTCCCCATCTCTAAATTAAAACTTTAAAAAATAACACAACAAAATACATAACATGCCTCAGACACCAAAGAAACCATGACATTTTCTGTACTTTATGCTTCTTTTGGCATGGGCTTCTGTTGTAGTATTTTGAAAGAAAAAGTATGATACAAAAGTAAGGTTGATGTTATAAATTTAAACATATTCCCATTTTTCCTATATTTTTGTATTCAGTATTTAAAACCTCCCTTCCTATAAAGAAAAAGACCGAATTTTGGCTTTTGAAGCAAACCCTGAATTGAAACAGGTAATTGCACAACCCCAGAGCCAACCAGGATTTGAGAATTTTGTGCTTCTGCTTGGCATGTGGAAGTTTTCTGTGTTAGCCGTGAATCTGGACAGATGGATTGGTTCTACAGATTTGAAGGCTTCACAGCAGACTGGACCCCAGATTTTGACAGTTCACTGCCATCTCTAATTTGCTTTTAAAAATCATTGGATGTGACCCATCAGCCTCATAGCTGTTTTTTTCCTACTGCTTCACGCAGCATGGAGATAAATGCACAGAAGCTACTGGTGGACTTTGTACTGCTGTGTAAGCAGTTATCATGGTTCTCTGTTGAATTTACCAAAGAAAAGAATTTTTTCCTGGATTTCCTGGCTATTCCAAATGTATTTTTGGAACAGGTGTCTTTTAGTAGTTTGCAAAGTATTTCTCACTAAGTTACACTTACCCTGTGTAGCTTTATTTCTGCATCTGTCTTGAGTCCAAATTGTTGTTGGCCTCTTACTCTCTTATTTCTGCTACTGACCTGTTACATGTTGTTTCCTTGCTATTTCCTTTCTCTTTTCATCATCTGTGTCAGTCCAAAAAGATGATCATTTAATACACAAGATGCAAAACTTGACTTTATTTTAGAGAAGTGATGTGAAATACTGTGAATGAAATACTGTGATGCTTTTCTTGACTTGTATAATTCTCATTTTAACATTTCTTAGTTCAAAATGAACCACTGTATGTAGAGGTAACTTAAAACAGGAATGTTTTCATGAAATTGACAAATTTAATAATATCCAGCCTTTAAAGTAATTCTGATTATCCTTGCAACTACCTGTTTTCAAATTCTAGCATTATTTTACTGCTAATTCTTACTGTGTCTGAAGTGAATAATTTCCATCTCACATACTTTAAAAGTGAGGACTGCAAGCCAAGAAATAATTTTGATTTTGATAGCACTTGGGATTTTTTATAGTTACAAGTCATAAAGTTAGGACTATAGTTATAGTCCTACAGACTGAGGCAAAAAACAGGTTTGAATTTTAAGTGGAAGATCAACGATATTGATAATAATTGATAATATTTCAGTCTAAATCAAATGTGTTCTCAACTATATATTCCTGGAAAAAAAGGTTTCAAAAAGCTTATACTCTAGCTTTTGTTCAGGCATAGTTACTTGATATATTTAGCAAAGACTGATGGATCAGTTTTCAATCCTGAAAAAAGGATTGAAAAATCCTTTTAAAAGCTGAAAGCAATCAAATTAGTTCTAGTCAGATCTGAACTGGTCAGAGCAAAGATATGTCTGGTCTAATATCTCACTCCAACCAGGTTAAAGATAGATAACATAGACACCTAGCTATGAACTGGACAAGTAAATAGCAGTACATCTCTGGCATGCTTTGGTAACATCTATCAATTTGTATTTTAAGACTTTCATCTCTGTCTTTGCAGTTGTCACTTACACAATACCTGCCTGAGACAGAGGACTCCCTAATGCTCTTTTATTCTTCATTGTATAATTCCCTAGAATACTTGATCATTTTTCAGTGGAAACCAGATCTGTGGTTTTCAGCCAAAAGACTGGGTTTAAGTTTTTCTCCAAGAAGATGCTATCCACTGAGGAATCATTTATACCTAGTGACAAACACAGACTTAACCTTTAAGTTGCAAAGTTCATGGCACTTAACGAGACCTTAAAGCTATCTCCTTCTTTGTTGTATTTTTCTCTTGGGTTTTTTGATGATTGATTTGCTTTTGTTCATGGGGATGTATGCTGTGGTAGTAGTGCCAGATGGGCTTGTGGCTGTTTGTTTCTAGATTTAAGTTGGAATGTATAAATCCAATATCTTGTTCATGAGAATTCACATTGAATTCAGTGTGTAAAATGTGGGGGTTTGACTCTGAGAATTAGATTACCATCATTGTCCTATTTGCCAGTTGCCATTTCATGTTCAAGTCCCTACTGTGTGATACAGTGTGATTTTTTAATATTACTGAACTTCATTAGAACTGCTATTTGTTCTTTTTGTATTTGGAAAAAGTAATTTTTTTCATGTAAGTATGGAGCTAATTAAGGTAATTAATAATTCATAGAAGCGTACAGAATTAAATTTTGATGAGTTTAATGGAAGTGAAGGAGTAACAGCTGTTTCACATAACTGCTAACAGTCATTAAATAATGTGAATGATTTCATTTGCATGGAATATTGATAGGGACAACTGGTTTTTTATCTTGGCTCTTCAGTTAGAAGCATGTATAATTATTTTTCCAAATACTTAATTTTGCTTGTTTTGTTTGGTTTTTTTCAGGATGGATTAGATGCTTTGGTATATGACTTGGATTTTCCTGCCTTAAGGAAAAACAAGAACATTGACAACTTCTTAAACAGGTGTAAGTATTTAATGTTTAATTTACTAAATAACAGAAGTTTATCATATCAAAAAGAAAACACCTCTTCTAGCTCTTTGAAAGGCAGCTAGGGATTCGGGGTGCATTGAGTTTTTGGGTGTATGTTGTAAGAGTCTTATTTATTTCCCCCTGAGAAGTGACAGCTGCCTATACAAATCTCATCTCCAGCAAATGAATGTCCAATCTGTTGCCTTGTCTGCAGTGGCACAAAGCCTTTTAAGAGAAAGGCCTGTTGTCTTTGTTAGGGCAACTCCCTGGATTCCCGTAACTTAGTACATGAAATTAGAAAACAAGGTATCATAAGCAATTAACAGTAAAATGACATAATGATGTATACAATGTCAAGAAATAGTATTAAATATTTGTTCACTGACAGACTGGAGCATGCATTTTGTAAGCTTTTGTTTTTTTTAGTATAGAAGGTTTCTTTTCATGAAAACTTTATACTGCGTGACTGATGCATTTACTTGTGTATGCAGCTGATGCAGAATTCTCTGCATTTACTCTGTATTTGTCCACTACCAGATCTCCTGCACATTATACTCTATAATAACATTTTAAAGTAATGAAGTTGATTTTTTAAAATAGAAATCATAGTTCCATGATTTTCATAATTAAAAAAGTCAAAAGACAAGCAAACAAAACCCCAAAAAGGTGTTTAAGAATCAAATCTTATGTAAAGGCTGCCAAACGGACAAATTCTGAAGACTGCTGCAGAAATGTTTGCTGATTAAAGACTTGCTTCTGCCTGTGGACAAGATGGGCAATCCTTGAAATTAAGTTAATATTATTAGATTTTTACAAGTTTAAGCATCTCAGTTGAATTCTATAATAAATGTTTTTTTGGCAAATATAAAGTAATTTGACTAAAATAATTTTTGTATTCATTTCATTGAAATTTATATGGGTTTTTTTTCTGTTTCCAATGTCTTTTCAAATGGTTTATTGGGTGCAACTGTAACCTATGATAGTGAATTTGTGATGTTTATTTTACATGATTCTCTATTTGTGTGAGTATATGAGTCCACTAGATCTAGTTGATGGCTCACTTGCACGTAAGCTGGTTAGTGAAAGCCTAAGGTCAGCTGTTCTGTTTAACTTTTCACTGTTCAAACTATATTGATAGCATATGCTGAGTTACATGCACATTTTGTATACTCAGTTATTTACTGAGAAGGTGTGGTGAAACTCTTGGAGAAAAGAGAAGTTGTATTAGGCAAAGGAAATACTCATTGCAACAGATAATTTGAATGTAATTTTTATGAGTAGTGAAATCATTAGTGAGTCTCAAAAAGCTTCACTTTTGCAATTGGGGCTGAGTGAAAGAAAACTTTTACATTTACAACTTGATAATGAATATCTTTTAGGTATAAATTATATACTGATGTGACCTGAAGTAATGTGAAGGTGGAGAACAGAACATTTTAGTTCCATTCTAACTGCCTTTAGAACATTAACTTGCAGTGTTTGCTGAAATGTGAAAGCAAGCTGTGGATGTGCAAGTAGTGGCCTTAGAAGGAACTGTGAAGTCTAGTTTGCCTTGAATTTCTATAATTAAAAAACATTTTCATGTTTATTTTAGTTTTATTGGAAGACTGTTTTAAATATCTTTTTTGCAGTATTAGCTGCCTAGTTTGCACCATTATTGCAGAAATTTATTTTAAATTTCTAGATGGCAAATGAAATGGGAGTTTCCTACTTTTATTTTATAGACTGATTGCCCTATGAAACCACTCTTTAACCCCTCTTTACTTAGCTCGAATTTACACTGTATATTCGTGGAGCCTCCAGAATCTGCCTCTACTGGCTGAGGTTGTGAGGATGATTTTTGCAAATGTAGAACCTTAGTGATTTTCTACCATATAGAATTAAAAGAATAAAGAAATGAGTATTAAGGTATCCAAGAGCCCTGCTTTGCAGTGGTGACTCAGTTTATTTCAAGGCAGCATCGAAGCCTGTAACCAAAGTTCAGGGCAAGTTGGAGAGGGTGATATTTTGCCATGGGAGCCACCCCAGCTGTTCATACAGCATAAGCCACTGGTCCTGGGACATAAGGAGCTGCCTATTGAAGTATATTGCAGCCTGATAAACCTTGTATAACAGATCTTAGAACATGGAGGTTGAATTTCCAACACTGTTGTTACTATAACGTTGTCTGAAGATAACTGAGTGTTAGTAGGTATCTCAGGCAGTAAATTTCAATTTGCAACTGACCACACGCTTGGTTTACATGATTTTAAAATCCTTAGCTTAGGTTGCTCTTCAGATGTATTTTCCTTACTTCTGCTTTGTTCGTAGGTAAGGCTTGTGATTGAATACCATGTAAAAGAATCATTTTGTGCTTAGCTGTCTTTTGCACCAATGTCAGGCTTTTTCATTCTGAAGTGGTAAACCTCCTGTTGTGAGATTATTAGGCAGGAAATTAACAATAGCTAGAAAATCGCTGTCATGAAAATTGCTGCATTTAAGTTGTGTGCAGTCTTGCTCCTCCTCTACTGTAGGCCAGTTGTCACCAGGGCAAATAAGGCAATGCATTATTTGTTGGAACTACTGAATATTTTGATCTCTGTGTGAAAGAATTTGTCAGAATTTAGAATTTTGCTATAATTCACTGGAATCAGCCTGTGTTATGCTGCATTGTAAAGGGTTGGCTTTACATTAGATAGTAATGCCACAGAGTATTTATTCAAACAGAACTATGTTTGTTCCTCTTGCGGTAATAAAATCTTACTTCAGAATTTTTATTGTACATGGGCTGCTTTTGTTTTAGATTGTGGCCTGTGTAGGCAGAAATCTAATGATAATTTTCTGTCAAGTGCCTCCTCATTTTTTAGCATATGAACTTAAAATATTTTATTTCTCCTCCTTTTTCTTCCCCTGTCCTTACTTATCTCTAAACTTTGCTTTTAGGCCTAGAATATTATTTTTGAAAATAAAACATTGTTGCATAATTTATTTTATTAGAAGCGTATCTGTTTTAGTAGAACTTCCTGGCTTTTAGAAATACTGAAGCATGAAGCTTTTCTACATAGTCTCATGCCAGTGTTGACCCATATGGATTAAAATAGACTTTTAATCTTTTACCAAATTTGGAATTAGAATATCTGCCCACGGGGAGTTTGTAAATTATTCTAGTTTATAGAATGACAGGTTTATATAAATAATTGCAGTGATTCCCACTGCATGTTTTAAATTAAAATCTACTTCTTTTGAGTATTAGGAATCGTGAAAGTGCAGAAAAGCAAAACTTCTTCTAAAAAATATTTTTTCAAGTGTCTTGTAGTGTATTTTCTGATAAGCTTTCCCAGATGTGTTGCATATTTATTGAGAAATAATCTTATTATACTGATCAGCTTGTAAGCAGGCTCATGCTGGATATAAAATTTTTGCAAAGCTTTTTTTTTTTTGCAGGTAATTATTTTTAAAGAAATTCCTAAATTAAGATCTCCTGTAATATGATTGTACAGTAGAGTCATTGCATTAGGTTATGTCAGGTTTTGGTGACTGTGGTCATGAGAATGAGGTCAAGCATTCTGCAGAGAATTTTTCAATGGGAAGGTAGGTTCTTTGAGGAGCACTTCTTCTAAAAACAATGAAAAACTGAAATTAGACAAATGGGTTTAATTAAGTTGACTGTGTATGAAATGTGAATTTTGTTCTGTGTAGATAAAGACACAGTAAATAAAATGAGAGATCTGCGCATGAAAGCTGAAGATTATGAAGTGGTGAAGGTGATCGGTAGAGGGGCATTTGGGGAGGTTCAGTTGGTAAGTTAAGTTTCTCTTTGTACATTTGAATGTATTCTGTAGTATTTGCTCATGCATCTGTTTCTCAGTGCAGTGTTCCAAAGATGCAGTCCTAAATATTAAAGCCTTTAGCTCAGTGAAATTTTATTCCTTTCTATTTCATGGAAATGTTTTTGAAAATGTTGTGTTTTGGTCCTGTCCAAGTGCACAAGTATTTGTTTTGCATTGTAGTCTTCTCTCTTAGAATAAAATTGAATGTGTATTCCTCATAATCAAGAAAATTAGCCTTTAGCACTGTTTACATGGACACTTGAAGAAGTCTTAAGGGCTAGAAGAGTTTCTGCCAGTTCAGGGACTACACCAGATTTTTGTGGACATAGTTCTCACAGATGAGAGATGTGTGTTGTTTGTGATAGGTTAGCAGCCAGGCTTGTTCATCCTGCTTTATTTAATTGAGTGCTGCTGGGAGAAACTGGAAATACAGCAGCAAGTATACACATCTGCTAATGAACTCTGGAAAATGCTCACAGTTTTAACTTTATGGTATTTAACAACATTAACTGCCAATATTTGTCCTTTTAAAGGCACATATGTGCAAATTATGTGACTCTTAGGCCTATGGACTTCTGTGTTGAATAGTTCTAGCAAGTATTTTAAAAGTAATGCATTGTCAGATGTAATTATTTTGTGGACCTACAGTATATAATCTTTTATAGTAATGTGAAGAGTCTTATAAAACGTGTTAAATGGTAAAGCAGGAAAAGTAATGTTTTCAGTGATGTTCGTCATGTGTTAATATGGCAAACTAATATGTTCCATATGTCACATTTGTCTTCACAGGTAAGGCATAAATCCTCAAGGAGAGTGTATGCTATGAAGCTTCTGAGCAAATTTGAGATGATAAAAAGATCAGATTCTGCATTCTTCTGGGAAGAAAGGGATATTATGGCTTTTGCTAATAGTCCCTGGGTTGTTCAGGTAAAGTGATACTACTTTTAAGATATTGTCGTTAGAGAATAGTTTGATTGCAACACTGCATGACTTGGAATCACATGTTTCGAAGTCTCTGTTTTGGCTTTTTGTTCTGCTAGGGAATACATTACTAACATTAGGAATGCTGTGCAAAAGAGCAGGTATCGCAGTTGCTTCAAACTGTATTTTGTCGCAACATTTACAAGATAAACGACTGTTCTGTTTATTATTAAAACTCTTTGCCAGATAAGTATTGGTGCATCTGCACTGTAGCAATTATTTGAGGCATCCAGCATACTAGAAAGACATAATTAAGACACAGCTTCTGTGTATTCTAATTTCTGTGTGTATCTTTGATTGCAAATTATGCCTGCTCTGGTTATATTTTCCTCATTTCAGTGTTGTCACTGACAGTTTTTTGGGAGGTACTGCTGCCTTTGAAGTTCTAAGGAGCATGCCTGAACCAATCATCATGCTTTGTTTGTGCACGTCAGCTTGTTAATTTAAACTGTTCTTAGCCTTAAGGATATAAATTCTTCTGTTAGGTTGGAATTACACAAACTCATTCAAGATTTACCCAAGTCAAATGGGTAGCTGCATTACTATCTGTCTGGATGTGATTGTTCAGAATTAAACTTAGGCATTTCATACAATTTTAAGTAAAGAAAAATCTACTTGCGCTGCTCATGTTGAACAGAGGGCTGACAACTTTGAGGGAAATATTTTTATTGTTTAAAGTTTAGGCTCATTTCCTATATAATAAATAAATGTTGACAATAAAAAAATAAACATTTAGTGATAATATAAATAGAATCAGGCAAATGTTTGCAATACAGTAGTTTCATGTTTGCACATGTGTCAACTAGCATCCCAGTGAGAAAAGAAGCATTTTGTCTTCTTAATGTAATGAGCATTCTTTGAAATTATCTCAAAATTTATTGCACCAATTCACAATCTTGATTTGTAACCAGCACTCTACTTCTTCCAGAGTAATATAAAGTGATGGAGGACCTGGCTAAAATTTGGTCTAGAGGTTAACTTCTTTTTAGGAGGTTTTCAGAATGATGTAGAGTTACTGCAGTAATTGTAGCAATTCTGTTACTTTGGAAATTAGTTTTTACAGAAATGCCTTTGCTTGCCAACAAGCAAAATATTAAAGGTAACTGGAACATTAAGTGGCTTATATTTTGTTTTTGCTTTTTGCAGTTATTTTACGCATTCCAAGATGACCGTTACCTTTACATGGTGATGGAATACATGCCTGGTGGGGACCTTGTGAATTTAATGAGTAACTACGATGTTCCAGAGAAATGGGCAAGATTTTATACTGCTGAAGTTGTACTTGCATTAGATGCAATTCACTCAATGGGTTTTATACACAGGTGAGAAAGAAAAGATGTCATCTAGGGTTGTTTATTTCCTGATGCTGCCAGAATTACTTCAGTTTAGGCAGTTTTAAAAATCAAGATATTATTTCTTTATTGTTATTCCATAATTATTCCATCTTATAAATTGCAAAGTTGTTGCCATCAGAAACTATAAGTCTGGGGTGATACAAAGTAAAGGTTTTCAGCAGGCTGATGTTCCTCAGTTTGGGAAGCAGTAAAATTGTCCCACTTTACCAAGAGATAACAAGAACAAAAATGGCCCCACGTTGGCTATGGAAGCACGTTGACCCCAAAATGGCTCTTTCCTTTTGATTAGAAAAAGCTATTTAGGGAATTTGATCACAGTAGTATCCACTGTTAGGAATTAATTCTCTCCTAGGCATTTGAAGCCTCAGTGACCCATTAAACAAGAATCTGTGAACAATGTGAGGAAAATCTCCCAGCCATATGTTTTCTTGTAAGGGGCAAGATGGAAAATTGAGATGCAGAGCAAAGGGACTTGGATTAGTTTCGTATTATGTACTTGCCCTAAAGAGAAATGTAGTCACTTTTCAGATAGGTTGAGAAGTTTTCTTTTTGGTATTTGAACTTGTATCTGTCGCTAGCTTTTTAAAAATTGTATTAAGTAGGAGCAGAAGAATAATTTTTTCAACAGAAAATACAGGAAGAATTTGAGTAGTGTGTAGTATACACTATAATATATATATTTTCAATTTGTAATTTGGTCACAAGATCAGCATTAACACGTAAGCTTTTGCAAAAAAGCAACCACAAAGCAAAATAAACTACTAACTACTAATCCATTGCTTGTGTAGGATCTAGAGCATCATTAATTATGTAGCTATGCTGCATCTAATGGGTAAATTATCTGGCTGAATGGACCATTTGTACATGTGTATTGCAAGCTTTAGAAAGCAGGCATTAGAAGATACCAGCAGCACAGCGAGGTTTTTTTGTGGAAATTTAGATTATTTTGACACCAGCAGAATTTTTGGAATTTGTTTTCCCCTGTAGTTAATCTGTTCTACTCTGATGAATGAAAAGGAACTTTTGAAAAAATGGACCTACTGCTTAATGGGTCAGGGACCGAGTGACAAAGGACATGGGAGTGGCTGAGGCTGCTGCCTTTGCCCCAGCTTGCATTGATAAGGTCTGCTTTCAGGCCTCTTGGGTCCCTGTGCCCAGTGGCAGAGCTTGGGAGAGGGACGCTTTGCTCTGGCAGAGGAAGACCAAGCTGAGTCCTAGTTGGGCAAACTGGATATGTACATGTACATGTCCAGGGCACAAGGTGGGGCATGCCATGGGTGGTGAGGGAGCTGGCAAGTAGCCTTACAATACTGTTCTCTGTCACCTTAGAAGGTGTGTGGGAATGGGGAGATTCCTGATGACTGGAAGGAAACAAATGGCACACCTATCTTGCCCCAGGAAGGACCAGGAGGAGAGAGTCAGAGGAGCTGAAGGCTAGCCAGCCTAAGGGCAGTTGAATTAAATTCTCAGGAAACCATTTCTGAGCATGTGGATGGGAAGGTGATTGTGAACATCCTGCATGGGTTTATGAAGGGAAATGCATGCCTTCCCAAAGCAGTTACCTTCTGCATTGAGATGATGGGTGAGGCAGAGTATGTTTGTCTTGACTTTAGCACGGTTGTAGATGTAGCTGGGTTAGAAAGGCACAGTTTTAACAGGTAGAACTGTCTAGATACTCTTTGAATAGATTGTGCTGTCCAGCAACAGTCAGCTACCAGCAGTTCCCCAGAGGTTTGATACTGGGATCAGCACTGTCTCTGTTCACAACATGAACAGTGCTCAGGTAAGACAGAAAGCTTTTGTCCCCAGCTGCCCAGCAGGACCTTATAAAAAAGGTGGAGCCAGACTTGAAGTTGCATGCCGAAAAGATGAAAGGCAATGGATGACACAAGTTGCAGCAAGGGACTGTCTAGCTATTTATTAGGAGTTGTGTTTTCCACTGTGAGGGAGGTCGGACAGTACAAGAGAAATGTTATGGAATCTCCATCCTCAAAAAAAAAAAAGAAAAAAGAAAAAAAAAAGAAAACTTGCCTGGATTTGACCTTGAGTAACCTAATGTAACTTTGAAGTTGAATCTGACTTTGTAGCTATACTTTGATCAGGCAGCTAACTGAGAGTTTTACAAAAATTCCTCCCAACCAAAATTATTCTGAGTGTACTGGTACATTTGCATTACATTTCATCTGATGGTTATGAACTTTCAGCCTCAAACTTCTCCTTTGAGGTCTCCAAAATATACTTTCTCCTGAAATTTGTGTTACACTATCTTGATAATTGTTTCTTACTACTATTCTGTTTCACTGTATTCAATAACATCAACATGCTGCACTTTACCAGTTACTTTATGAAAACTTCTATAGTGAAAATACTTGGTGGAGAGAGGTATAAGTTAATACTCCTCTTGAGTCATGGGAAAATATTTGTTCACAATAATAGAATTTTGAAATGACATCCAGTTGTTCCCTGGAAATAGAAATGGTACGGAAAAGAAGCTATGTTTTCAATGCCTTTTTGACATAACCAGTGAGTGTTTTTTTTAGGAACTTGAGGTTCAAGATTAGCATCCAGATCTATTACATTTGATGACTAAAGGCTGTATTCTCACGTGTTCTACTTTTTAAAAATGTTGTAGTTCAGCAGTCTGTGTTGATCGTGATACTTAGAGAAAGCAGAAAAAAATGGAAGCAGTAGTGGTGCTTTAATGTTGCTGCTTTTCCATGCAATATTGCATCTGAAAAGCAGTTGACTTCCACTGTTTTTGTAAGTTAAATTGATTCTTTTACTTTTTAAAATATGTATTTTTCTTCTTTCAGAGATGTGAAGCCTGATAATATGCTGCTAGATAAAGCTGGTCATTTAAAATTAGCAGACTTTGGTACTTGTATGAAGATGAACAAGGTAAACATGTTTGTAATTTCACTTTTCTGTTTGTGAAAGAAAAACATACTTAAAAGTGAAAAGATACTGAAAAGTTTTAAGCTAGATGAGAAGAGTGTAAAGTTCCACTCTGTTTCCTTACTGTTCTTCATGGTCTAGTGAAAGGACCTAGACGATCTTTAAGGTCCCTTCCAACCCAAATCATTCTGTGATTCATGCATCTTATTCAGTGACAATGTAAAGTGCAGAAATGGTTCTTCAAGTACTGTTTTCAAAAGAAACTTTCTGAAGTCAAGCCTTTTATTGTCTCTAGATGCTCAGGGTTATTTCTTTAAGTCTTTTGGTACGAAAAGTTAATGCAAAGAAATGAGATGATTTTTACATAGTGTAGCAGAAATGAAAGAATCAAAACTGATGTGCCAGTTGCTGTATACCAGTTGTACTTATTAAACATTGCTGACGTAGCGTGAAGACAAATCTGAAGGAAACAGGCATCACAGAATTATTTAATTTTCAAAAATTTATTCTGAGGTTGTTAAAAAAACCCAGTTTTGCAACAGTATTCAAATACTGTGTAGCAGTGTTCCCTGCACAAAACTGACTGGTTTGTGTATATACTCGAGGAACAAATACAATGGAAATCTGATATACGTGGTACTTAGTAGAGTTGGTGTAATCTGTACAGTATGTTCTCACCATATTCCATGGGATTTGAATAAATTACTGTACTTAGCTGCTGAATAAAAGGCACTGATGAAAACCAAGTGCAGGTTATGTTATAAATCCTAGTAGTCTTGAGCCTTGTCTTGGTTCCTCTAGTCTTTTGAAAGAGAAAGGTTACTCTATAGAAGAAAGGCTGCTCAGCCTAGGAGCTTAATTTAGGATTTACTGCATATGCAACATTAGATTGGCATTGATTTGCTTAGTTATATATTTTTATGCAAGTTTTTCTACTGATCAATTTTTAGGAATGGCATAGGATTATTTAAGAAGTGCCTGAGTGGCACTGGAAAAGGGTGTGTGGTTGCTGCTTCAGCATTCTGGATTACAGCTCCAGTGTGACTGATCTCAGCCCTTTCTCCAGGGGTGTGAGGAACATCAAACGTTCTTCTCACCTGTTACCTGTTTTGAAGTCTCTCCACTTAGATTTTCAAAGCCTTATCTACCTTTAGTCTTCCTAGCATTCTGTATCTTGGGTCAGAGGCCAAAAACTTGCAGTTCAGCTGTTCCTGTTATCAAAATCCCTGATGTTGACCCATTCATGCTAACAGAGAAGCTTTCATTGTTTACAGTACATCCTGTCAGCAAATGACATATTTATATTTATACTGGCATGAGTGGCTGTGTGGTGTGTGCAGGGCCTAGATGCAATGCTGATTACTTTTTGGATACTAACTGAGGTTTTAAAAGTAACTTCCATTTTGTTTGACAGATCTAGTGCTTTGTTCTGGCTTTAGCAGCTTGGAATTTAAAAATATAAAAAATCCATTTTAAAAAGAATATTTGTTGACAAAATTTGATGTGGATCTGTTGATGTTGCTTAGGCTGCATAAACTCATGGAAAGTACTGGCAATTTTGGATCTTATATTTGGGCCTGGCTGTTTTCCTCTCCTTTGTAGGAAGGAATGGTACGATGTGACACAGCTGTGGGAACACCTGACTACATCTCTCCTGAAGTATTGAAGTCCCAGGGAGGGGATGGTTACTATGGGCGGGAATGTGACTGGTGGTCAGTTGGAGTCTTCTTGTATGAGATGCTTGTAGGTGAGTAGTACGATCATCAAAATAGGCTACACTGCACTACTTAAGTAGACTCCCATGTTAAAATCACTCTTGTTTTTAACATTATTACTCTTTTGGCATAAGCTGTGGTTTACAGATCCTGGTATTTACAGAATATATTTTAGAATAATTCCGGCAGAGTTCTCAAAGATTTGTCCATGCCTCTTGTTCGCTTGGTTGCATATATTGCTGCATATGTAATTCAAATATTGCAAATCAAGTCTACAATAATTTTGATCTGCTTTTTAATGTTCGTGGTTCTGCTTTTTCAGGCGATACACCTTTTTATGCAGATTCTTTGGTTGGAACGTACAGTAAGATTATGAACCATAAGAACTCCCTTACTTTTCCTGATGACAGTGACATTTCTAAAGAGGCAAAAAACCTTATTTGTGCCTTTTTAACCGATAGGTAAGATTTATATTTTACTCATAATGAAAGTAAGCCTTCATAAAGAGTATTTCTTGTCATGTTGAAAGAATATACATATTTGTTTTATGTGCATTTTAAACTACTCAAGAGAAGTGAAATTCTTATTACCTGGGCAAGAATGTAGTGTAACAACTTGGCAATTGACTGAGCTGTCCATGATGGTGGAAACAGAAGCAACAGAGCTTCTTATAGACAAAAGTTAAAACCAAACTCTGTTCTGAAATGTAGCTGCTGTGCTCATATAGATATCTTCTTAGGAAAACTTTTGAGTTATGCCTATGTTTTACTGGCGCTTGAGAAGTATTTTATTGTCTTTGTTGTTAGATTATGCCTTAAAATGAGTCTTTCCTTCAGAATAATTTATGGAATCTCACGTGTTTAACCAAAATACTCTTTAACAGAGAAGTGAGGCTAGGACGAAATGGTGTAGAAGAAATTAAACGGCACCTTTTCTTCAAAAATGATCAATGGGCTTGGGAAACACTCAGAGACAGTAAGTATAGTGCTTTTCTCAGAAATGGTGGTCTGGCTTATGTTTATATCATGTTAGCAAAAGGGCTCTGGTGTATTTTGTTTAAAGGAGTTTAAAGTTTTATTCACTCCGTACCAAGCAAAAAATTTTTAGTGACTTGAGTAATATAATAATTATTATCATAATATTTTGCATTTTTTCTAGCTGTAGCACCAGTTGTGCCTGACTTAAGTAGTGACATTGACACTAGTAATTTTGATGATCTGGAAGAAGACAAAGGAGAGGAAGAAACATTTCCCATACCAAAAGCATTTGTGGGCAACCAGCTTCCTTTTGTAGGATTTACGTACTACAGCAACCGTCGGTATGTATGCAGAAAGTAAATAAATGGTGTATTCTTTTGTTGGCGCTGTTTCTGACTCTTACCAACCAATATTTAGATTTAAGTCTATTCAGATATTTATTAATCATTCAGAATACTAAAAATTACACTCTTTTAATACTTTAACAATGATAACCAGTACTGCTAGGCCTCATTACCTTAAAATATCACATTGTGTTGTTGAATGTCCTTTTCTGCATTGAGAAGATTTTGTAGTGATGCTGCAGAAGCTAAGCAAGAAAAAATCCACTGTTGCCACTACTAGGCAGAGCTGCCTGCAGAGCACTGAGTGTATAGAGTCTTGAATCAGGGTTTGAAAGTCCATTTGTTTTACTGCAAATTACTGTCCCTGGGCGGTATATGAAGTTTCCATACTGTACATAAGTGTTTTAGTGTGTGGTAAATTAAACCTTGGCTTACTAGAAATATTTCCTACTTGCCTGCTTTCCTCTTCATAATTTTTCTTTTTTTTTTTTAGCTGCACTACATCCACTGCAAAGTGAGATTGTGATGCTTTACGGTTTTCACTATTGCTTAAAAGACTTCTAAATTACGACAGTTAAAACTGTATTAATTCATGCTTTCAATAGTCATTATTATTGTAGGCCCTATGGATAGCTATATCTACATTTAAAAATCTCAATCACTTTTTATCACTTGGAAAGCTGCTTTTAATTGTGGTGTCAGTCAGGCTTAAAATGGGCTAAAAGTTCTAGTGGAACTGTCAGAGACTGTTAGTTTTAATAGCATTTCTGGATAGGAAAATCTTAAAGGAAATAAATCAGGTTTTCGTCCTTGTGTAGAAGAGGAAACACTTTTCCAAGCTTGTGGTGAAATTCTTTCCACCTCTGCAAAGAGTTGGATTTGTTGTTACTTTTTGCCATGGTAAGGCGTTTAAGGACTTGCAGGCTTTCCATACACTTTGGGTGAGTTCAGCAGTTCAGGAGTTTCACCTACTGTTCTCACTTTAGTCTGTAACTTTGAAAAGTTTTAATTTTTGCCTTGCAGGAATATTTTGGAATATATTGTCAAGAAGTAGCATATTAGGAGCTTGTTAATAACAGAATTTCTTCCTTCCTCGTCTTCCTTTTTGGGGGACAGTATCAAGAAATTAGAGAACTGAGTGGCTGTGTTCTTGCTGTCATTGAAGAGCTCTGCTGCTCTCTGCTACAATCATAACTTTGTAGGCTTACTAGAACTATGATGCTGGCCTAGAATTGAATTTTGTCCTGTAATATTCTGCTGGTGTGATGGTCTTGAAAAATCTGAGATGACTATTCATGCTTGCTAAACCTGTAATCCTAACTTTAGTTTTCTTTTAGTACTGCAAACAGTTGAAGTATTAAAAGAAAAATAAATCTGTATTTGGACATTTTAACACAGGTTTTGGAATACCAGCTGAGAACGCTTTGTAGCCCTATCTGGCTTGTGAGTTCTCTTCTAGATTTGATGGAGCTGGTGCTGTGCCTAAGTGTCACATTTTCACTGCTCAACAACCCTGGTGTGTAAAATATGGTGGCTTCTTGTACTCCAAACAGCAAGCCTGTTTCTATAGGAAACTGCTTCATTTCCACTTTGTCATTTGATTGTCTGAAAGCTGGCTTGATGTTTAATTTGACCATGGTTTGGAGATGCCTTTGATTTTACCCTTCTTGATATTTTGGAGAGGGTTTTTTTTGTATCTGAAAATATCCATGTGAAACAGAAAGAGGATGTGTCCTTCTTTCTCAG
This sequence comes from Aleadryas rufinucha, assembly GCA_013397815.1. Lineage (NCBI taxonomy): Eukaryota > Metazoa > Chordata > Aves > Passeriformes > Aleadryas > Aleadryas rufinucha. Next base: position 514,365 of record VZTH01000402.1, read on the forward strand.
TTCATGTGTTGGAGAGTTATTCCTCACATAATCTAGTGCCCTTAATAGATGCTTTATGTCTCTTTAGATCAGTTATCAGGCCAAGAATATCACATCAAATACCAAAGGAATTTGAAAATAGTAATTTGTATTTATTTACCTGACTCTTCAGAATCATCACAACTAGAAATTTATGGTATTTTTAGAAAACATTTACGTAAAATAAGAACACTGGCTTCAGGGCAAACTTTTTGTGTGTGGAACTCTTAGTAACTTTGTTGAAAGTTACACAATCTCTGCAGACTTTGCTTCATTACTGCTACTTGCTGCATAAGTGCCTGAGTAAATATTTATGGGATGGAAGCCAATGAGAGTGTTGTAACTAAGGAAAGCAGAGGTTTTTTTAATAGTTATTAAAAAAAAGAAAAGTGGTTGTATTAGTATTTGGCAGAAATCTTTTTTTTTTTCTGGAGGCCTTCTATTGCAGCTTTCTACTTTAACCTTTACAATAAATTGAATTTTTCAATTAAATGTGCTTAAGTCTGATTATGTTACTATTTGATTATCCATATTTTGTAGCAATAAATCTGGGAGTTATATTTTAGGATGTCTGTATTATTTTAATCTTTTTTTCATAATCTTGCCTTTAAACAGCTTGTCAAATAAAACTTTAAAAAATGTTTTTGCAGGTATTTAGGTGTCCCTGCAGAAAATTCCAATGATAACAGAACAGGCTCCAGCGTGGACAAAAGTGTGGTATGTCTTCATATTTTTTATATTCTAATAAAGAGTCTACTGCATGTATAGGCATAAACTGTTTGAGTTAGAAATGTCTCAAGTTATTTTAGTGTTTGGGATATGAGAAATCAATGCGTAATTTTTAGCTCTTTAGTATGGCCTCCCTAATGAAGTTAATGGAAAAGCAGAATTTCACTTCTTAATGTAACATTGATTTTCCTGAATTGAATAAAATAGCCAATACTTTTTGTGGAAGAGGATTCACAGTTTTTATCTTTAGAAATATCAAAGTGCTTGTGCAGTGTTTTTAGAGTGCCTTATCGATCCTGGGTAGCTTTGTGGCAAGCATGGAGTCTGGACTTCCAAGTGGTCTAAGTGGGAGGTGGAAGATAATGTACCAAGCTTGGGCATTCTGCTCCTTCATAACCCACAAACTGTTGGGAGTTGGGGCACTGAGGATCTGCATTTCTAGGGCAGTTCACCTAGCAAGAAATGGTCAGGAATTCCTTCTTGGGAATACTTATTCCCAAGCATCTTGGCAGTCAGGTTTCCAGGAAGGTATGCTAAGGTGTTTGAGACTTGGTTGAACGCTTGGATTCTATGTAAGTTCTGATATATAAACCAAGCTATTCCCTGAGAATGGTTTGATGTTTTACAAATTACATTCTTTCCAGAAGAAAACAGGGTCAGAAAATTGATTATTAACTCTGAAAGAAATCTTGGCTTTGACTATGATTACTTAATTAGTATTTTTTTCTATCTTCTGTTGAGAGTAGAAAAGATATTGATCTGTGTTCTCTTTTCTGTTAAACTGGCAATAAAAAGATTTAATGACACATGGCACTACCCGGAGAAAATTTGTACAGGGCAGATTATGTCCTTTATTGGGCAACTGAATTTATTTGTTAAAATGTCTTGATTCTTCATGTATATTGATGTGTTTGATGTATTTTATTTTCCTCATAAGCATTTGACTGTTGATAAAGTAAAATTTAAAAACAGAGCCAGACTTTCAAATATTGGAAAGTACTTAAAACTGTGTGCTGGTTTTTGGTTGACTGTGAATAGAGTTACTGAATGGACCTGGCATACTCAGTGGAATACTACTCAGTCTGTAGTTAAAGGACCCTCAATAGTCCTGTCCATATTGTCAGACTTACTTGAAAGTCTTGTGATTTTAGCAGTTTTGGGAGGTGAAGGTCTGGAAGAATTTAAGTGTAGGAAGGTTGAAATAAATGTTGAGTCTTTACTACAAGGTATTTTTACCTCACAGTTCTTTCTCAGCTGTTTTTCTTTCATTCCATGCTGCAATGAAAACGGTAATGTTGACACATGGTTAGCAAATTAATTAGTTCTGGAAATATAACACAAGATGTTACCTGGTCTCTCTGCATTTTGACGTACTGAATGTCTTTTGGGAGAGACATGAGTGCCACAGATTTCCAAGAAATTAATTGTTTTGCAAGTGTGTTAAACTTTACAGAATTAGGCCATGATGTTGTGCAAAAATGGAATTCAATGTCCTTTTACTGAGTATCAAACCTCTCTGAAGATCTGATTGCTTGCTTTGGTTTAGTGCTGCCCATAACCACCTGTAAACAGATTTTCAGGAAGAGGAGATTAACAGATTCTTTTGCACTGGATCCTAAGTTTTCTTCATTGCTCAGGGTACAGAACCAGACTCACTATGCTGTAGTGATTAAGAAAAAAGAAAAAGTATGACAGTTTCAGAGGGATTTTTCTTGACTTCTCTGCTGCAGACAGGCTTTTCTATAGTCCTTTCCTCTCCTGCTTCCTACTCAAAATGGAAACTGAGAACAAACTAAAACTTAAAGGAGTGGTTTTTATACTGAGTTATTTGTAACTGAGGATTTTCTCGAGGTATTCTTTAGTCTATTGATAGCAGATTGTGCAGAACTTTGTCCGGAAGCCTGTTGTCTCTACTGATATAATTAGACTGCTCAGCAAGCTCAGATGAGTCCCCTGGGGTACAGCCTGATGTGAGAACATCCAGAGACAGAGATGCAAGAGGATGCGATAGCAGTCCAAGCTAGTAGGAGTCAGTACAGAAATGCCTCAGTTGCCAGATGTCTTTTTAGACCTGTTTCTCATCTATCCCATTTAGTTCCTCTGTGCACCCTGTCTGGAAGGGCTATAACTTGAGTAAAAAGAAATGGAAGAGCAATTACATTGAAACTTCGTTATCCTGTTTTGGGGCGTTTGCTGTGGTCCTTTCTTATTAAAGTGAGAGCCTTTAAATAGTCTTGCTTCTTGCTTTATTTCTCAGTGGTTCATACCAGAGATAAATGTGTTGTGTACTGGTCCTTCCTTTTTCCTCAAAGTTTAGGTTTAGAGGCCATCCCTTGTTTTTAACTACAACCATTGTCTGATCCACGTAGTGTTATGTTCTATGTCACACCAGTAATTTGTTTTCCAGAGCTGCTCTGTTAAGTGCTGAAATGTCTGATTTTTTGAAGGTTTTTGAGATTTTGGAGTTAAAACAGGAAACAAGAAAGAAAAGGATCAGAACCAGTTAATACGTTGCTTTGAAGAGAGTCTAGATTACGCATGTAATGCTTCTCTATGCAGTTCCAAGAGCATTGAGGGAAATGTTGAAAAACTAAATAGGTTGAAATCCTGACAATGTCAGTAGAAAGGTGAATGAATCAACACAAGTCTGACTTAATGAGCTGCTGCAAAGCTGACACTATCATGTTAACTGAGGATTTTGGTGTTGGAATGGGATTATTGTGCCTAGATATTTAGTAGAAAGTAGATATTTTGAGGATACATGAAAAGAATCAATTTCTGAGTTTATCCTGCTGGCAAACAGTACATGCTATGCGGTAATGTGCTGTATTAACATCTGAAATTTGTTCCTATTTTTTTAAACCTTAGTACAGTTATAGCTGTAAAAATGACCTCTGACTAAAGAGATGGTAAGAGCGCTTTCTCCCCGTTGCCAGTAACTGACAGGCCTGGTTCTGCTTCCTGAGCTTGTTGGGAGCTTGAAGATGCATTACAAAATACACATGGTGGTTCATGCTAGAAGAAATTTTGAGACTAACGAAAGTGCTTTCTTACATTTTTGCTGTAGTATCTTCAGTCAGATTCTGAAGAAATGTAAAACAAGGAGGAATTGATTTAGCTTAGCCCTGTGAATTTTGAAGATACCCTAAAATGTCATGTGCATGCATATGAAAAAATGGTGTTATTTCTTGTAAATAAATTTTGGGGTGAGGGGGCAGGGAGAGTGGGACATGCATCACATTTTAATAAGGTAAAATGTCTTATTTTGGTAGAAGAAAGTAAGCTGTGATACAATGTAAGCAGAACTGAATATTATTAAATACTTCTTTAAAGTTTCTAAATTTAATGCATGTTCTTTCATGTACAAATATATACTTAAAGCTGGAAAATATGCAGAAGATGATCTATGAGTTAGAAGAACAACTACATAATGAAATGCAGTTGAAAGATGAAATGGAGCAAAAGTGCAGGTGAGACTTTGAACTCTAATTGTTTACATAATTTAAATATATCTAACACTTCAGTTCTGTGTTACTGCTTTACGGATTACCAAAATAACACTAAGAAGAGTACTGTAGTTCTCCAAGGGAGTTCCAGGCACAGGTTTAAGTAATTCTAAAATTTTCTTGAGTATAGTATAAAGAAAATGTTTGCTTTTTTTTTCACTGACACCCATGTAACGCATGTTCTTTCTGAACACTGAAGTGTTTGAGTTTACCTGATATCTCACTATTCAGATATTTTATTGGACTGAAGTACGCACTCATCATGCTGATTTTTCTTGAAAATGTGAGATTCTATATATATGGCTTGTATTGGGTTATTAAAATTAATTAGCTGTTTTCTAAATACAGGGTACTTGTTAGAAAACCACTTTTTTTTCTATGACTGACATATAAGAACAACTATTTGCATTCTAAAGTCCTGTTTCTACCATGTTGAAGAAGCAGCTATTAGTGAAATTAGTGAGAATTTGCATTTTTCTTGCAGCTACACTTATGAACAAACAGTTGCGGTTCTTCTTTTCTGATACTCAGACATTTTTACTCAGAGTCATGCAAACTAAATTCCTCTTCAGTTGACTTCTCCTTTTGAAGTCTTTTCCTGAAGGATTAAATAATACCAGGAGGTAACACTGGGTGTAGGATACAGGAAGAATTTAGGCTTGTGAATTAGAACCATAGCGTGTAGCTGTACAGTCTCCTTAGGTGTAAACTGGTAACCAAAGTGGTCTGGTGGGAATTTAGTCTGTGTGACACTGTTGCACTGTTGCCACATCCTGATGGCTCTCCACAAGGAGGACATACATTCTTGAAGGATTTTCAGTAGCTGTCTTCCTGCAGTACTACTGAAGTTGTCAGAGCACAACTGTGTCTTCTGGTATGTCATACCATTCACTGCAGTTAGTAGACAGGAGATAATGCTAACTGTTGTAACCACCTCTTTTTGTACCTGCCAGGTAGCCTTGTCTGGGTCCTTTTTGTTGCCTCTTTGAAGAGGGATAGCTGCCTACAAAAATGCAATGGATGTGTCAATGTTATTGCCAGTTAAATGAGGTTTTACTGTGCATTTTGCCTCACGCTCTCTGTAGTCCAGTGTTCTAATACATTGCTTCAACAGAGAGACTTCCAAATAATGTTATTCATATACCTTTATCTGTAGTAGGGAGCTGTCTACTGTGGAATTAATGAACTATTTTAGATATTTGGAAGTCACAATTAGAGGAAGTGTTAGCAGCTTACCAGGGTATTCTAATCTTAAGGATAACCTGTTGTGTATATACACTGCTTTTTACAGTTTAAGGGATAAAATGTGGCACCTAAAGTTTTGCATGTTTAATCTGCAGCAAAGCTGATAAATACTTAGTGATACATTTTACAAATTATTTGCAGTGATTGCCTTCTTCAGTTTTAAATGTTCATTACAAAATAACATTGGTCAAAATATAAATGTTCACTTCAGCAATAGTCACAAATTATTTCACTCGAAAAACAGTATGCATAATGTATCTATTAAATGATCTTGTGTTATTTTTAGATCTTCAAACATAAAGCTAGACAAGATAATGAAAGAACTGGATGAAGAGGTAATTTTTTCCTCACCAAAGTTGCCTTAATTGGGTAAAGAGTGGAGTTAGGAATAGTACTTTTATGATTCTAAGATATTTTTTCTGTGACTAAAAAAATTGTTCTGTATTCAAGTTTGAGACCTAACCATCACGTTTCAATACATAGCATTGGGAGATTGTATTTCTATTTGTACATATTTTTAAAAACTTTCCTTTCTGTAAGTCATACTGATTTCTATTTACTCTGCTAAATATTTTACTTAGTCTTTCTCACTGCAATTTTTCTGGAGTTTATCAAAATCAATCATTACAAAAATACAGCTTATTTTCTATTGAGTCCTTCTCTTTGTCTCTTGATAATAATTTTAGTAGTTACTTTAGATATAATCGTACTAACAACAGTTTTTCTAGTAATTATATAAATTTGTCATATAGAAGTTAAAAAGCTGTCTTTTCTGAAAACCTTTCCAAGGAAGCCAGAAATTGATTCATTGGAAACAATGCATCAGTTTCCTTTTTTAGTTAGTTGCAGAGATACTGGTTTAGGGATCATTCCTTAAAATGTAACTATAAAATACCAATTCTTTGAATTTTAGGGAAATCAAAGAAAGAACTTGGAAACAACAGTGTCTCAGATTGAGAAGGAAAAGATGGTATTACAACATAAGATAAATGAGTACCAAAGAAAATTTGAACAAGAGAATGAAAAAAGACGTAATGTGGAAAATGAAGGTACGCAATATTGTCCAAACCATGACACTGATGAAGTATGTGATGTGTTTTAGAGAATAATTTTGTGTCATAGTACCTTAAGTGCTATGCAACTTTAAAGAAAAGGGTTCTTTTCAAATAATGAACACAGATTTTGAGTTTATTTTTATTTGAACACAAGTTTTTTGGTTTTATTTTCAACTTCTGTTCTCTGCACTGTGCATTGTTGGTCTGCAAGCACAAAATTTGACATAAAAATATATATAAGAAGCAAAAAGTCAACAAAAGACCTATTAATGCAAAAAATATTTTTGAGCATGTTTGTGTAAAAAAACAAGAACAAAACACTAAAGGTTTTTTAATAAGCTGTATTAATGTTGCAATTTCTCTTTAGTGTCCACACTAAAAGATCAGATGGAAGACTTGAAAAAAATCAGCCAACATTCACAAATTTCAAATGAGAAGATAACACAGTTACAAAAACAAGTATGTTGTTTGTGTTCCTTGTCTTCATTATTTCTTAGATTTGGGCATTCAAATGTAGCAAAACTTGTTCCATGATCTTTGTATTTGAGAATCTTGCCTGGTTTATTTTAACAGCTAGAAGAAGCAAATGATTTGCTGAGGACAGAATCTGACACAGCTGCAAGACTGAGAAAGGGTAACACAGAAATGAGCAAGTCATTAAGTCAGGTAGAATCACTGAATAGAGAACTGCAGGAAAGGTGCAGAGTTCTGGAAAGCACAAAACTGCAGGTGGAGAAAGATTATTACCAACTACAAGCAGCTTTGGAGTCAGAACGAAGGGACAGAAGTCATGGATCTGAAATGATTGGAGAACTGCAGGGTAATTATTCTGAATTTATACTTTACCAAATAAAGTTGTGTTAACCCTACTTAAGTGAAGTACAGTTTGATAACGAGAGGAAAGCCAACCTGCAAACAAAAGTGTGACTGAACCATTTCTGAAGATTGGATCTGGCTTTCTGATCGTGTTGAGCAGCTCTTGGGAGGGAGGGAGAATATCAAAATCGAAGAGTGTCAAACAGTGATTGTGAGTCTGGGGCTGCCCTGACTAAAAGTCTGAGTCCAGTGGTGCAAAAATACAAAGAGCTGATACAGTACTAGAGAACATGCAACACTGTCTTAATGGCTTGTGCAGTAGCCAAGTTGATATATCCTGCATTTTGTCGTCTTTCATTTGTGGAGAAAGCTTTTTTAAAAATTAAATTGCATTTTTCTTTTATGATGATTTGACATTACTTTATAAGCAAGGTTAAGAGCACAATAAGGGATGCAGATGTGGAATCCCTTTTTTCAGGATGCTGGAAACTTTTTACTATTTGTACTGATTCTTCATACTAGAAACTATTCAGATGTATTAGTTCAAGACTGTGCTTCTGCTAATGGACCCCAACTCTTAACTTGCCATTTTGAACCATCTGTCTGCAGTATTGAGTTTCCATGAGGTGCAGGCTTTTGATGAGGACTCTCCTTTCCCTACTAAAAGGGAGCTTAAAAGACAGAGACTTTTTGCCAGGGTCTGTAGTGACAGGACAAGGGGCAATAGTTTTGAATTGAAAGAGAGTAGATTTACATGAGATATAGGAAGAAATTTTTTACAATAAGGATAGTGAGACCCTGGGACTGGTTGCCCAGAGAAACTGTTGTTGCATTGTCCCTGGAAGTGTTTCAGGCTTGGTTGGATGGGGCTTTGAGCAACATGGTTTAGTGAGAGGTGTCCCTGCATGTGGCAGGGAGGTTGGACTAGATGGTTTTCAGAGGTCCCTTCCAAATCAAGGTATTATACTTAGTGTTTTGTATAATCTTCTTATGCCATACAAGGGTAGATGCTATGGAGTTTGAGGAATAGTTCCTTTTTCCATAGCGGTTAAAATCGTAGGATGGTTTTGGTTGGAAAAGACCTCTAAAATCATTGGATCCAACTCTTAACCCAGAATTGCCAAATCCATCGCTAAACCACGTCCCCAAGTGCCACATTTACACATCTTTTGAACACTTCCAGGGGTGGTGATTCCACCACTTTTATGGGGAGCCAGTTCCAGTGCCTGACTTCCCCATGGTTTGAGTCACACTTAGGTGAATACATGTTGTGTTAGTACCCATACATCTGTTTGAGACTGACGTTCTGTGTGATATGCCTTATCTACACATTAGTGAAATTAGCATCAGGAAAGGTGCTTGTTCCATAGCATAGCAGAGCTTGGGTTAATGAAAGAACTTCTGAATCTTAGATATTGGAAGTGATTGAAGGCAGGAACCATTTTTGCATGATTGTTTTTTGTGAATTGTTACTGGTGACGTGCATAAAGAGTGTCTAAAAAGGTCAGTTTCCTCTGCAATGTACGGCCTTGGCATGGCTGAAAAATTTGAAGTATTTGGAATATCTTAGGGGCCCAGAAATCACTAAAAGTTGCAAAGCCAATTGATCTAAGTATAGTAAGTAATATTGAGTGGTATTTAATTTTTTGTGGCAGTTCGGATAACAACTTTACAAGAAGAAGTAAAAAACATTAAAAATAATCTTGAAAGAGTGGAAACGGAAAGGAAACAAGCACAGGATATGCTTAATCATTCAGAAAAGGTATGGTGAAATGATGTTGAGGCTGATGTTCTTTGTCGGCCTTTGACTATATTTTCAAATATTATTTATTGTTCTAAATCAGTCTTGTGTTTAGATTATTCACTAAGTACTGCTACTTTACAGTCTCATCAGGATGGTCTCACAAGTCCTCAGGTAGTTCTTACTTGTAGTATTGGGCATAAAAATTGTGTTTGTCATTCACTATCACTGATTCAAGGATCCAGTCCTGCTGCCAGTAGCAAGGAATTTTTTTCTGCCTGCCTAACTATGACTGCAAAGACTTGCCTCTGAAAATCTATGAGCTTTTTAAAAATCAGAATTTTTTTTTTCTGTCTTTACTGGATTTTAACTTGACTGGATCAGTGCCAAGCAGGCCTTTTGATCAACTTTGGTGTGGAATTTTTTTCTGTCCTTCCTTCTGAATGGTGGTAGACTGTCCCCCTAACATCTCTGATCTCCTCCATATGGTGGAGAAACAAGAAGACTGAAAGGAAATATTGCACCCTTTCTCCAGACAGACTGCAGTTAACTCTCTAGTGAGGTCAGGTTAAGACTTGCTATGCTGTGTGGTCTATGCAAATAAACCAGAGATAGGACTGCCTGTGAGGAAAGGGGCAAGCAATTCTAAGTTGTTAAGTGAAGGAGCCATTCAAAGGCAAGTCCTAGTCTCTCAAAGCACATCTCCACTGCTTGTCTGATGAATTACTGTCAATGCCTGGCAATCCTAGCAATGAAATAACATGATTCCATCCATGTAACAATAATTCAGATTCCTCTGTGCTCTAGGATGTCAGTTCATTACTTGTATGTTCCCAATTTAGGTGACTACTAATTATTCAAACTGAGAAGTTTCCATTATCTTAGAAATTTATAGAAAAAAAGTAAATTAAATTTTTTCCAGAGCACTGAGTACAGTTTTGGTCCGTTACTGTTCTTTACTAAGCATGAAAAATAACATTGATCATCTCTTGATAACAAAAAGTTAATACTAAAAAAGGGAATAAAAATGTGATTCCCACAGGTATTACAGAAATCTGGTAACTTTTTCCTTATCTTTAGGAAAAGAATAATTTAGAGATAGATTTGAACTACAAGCTGAAATCCTTACAAGACCGGTTAGAACAGGAAGTCAATGAGCACAAAGTGACTAAAGCGCGGTTAACTGACAAACACCAGTCAATAGAGGAGGCAAGATCAGTTGCGATGTGTGGTAAGTGTTTCCTGCAAGTTTCAGGTAAATACGTAATAAAATGTGTTTTGATCATGGTATTTTAATACACATTGTCTTACAGCATAGTACTCTTGCACAAGTGTTTGATCCCTTATGTAAAGAAAATGCATATTGAAATCTTAAAACATGAAAACTACGCATTTTAAATTATTTTCCCTAACATGCTATTTCATAAAAATTGTATTGTTTCTTAATATTTTGCATACCTTACTTCAAAGCCTTCCTTGGCTTCTAAAATGCTATCGAAATTCTGGCTAATGCTAAACAGGATTGAAGGAATGCATTATCAAGAGAGATGTCTTAGAGCATTCATTCCTGTGTAACTGCATTAAAAATACCAGAGTTGTATTAGGCTTGTCTGAAGTGAAGGGAGAAGTTTCTTTTATAGGATGTATATCTGTGAATCGAAGGTCTTGATCTCATAATTGAATATGTCAGGTTTTCTCTGTGAAGGTCATCAGGACCTAAATGTGGTTTTTAGAGTTAAAGTAAATGGTAGTGGTTTTTTCTTTTGCTACTATCCATTCATGGAAACGAAACTTTGCCTTACTTCATAACGATTACTTCAAGAATCTGCGTTTTTTACTTCTTTCACTATTTATCCTTCAGTTGTCACCATAATATTCCAGTGCTTTGAATGCAGATTGGAATTATATTTCTTCTTTAGTGTTCCTTGTAATAATGCCAGGATCTTTTTACCTAGTAATCAGTCGATCAAACAGCAGAAGAGCTTAGATAGCGAACAAAAGGGTCCGAAAAATATTAGGATATTTAAGACTGTTTTTACAAAACATGCTTGCAGATGCTACGTATTCATTTTTGTTGTTTTTCTTTCTTTAATCTTTTTTAGAAATGGAAAAAAAGATAAGGGAAGAAAGGGCAGCAAGAGAAAAGGCAGAAAATCGAATAGTTCAAGCTGAAAAACAGTGTTCCATGTTGGACTTTGACCTGAAGCAATCTCAGCAGAAACTGGAACATCTTCTTCAGCAAAAGGAGAGACTGGAAGATGAAGTAAGCAAAATGTTCATCACTAATAATTTTCTATATAAATAAGAAACTAGAGTTGCACTGAGAAATAAAAAATTAAATTCACTTACACTAAGCTCCTTATATAATACACCTCTGAGTAGAATTGAGGATAGTTGTTGGCCTAAGTAGGTTTAGGTAATTTCTGCTTGTTTCTTAACTCTTACCTGCCTTTACATATTTGAACCTCAATTCAATATAACACATTTTTTTGTGTTTCCTCTTTTTCTAAAGAAAAAATTTGTTGTGAATTTGACTGTGCAGTCTGATTGATGTGGATGATTTACAGATCTGAGTTTGTGTTGTCTAGTTTGCATTCTTTCCTTTTGTTCAAGGAAATGCAATTAGAATATTGAGTGTGAAAACTAGGTCCTAAGAGTAATAGCTTCATCCTTACATTTTCTTTACAGGACAGTGGGAATGAAGTTTATAACACCTTTCTTAGGGGTCACAACTCATGTAAATTAGTTTTTATGTAGTTGGTAAGCTGCATTTTTTTTCTAGGGTGAGAGGTTTTTAAGATCTGAAATCCATGGAGAGGTTTGCAGACGACTTGGGTTTCTTCAATTGCTGCCTTTCATATAAGTTAAAACAAATTGGGGATTTTGAAATAAACTAAAAATGGGAAAGCTTTACCATCCTGCAGCATCATAGCCATAGATTCTGTAAGGGCAGTAGCTTTGTGTGAGATTATTGCACTGAAGTGTTTGGAGCTTCAGGAGTATTTTGACATGTGGTACACGGTGTAGCATCTGGTCAGTGGTGTTTAATATAAAACAATCCGTATATGAAACCTCTTCAGCCACATGCAATTGGTTATTTAGCAAAGGCTCCTAAATTGAAATATTTCTCATTTAGGTAAGGAATCTGACACTGAAGCTAGAACAAGAGACGAATAAGCGAATAATGGCACAGAATGAATTAAAGGCACAAGCTTTTGAAGCTGATAACTTGAAGGGTTCTGAGAAGCAGCTGAAACAGGAAATCAATACATTGTTGGAAGCAAAGAGATTACTGGAATTTGAGTTGGCTCAACTTGCAAAGTAAGTAAAAATCTGAGGTAAAATGGAAAAAATTGCTTAATTATACATGTACTATTTTGCCTGTTCCTGTAGTGAATAAAATTCTCTGGTGCATAGACATTTTTTCCTAAACTAAAAGAGTATTTTTAGCTGCATGTTATGATTCCTATGTAGCTGCATGTTATGATTTCTATGTAGCCTTCAGTGTTGGAATATTTTTGTTACGAGCTATGATTCAGAACAGTTCTTGGCTCACCATTCTGTTAAGGCACACACACATATACATATGTATATATGTGTGTGTATATATGTATGTGCCTCTTTTATTTGAGTGACTTCTTTATGGATTGACTCCGATGCTACTTACTAAATCATATGGGACTTTGAGTGCATGGGAGTCAATAGTTCCCTTTAATTGCCTGATTCATTTTCTTAATGTTTCTTAAACTGACTTAAAATGAAGATATTTTTCATTAATTAGACTTCTGTCATATGTTTTGTCAGCTGACTTTGTTTCTCCATTTAGAGTCCTTCTCAGCTTCTAAATTACATACTGAGACAAACATCATTTTAGAACAAGAACTGTATTAAACCAGAATTTTAGGATGCAGCAAACTGTTGCTCTTTGTGAAATAATATTTATACAAATGGAAGATCATCATAAGATGCTGTTCTGGTTAGAAATTGTCTTTGTCTTTTGTTAGTACCTGACTTTTAAAATGTTTCCCCTTTTTTATTCCTTCAAAGACAGTACAGAGGAAATGAAGGTCAGATGCGTGAGCTGCAGGATCAGCTTGAAGCTGAGCAGTATTTTTCGGTAAGACTTGTAAGGAATTGTGTTTGCTGCATTTTGACATAAAATCATTTAACAGTGAATAGTTGAAATTAAAATTGTTTTAATGTAAGTAACAGCCTGGCATAAATCAGCAATTCAGAATATCCTGCTTGAAATACAAATAAGGAACAGAATAGTAGAGAACATTAGATAGTTGTATCTAAAATGCTGTTTTGTTGTTTGTCAAAATTTATATTACATTGAGTAACTCTTACTTGATTTATTCATCAGAGTTGTTCCTATCTTGAGGTTGGAAAGGAGGTATTTTTCTTACATAATTGCAGACTTTGTAGAGAGTTCAGAATCTCCAAACTTACTGGAAAATATTCCATGCGATTTATCTACCATACATACGTTTAAGAACCATAGATTCAGTAGCATCCTGCATGTATTCTTTATTCTAAAAAGATGCCTTCCATGCACCTGAATCCCTGAAGAACCTTACTGGGTACTCCAGGTAGCCAAAATGTGTATTTCATAGATGTAGTTTGATCTGCTTTGTCTCTATGAAAAGAAACAATAGCATGAGATTCTCTGTAACACCTGAACTTCAAATACATTTGTGAGTATGGACAGACTCATTTAACTTTGGGAAATACTTTTAAATTTGGGTTTTCCTGGGAGAGGCAATAAAAATTTTTATTTTTACTAAACTGCATATGATTGTCATTTCATTATCTGTTACAGGGGCTTTTTGTGCATTTTTCCATGACATATTGCTACTAAGAAGATGCAGAGCATTGTGTTTCTCAGTTTTTTCTTTTTTCACTAACTTGTAGTTTAAGTAAGACATTCATAATTCAGTCTGAATATTTAGCAAAAGTGGTTTACTGTAGAAGATCAGATTTTAACTTTCAGAATTGCAGGTGGTGTTAATAACAGTATAGTAATTAGAACCAGAAGTAATTCACAGAATTCATTCACATAAATAAAGCCTCAGCTGAATCACTTATAAAGAGAAAGTTTGTACAGAAAAAACTTAAGATTCTAGGAGAAAAGATATATATAGATAGATAGATATAGATATAGATACATATATCTCTATCTATATATAGAGAGATATATATAGAGATATATAGAGATATATATATGGACACAAAGAGAATGCAACAGCTGAAAGCATAGGACAGCATTAGGCTTGTTTGACAAACATTTTGAGACAGTGATGCTACAAGAGGAGGCAGTTTTGTCCTGTTGTGTCCAGGAGACCCGCTCTGCTGTGTCGCAGTGCTGTCCGTCTCTTTTGCAGCAGATGCATTTGTGCAGCTGTGCAGGGAAACACACTACAAAACTGAAAACTAATCTGGTCTCATCAGTTCCCTACCCAACATAAACTGGAAAGAAGCATCAAGGAGAGGCAGTAATGGCAGTATTGGCATGTGTTGGGGTTTGACAAATTCAAACTACCTAGTCTGAAAACGAGGAAGAATTTTAGTATAGAATTTGAGTAATGATTCTTTTTTTATGCTTTCTTTTACAGACACTTTACAAAACTCAGGTTAAGGAACTGAAAGAGGAGATTGATGAAAAGAATAAAGAAACACAAAGAAAAATGCAGGAGTTGCAAAATGAAAAGTATGCCCATTATGTTTCTCACATACACCTAAGTTTTTCCTTGTAATATTGTCTCATTCATGAATACTTTGAATCAGATTTAAGATGTCTTAATTCCTTCAGAAAAAGGCTTCAAAAGTGTTCTGTAACACTTTGTAAATGGCAAATACATAGGATGTTACCTATACCGACTCATAAAGCCAAATATGGTTATTCGTATTTGCTTTGGACATTGTAATGTCTGTAAGAATAATGACTTCTCTGAGAATTTAGTAAGATTCAAAAATTTGAAGAAACATTCCAATTTGTGGTAATCATCTCACCAACTTCTTTTATTGTATTATCCTGATAATTACTTAATATGTTTCTATAGTCAGTAAAATAATTTGAGGAAAAGGTAACGAAAAGTCTTTGCATTTGAAATTTAGTATACCTCTGTTACAGCAAAAATAGTTATTATAACAACCATTAATTGTGATGTACTGTTTTCTAAGCCATCAAATAAGAAAAATTTTTTAAGCTTTTAAAAATTTTTCCAATTTCTTAATTTATTTCATAAACTGAGGAAGGAGACTGTAGCCTTATGCATGAAGTACAGTTTTTTCTAAAGTCTGTGTCTCTTGTTCTGCTTGAGCATCAGCATTGGAAAACAGAGCTTATGTAAAGTGTTCATTTTGTACAGCATTTTGGTGGGCTAAGAAGGGGAGAAAGAAAAGATACTGTTAATAAACATGGTGTAGGAGGAAAATACATGTGTCTCTCTGCAAAGTTGTTCAGGAGTGGTAACCAGCATAAAGAAATGGGGAGGGAGGAGAAGGTAGGCAAGACTTCCCTTATTCTTCTTCTTGGGATTATTTATTTCTTTTCTTACTTTTTATAGATTCTTTGTATTCTATTCCCTCACTACTCTCTGCAATCTTATGTTCATCATAAATGTTTCTCACTTGGATATAACTATGGGAATTGTGATAATGGGCGAATGTGGGTTAAGTGTCTTTTGATGGACCACTCTGTACATGTAATTTAATTTCATTTTCTGTTCCTCTAAGGCAGGAGAATATGTCTTGGTGTTTCATGGATGATGGAAATGTTAATGAAATCATAGTAAGCTTGCTGCTGTAGCTTCTGTGGACCATCAAAAGATACAACTCTACAGAATACAGTTTTGTAACTCTTGCTTTCCTTAAGAAACTAAGATAATGACCATTAGCTGAGTGGTATAATTTGGGTTTGATAGTCTTAATGAATATATGGAATGTTTTGCTTAGGCATCTTAATGTCCTTTTTACAGAGAAACACTCACTGCCCAGTTGGATTTAGCAGAAACCAAAGCTGAGTCAGAACGGTTGGCACGGGCACTCGCTGAAGAACAGTATTATGAACTGAATCAGGAAAGCAAAAAAGCTGCATCAAGGCACAGGCAAGAATTGACTGATAAGGACATCATCATAAGAAGGGTAAATTAACTGTTATCAATACCTGTATAAGTCTCTTCCAACTGGAAACAGAAATTCATGGTTTTAATTTATAAAATCTTGTTGCGATCATAAGTGATAACTAATTAAGTATCTTAAGTTTTGGGCTCACTTGGAACCTTAAACATTTAAATTCCATCATGTCACCTCCCTAAAAAAACAGAATTCAATCATCTGAGGTGGAGCCAGAATGAAAATAAAGTGCATGTCTGTAACTCAGTTATTAAGCCTTTTGTATTTACTTCTTGTCATTTCCAAGTGAATTATTTACATCCTGTACATTTGTGGAGCAGCGTATTAGAGACTCTTATTGCAAAGTAACTTAGTTTTTAATAAAAAACAAACCCACTTGAGAGTCACAAGACCCCACAACCCAAACCTCAAACTGTAGTTTTTGAAGTTTTTGAACTTTGTAGCATAACTTTTCGGTGTTAGTATGAGCTTCATAAATGTCTTTAACTGAGAAGTCTCAATTAGCAAGCCACATGTAGCATAGTTATTCTGTTGTTGTTTTTTTCCCATTTAGCATCAGCTATGCATGTTTTCTTAAAAATCCTGGGGATGTAAAACTCCAGGTGCAACTGAACTTGGCTCAGTTGCTCAAAGCTTTCTGTTAGTGCTACTATGGATATTCCATCCCTGTGTAAAGATAGTGCAAATAGTGGTTTTTTTCATGAATTTGCTTTTATAAGCTTGAGAACTCCAGAATACCACCATTTCTTAAGCAGCATTTAGAAGACTATCTCTGTGGCATGAAAAGAATACCTTCTTGCCAATGTATTTTTTGGTTTAATATATTCTGATAATTTTGTCAGACAGCTTGATACACCATCATTTGTGTAGGCTTCAAACAAAAACTTTATTCAGGAATACAGTTATGTCTGGTTTTCATATATATGTGTTAAGTGATCCTGGCTGTGGCAGTGAACATACTCACATATTCAAAGTGTCGTGGTTTTCCTTTCCAACTTTTTTCTTTTTTTTTGCAAGCTCTGTACATAATTACCTATGTCTGCATTGTCTTAGACCAAATTTAGTTTTATTTTAATCCTGATTTTCATGATTTATGACAGTTATTTAGCAGTAAATGCCTTATATCTACTCTAGCCTTTAATACTGTAGTTCTAGCATCTGTCAGCTACTTTTCTCTCTGGATGCAAGGTATCAGGCCCTCTACATACTAGTTTTTCCAAAGTACAACAAATTAATTGAAATTTTCCACATTCCATAATTGACAATCTAACTTTGCTTAAGTTGATTTTTAATTATATACTACAGCGTTGTCAGTTCTGTAATGATCTTTTTTTTTTTTCCTGGGACAGGTGTATTTTGAGCCTTCTGGTAAATCAAAACAGCACAGAAAAATAGTAGCATTTTTAAAAAGTTCACATAGGCAGAAGGTGTTCTAAGTAAATGGTTGTTATAGAATTGACAGTATTTAAAATAATAGTATTATAAATATGTTTAGAATTTATGTCAAGTTGTTTATTTTAAATGTGTTTCTTTTCATGTAGCTGGAAGAAACTAATAACACTTTAACCAAAGATGTTGATTTAATAACAAAGGAAAACACAGAGATCAGTGAAAAATTTAAGAAACAAGAAGAAGGTATGTTGTGTGTGGAGTTTTCATTGATCTGTTCTGAACCATGATTGAATATGAAGCATATGTGGAGAAATGGGAAGTGGAAGAAGACATTGCTTTTTATCTTCCATATTATTTTGGGCTTGATGTTGGCTTTAGTATTTCATTTTTGTGCCTTTCTGATATATCCTTCTGGTAATTTTCTGTCATTGCAGTAATGTTAAACTGGTAACCTTTGTCTTTGCAAACTGTATTGTGCTCAAAAAGGGACACAACAGGAAAACAGAATGGAAAAAAAGATGCACTTATAGAAGTAATTAAGTTTAAAAATATTTACCTTGTACTAAAATACCTCAAAGTTGAATATTATTTTAACAGATTACAAAATGAAAAAAGAGGAGGAAATCAATAATATTAGAATGCAGTATGAGAAGAGCATAAACAATGAAAGAACCCTGAAGACACAGGTACAACTCTTTATGCAGTTTAATAGCAATAATTACTTTACATTGACAGAAGTATTCCAGGTTTATTGCTTTTGTGAACTAACTCCTGGTTCCTTTGAAATTAAGTTTGTATTAACTGTGATGTACAATATGCATTGTTAAATTTACAGTTGAAAGAATAAGTTTTGATGCTGTGTACTTTTCAGTATTACTTTGATTGTGGGGGCCATTTATGTTGGTGAAGGGGTTTTATTTATCAAATCCTGTAACTAGAGGAACTGAGAAGTTTTGTATGAAACATGCTGCATGTATCATTTTTCGTACTGGTTCTCCTTTTTCGTAACAGGCTGTCAACAAACTGGCTGAGATAATGAATCGGAAAGATTTTAAAATAGACAGAAAGAAAGCTAACATGCAGGATTTGAGGAAGAAGGAGAAGGAAAACCGAAAGCTCCAATTAGAACTTAATCAAGAAAAAGAGAAATTCAATCAGATGGTAGTGAAATACCAAAAGGAGCTCAATGAAATGCAAGCGGTAAAATAATTTAATTTTTTTATCACATTGTGGAATCATCTCCAAAGGAAAAATGTATAGCTCCTAGTGTACTTGAAAACAAATTCATTTTCACATGTTCTAGGCTACAGGAGTTTAGTAAAGCAGAGAATTTGACAAGTGTGCAACTGTGCTTGTTCTCATTCATTTCCCCTAAATTCTTGACTGTGGCACTTACTGATACATTACAAAGATTAAAAACCTGAGTACTATCTAGCATGCTATCCGGTAGGAAACTGTCAGTTCATTTCACTGGTAGATGGTCTCCTTTTCATAACAAATGGCAATTTAATAGATGAATCAGACTGTCTCATTCATGAATACATCACTGGATCTTTGATATTTAACTTTTTTCCTTCCAAAGCTAAACAAAAATTTCTACTGTAATAGTTTATTTCAATTCTATCAAAAGTATCTACATGTATTAAACAAAATAGTAATGAGTTTTCTTTTCAAAATATTTGGCTGCCATATTTTTGATAACACAGTAACTATGTGTATGTATGTAAATACAGCAACTAGCAGAAGAATCTACATACAGGAATGAGCTCCAGATGCAGCTGGATAGTAAAGAGAGTGACATAGAACAGCTACGAAGGAAAATTATGGACCTCCAGCAAGGAATGGATTCTACCAGTGTTGCCAGCCTTCCGACAGATGAAACAGATGGCAATCTTTCAGGTAAGAGAAAAGCATATTTGAACTACTTGGCCCTGTTGCATACACATAGTTTTGGAAAGTATTGTTTCAAACAAGTTACTGCTTCTTAAAATCTTCTGGCTGTCTAATTCTGTATCACATCTCCACTGCCTTTCTTTCTTTGTTTTTTTTCATTTCAGACCTTAGTTGCTTATATTTAAGTCTTAATTTTTTCTACCATCACACTTCCCACTGTATGGCTTGGCATTAGCATAGTTTATATGCACGTTTGTGGAAAGAGTATCTTTACATCTCTTGTTTTTCAAATACAGTGAATACAATGTGCAGTATTTGGTGAATAGAAGACAAGGCCAACACTTCTACAACATTGCAGTTGTGTTTTATATTTTGAATGCAAAATTGCCCTGATCTTGTCTCTTCTTACTCAGTCATGTAGCAGCTCTGTGACAACTGGCAATACTTGCTGATATGAAAAATAATTGTAGGAATTTCCATAATGCATTTATAGTTGTATGGTACTCTGATTTAGCAGATTAAAATGAGAACAAATAATACAGTGTAGCCAGCCATTTCCATGTGTCAGTACCAGACACTGTACTTTGAGACCTACTGTTAGACTCATTAGTTATTTACCTCTCCCCTTCCCCTGTGTTTGAAAAGTGTAATCAGTTAGTACTTTCACATGATCCACTTCTGTATCTCTCAGTACAGGAAAAAAATGTTCAGTGGTAATGTTCAGGTGTGCTTGACAATTTCCATACATCATAGCTAGGTATATCTTTTTAATATAGTTAAGTAATTTTTATAATTCATTGTGAAATTTTTAATAAATTTTTGCTAAGTCTGAATTTTATTGTAGAAAAATATTTTTAAACATGCAAAACCAGAATACTATTTTGGGTATTTTATGACTTCAGTGGATGAGTAGTCAGATAAAAGTAAATAGAATAATTTTAGATGTCTCTTTCCCTGTTAATGCATTTCATGCTGCTCAAATTACCACAATCTAGAGTTTTTCCAGGAGTCTTAGAGTGATTGAAATTTCAGGTAGGTTATCAGTCTTAGTAAATGTTTTGATGTAGTTACTCCTTTCTGTGTCTGCTTTTGTTTCCTATCTTCCCCTAGTGTATTTTTAGATCTTTATTTTTAGTTAATACTTTAATGAATTTAGTTTCAGAATAGATTTTTGTTCAGATAATGGTATAGTCTTTTCCTTCACAACTTCCATTTTGTTCAAGAAGCCTTTTGCACTCTGGAGTTTGATCTGTAAATTGCCATCTCGTAAAGATTTTGTCTTCTGACAGCTTCTTCAAGGCAGACTTCCATTGGGAATTCTTAGATCTATTAGACTGGTTAAGGAACATTTTTTTTCTTAGTCACCTGCTAGGAACTCCTTCTGGTATTTCTGAAGTATCAGTACTTTTCAGGAGTTTTTCTCTTAGTCATTCTCAATGTATTTCATTTAACAGGGATAAAAAAGAAATCAGAGGGGTTTTGCTTATTAAAGTGTTTTTTTCTCCCCTCAAATTACAATTTGGAATCAAGCCTTATGTTTTTAAGTGTCTTGTAATTGAAGAAGACCATAGTTCGTAATTTTGGTAGAAAATTTCTGAACTCTTTTAAATTGAGAGCTTTAGGGTTTTTTTCTACAACAAAACAGACCAGATTTATTCTCCTCAAAAGAGTAGTTTTGAACTTCCTCACTTTCCTTCTTAGCCATTTTCATTTAATGGCTGTTGTGTATTACATGGAAAACACAAATGCTTCCATCCAGGCATAGATACCTTCCCTATTTTTTTTCTTAAGGGCAACAGTGTGTCAGTATGACCCCATTGTGTCTCAGATCATGGAAGGGCTGTAGGAAGAAGCTCTTTCTTTGTCTGTCTCATTAAGGAAGGTTATTTTCAGTTTTACCTCTAAGGATGTGTGTAGTCAGGCTTTTGGCTGCGTGACCTGTTGCTTCAGTTTTGAGGCAGAAATTTCAGTCTGTGCGAGATCTTTTCAAGTCAGCTGTTAATTTCCATTGTTAATTAGAACATCACAGTTACTGGAAGTTCTGGTGTTCTTGGGTGAGGTGTCTGCTCGTTATCCCTCAACTATTTCTTTTTTGCTAGCCTTTCATTTCTCTTCTCTTTTTTGCCCTTTTCTCTACACATGCCTCTGATTTTTACTGCAGTTGTGCTGCTG
Source organism: Aleadryas rufinucha (assembly GCA_013397815.1). NCBI lineage: Eukaryota > Metazoa > Chordata > Aves > Passeriformes > Aleadryas > Aleadryas rufinucha. Next base: position 536,069 of record VZTH01000402.1, read on the forward strand.
GTTACAGGTAGGACCTCTTATTCATATTATTAGGACTTCTGTAGATTTAGATCATGTCCCTACTTGCTGCCTTTTCTTTTTTTTTTTGAACAAGTTTCCGGGTTGATCAGAATCTGAATAAGAACGAATTTGGTAACAGAAAGAGATTAAGTGATATTAGTATAGTCAGATTTCGCACACTTGTCAAAGAGCCAAGCAGAGGACAAAAAAGGAGTGCAGTAGCATTTTAAAGACAAAAAAATAAAAAGCCAGACTTCAGAGTAGAAATAGCCCATGCCACAGAAAGAGGAAATTATCCAGCACATAGTTACTTTCTTGCAAACCAAGTAATTAGTCTACAAAACAGAAGGTGACATATTACGGCAGCTTATTTGCTACAGTTTTGTTGTATGATGTTGATTGTCTTCAACTGTGTGCCAAGTTCCCATCAATTCCATAGCCCAAACTTGGCCATTCCTTCAGAGCACCTTGAATAGCATCTTGTTTAAGAGCTGGATATGAGGAGTAGTCAATAGGATTCTCTAGCTGGTGCACCAGTTCTTAAGGCAAAGACACTCCTTAAAAAAATTTAAGCAAATAAATGGTTGAATTTTATAATAAGTAATTATAGTATGATTTACTCATTTTCCTGTCACAATAAAAACATCACCAGGGAAAAAAATGAAGATACAAAATAATATAAACATGTGTAAAAGAATGATTCCATGGGCACAGATCTGGCAATAGGCAGTCTCTGGTTTAATTGAGAAGAAAAATCGGTAACATGAATTTTTATACTCATAAAATTTTATGGAAAAAAATTCTCTATTTAGAGGTAGACACAGAGAACTCATATGGTAGCACACTTTACAGCTGCATTTCTTGTCGGGTGCTGTGCCGGGGTTTGGCACCGGCAGGCTTTTCCGACACACCGGCAGTAAAAAACGGGAAAGACTCCTGTGTAGAATTCCAGCAGCAAAGTTTATTCACAGTACTTCTCATGTGGAAGACCAGTGACGAAAGCCTCGAACAAGGGGAAACCAAAGATTTTATATGGGAATGGGGGAGAGCATTGTGGGCAGGGGGGCGGGACATAGGCAGGGCCTCGGCACACAGGGGGAAAAGGGGCGGGGAGTCAACGGGCCAGTCAGGGAAACAGAACTGAGGTATTCAATGGCTCCCGCAATTTCACTTGGAGGTATTTTCTGTCTGTCATTGACCAAAATACTCCCTCAAATTCTGGTAGCTCCTAGGGCAACTTATACTCTCCCAAGGTGGAGATTAGCCCCTTTAGACAATCCAGGCTATTCTCAGGCTTTTGCTTACTTACATGGGAAAGATCATTACGTAAATGAAGGTTTTTCCTTGTATTCAATTCTAGGCATGTATTGTAACTCATTCCTGATTATTGATTCAGATAGCAGCTCATATCTCAGTTGGTGTCCCCAGTGTTAACAGAGTCCTTGCTGAAACAGCTGAGATATTTGCTTTTTAATGATGTCTTTGGAATGCCTCTTCCTCCTGGCTGGACTTAGGGAGTCTTCATACTTGCATGATTGTAAACAGAATTCTCCTTTGCCAAGACAGAACATAATCGGGAACTTGAGGGGTTTTTTTCTCCTAATTGTTCCAGGGCACGTAACCTGTTGTGAATTGCTTCTTTTCATCTGATTGGCAAGATCATTTAAGCAATTGAGCTGTCCTACAGGTTTAACTGCAACACATAATATTTTACAGCATACGTTATAAAGCATGTTTTGCGCAAAGATAGGATGGAATAATGAACATGGAGCATTTAAGCCAGTGGTTTTATTGGACTTGGATAGCACTTCCTGATGTAGCTGCAAGTAGCCTGAATAAACCTGAATAAACCCCAACGCAAGATCCAGTCAGAAATCCTTGGTGAAATCCACATGAAATTATAGTAGGACAGAAGAAGGAAATAATCAAGTTGGAAGACTGGAAAGAGTTAGCAAGGTAGTATCTCCAGGTTTTTGGTTGCTGTGGAAGACTCTTAGGAGTAGGAATTCTTGAACATTAGAAGGGGATGCTCTGCTGTTCATGAAAGCACCCATAGTACTTAGCTCCAGAACAACAAAGAGTCTCCTAAATCAGTACAGTCATGGTTGTCTTGTGTGACTGAAGTCTTGCTGTTAGAACTCTTATCATACTGAATCCCTATGAATCCTGGTAGTGTGGGTACTAGCCATGAAGATGTTTAGAATGCAAATGTACATTTAAAATATATTCAGAGATAACTATAAGATCTGTAGCCTTTATGGAATTCTTTCTTCATTTCCTATTCAGATCCACCTAGCCATCAGATATTTTTGAGGCCTATCTTGGATTTTCTGGATTGCAAATATGAGGTATCAATTCTGGGATTCTTTCCAAAATACAGGGAAGTTGCAGGCAATAGTTTTGAGCCTATTTTTAAAGACAGGAATGGAAGATTCTTTTTCATAGTCTAGATAGCCCATATTTTCTTAATTACTTAATCAGAACAGTCATAAATATTATTCTTCTGGATCAAATATTTGTGAAATGGCCAGATGAGCATTTGCAGTTGGGCTATCTAACTCCATCAAGGGAAATTAAACTGCACTATAAATATTACTTGAGAGGAACCTTTGTGGCAAGGTTGGAATGAAAGAGCTCATCTACCCTTTCAAGAGTACATTTGGTTCCAGATGAATTTTAGCTTTGTTGTAAAGGAGGATGTTCAGAAACTGTTACTTTCAACTGCAAGATGTTATTCACAGCTCAGAAATCATCTCTCATTCAAAATGAATTTGCTCCCTAAAATAGATTTGTAGTAGACAGAAAAGAATGTAAACTGATTCATTTGAAATACCGCATTTATTCCTACTTCTTTTGAAATTGTTTTCAGAAGTACTGAAATAGAAGGGAACCTAGAAAAATTCCTACTGTGCCTATAAGCATCTTTTAAAATTCATCATCATTGGATCTTTCCAGATTTTCAAATGCCACTATTTCAACAGATGCATATTTCTTTTTTTTGAACAAATCATCCTTCCTGTATTCCTTTTGAACTGCAGTCGTCCATACTTTGTTCTTTATTAGCAATTAATCTCTTTGTTTTGCAATGGAAACTTGAGTTTTAGGATGTTTTTATAATTTCTAAAAATGGAAGAATCTTCTCTTAATGTAATAATTAATCGAGGCATTCAAAAAAAGGTAAGCGTTAGCTGTGAGGCCTGTAGACATGGATGAGATAGGTTTTCTTTTCCAAAGCAACTGATTATCAAGACTTGAGGAGAGTCTGGGGTAGGGGTGGGAGAGTGGGGACCCCTACTCCCCAGTCCCCACAGTTACGCAGATATGAGAAGGCAGAGAGGCACAAATTTCCTTCATTTTTCTGGGAAGTTTTCTTATTGGAATGAGTTCTGCTAACATGCTTTTCTTCCAGTTGATTCCAGTAGTTCTGTGGTCCCCCAGTATTTTGAATCTATTTCATGTGGAGAAATGCTAGGAAATGATTCCATATTTCTAAGTGTAGTCCATTTCTAAATATTGTATGCTGTAAGGCTAATGTGGGAAGAGCTTTTACATGCCCGATTTCAATGACTTGCTAGGCTGTCAGTCTCGTTGTAATTCTACATAGCAAAGTATATGGACAATTACTTTTATGCATTTGAATGCATTTCAGAGCTTGCTGGGATACGCCTCACATAGAGTTATTCCTGAAGGACAAAAGGAACCATTAGCTCCTTAGGACATAAATAGTTGTGGAGAATGTTTCAGAAAATTTTAACTTAATGGTTTTGAAGGTTTCAGTGCTACTATTATCTGGCTTCATAATTTTACATTTTAGAAACCACTCTCAGTTAGCTGGAACGGCTTTTTAAATCAACAGTCCGCATTAGGCAGAATGCTAACTTTCTTGTGGCCCTTCTTTGTATCATGCTAAATTATTTCAGTAGTTTCATGGTGGGAAAATATGATATTACATTTCTCTTTGGAGAATTTTTCACTGAAAATTTGAGTAAAACACTTGTCTCTTATTCTTTATATCTAGTTGATTCTTCCTGCATTCCTTATTTAATTATCTCCTATGCTTATCCTCTGTGAGTAATGGGACACCCATGTAGCTTTGCTTGCTCTTGTGCTCTCTCTCCTTTTTTTGTTTCCCGTGGAAAATGTGGATCTGATTTGTTTTACTTCCTCATCTTCCTGCTGAATATTTTCATATAGCCCCTCTGAATGTTAAATTATGTTTACATTGAAAATCTCTTAATTTAAACTGTAACATATTTTCAAAGCAAAGTCTTTCCTGCCTGGCTCTTTGCAAACTATTTACATAAAGCATTAGATGTTGGCATCAAGGAAAACAGCTTTACTTTTATTGTGCAGTAACTGTGTAATCAGATGTTGGCTTGTAATGCAGCATGAATTAAATGCTTATATCTTCATTTTATTTAGCTGTGCTTTTTATTCTGCTTTGCTGATAGGTAATTGCCCATTACTGCATGTAGTACATCTTCCTTTCTAGTAGTAGTTTGCTTTTGTGCTATTCTGCTTTATTATTATAAAGACAGAAAATTATTAAATATGCATTTTTTTAAAACCAGAATCAAGACTTGAAGGTTGGCTTTCAGTACCAAACAAAGGAAATATAAAGCGGCATGGCTGGAAGAAACAGGTACAAACATCTTTTTTTCTTTCTTCCTCAATTTCCTTGGAAAGGTTTTTAGGCATGTGGTGAATTGGTTTTACAACTCATATTTAAGAAACAAACAAAATAATTAAGAGTAATTTAGTGTATGTACATTATTGGAGGAAAAAAACCCAAGAAGATTCAAGTTCAGTATGAAGCCTTTAGTAATGACATTGTGCTAATTTATAACAGGGGAGGAAATACCCTCCCAATGAGCATCTTGGAACCATTAAAAATCACATTTCTTCTTTGACTAAGCTTCTTTATAATTCTGTTACTGAAAAATAACCTCTTTGTGCAACTTGGCAGCAGAGAGTAGGGAACACCACACTTAAATGTTCTGAAGGTCATGGAAGAGTGCATCACACTGTAACTTGCCACACATGATTTCCAAGGATGTTTCTGCCTCCCTTACCTTTAAAATGATTGGTTTCTCTTGAAAAGAACTGGTTTACTCTCAGACACTGGATGTCTGTGCTGGAACTCCCACTCCAAACAAAGCAGTATTGTTTTGCCTCTGCAAAGGTTATGATCTGATTCTTTGAAACATCCAATGTTCAAATTGCGATAGTTAGAACCAGTTTCGGATTATCTTTTCTGGCTTTTCGGTGTGCCCCTTTGAACATCTTTTAGTACAACTAAATACAAAAGTGAACATGGTCTCTAGAATTTTTTAAATTTTAAAAGCCATTTGTATGAAACAGTTTATTTTACTGCTTCTTCCTTATATTTAAAGACTGCTACTGGGAATTACTGAGTTATTCATGATGCTTTTGAAGTAACTTTCTGATTCCTGTTGAAAGGTATTTCTTAAATCCTCCTGTTTACCTTCACATTCTACAACAGTTAGAAGTGGTTCCTATAAAATTTAAAGGAGAAGGGATTTATTCCTGTCAAAGAAGCACTTTAGGGTTTGTATTGGGCCTTTAGTTGCTGAACTCCTCCTTTGAAGTACTGCTGTTTTCAGTGGGCTTACGTGGTCTTCTTTATACACTCCAAGTGTTTTGAGTTCCAGACCTGCCTATTTTTGCGTCAGTATCAGACCTTGATGATTTGTCTGTAAGTTAAAACCACCACCTATTCTGGCTTGCTGGGAGCGAGCGTTAAGTTCTGCCCTATTTCAACTAATGGCCAGTCACCTTCCCCCCTCCCCTTTGGTTAAGGGAAGAACAAAAGCAGAATTTATGGATTAACAATTTACTGAAAGCACAAAGCAAGAGTAAGACAAGCACAATAAACCCAGCAATATTAATAGCAAAAGTATACAGAAGGAGCAGGTGTTTTACCCACAAAAATGGTGTTCACCACCAGGAACAAAACCAAATGGCGGATGCTTCCTATAGATCTGTTTGATAGCTAAGGCTGCTTGACTCCTCTTGTTATAGAATTGTCCATGCCTGGGCACAAATCATGTCGCTTTGTTCTGTTCTGGATTATATAAAATACTGTGTCATTTTCCTGACAGAATACTTCCAGCAGCTTTTTATGATTGTCTTTTAAAAATTGAGGTTATTTTTTCATTCTCTGACAATTGAAATTTTAAACTCCTGATAAATGCAACTTCTCCAGTGAAAGACTATCAGAATTTCTTCAGGCATGCCCAGTATAGGCGTATTTACTTACCTCAAGATATTTTAGGCAGTTAATCCATTCACGCTTTCCTAGTTTGAATATGCTCACACTTTGGAGGAATTTGAGCTGCAGATGGATGGCACAGTCATGAAATAAATTGTGCTGATAAGGTTCCTTAACTAGCTGAGGTTCTTATCAGTGAGACACAGTAGTGAAGGGACCATGTTCACACACCGTGTGCATTGTGTTGACTGAACTGTACTGCAGCTAAACAGGCTGGTAGGTAGTCAGCTTCCTCAGGTGCTTCTCTTCCAAATTCTTCTGCACTTTCAGTTTTGGGATGGTGGGAGGTATGCAACCTCAAATACAGGCTTGCCCAGATTAACTTAAAAGGAAAAGCAAAATTACATTAGCAGTGCAATTGGATTGGTGCCTGAGTTGTTACAACTCGAGCTGCTGCATTTCTGACTCAAATGTCAGTAGCACTGATGTTTTTGCCCCATGCCCTCTGAGTTACTTAGCTTAAGCTAGAAAGGGGTGAGTGTGGAAAACTTATTTGAGAATAAACACTTCAGTTACACGTAAAGCTAACACTAAAATGAGTTAGCCATATTTTTATCTTGAGCTTCATTTCATCCCAAGTGAAGATGATAAAATATCCTTCAAAAACCACTGTAGAACAGAACTACTGTCAGAAGATTTTTTTATATGTTCTCAACAGGATATTGAGGCTGTTGTATGTACCTGTTTTGGTGACGCTTAGTTGTTCTTTCACCAAGGCTTATATATAGTATGATAATTGAATTCCTTTGCAGTCAGAATTTGCATTTGTGATAGTTGTCATCTTAAGGTCTTGCTCTTACCTCTGAAAGGCAGAGGTGCATACTTCAAAGATGAAGAAGGCTTTAGCTTCCTATTGGAGTGGATAAAGGAATTGAAGCACAGTCTTTTTCTTCAATCAGAAAAATCACAGGAGGCTCACTCTATTACAACTTAGTACTTGCTCCAGTTGATCAGGCTTTCTAGTAAGGAATTGTGACAAAATGCCCTTTTGTGGCTTTTTTTAGATGCATTTCAGTAATTGAGATTTACAACTGTAGCTCACACCTTGCACTGCACATTTTAAAAACGCTGTTGCATGAACTTAAGATGACTTTCATACTCAGGTTTTGAGGTCAGCTTCAAGTCCTGTGTAAAATGAGGTTGAAACCTCCCCTTGTAGAAGGAGTAAGCATTTATTGAAATTATCAGAATCTGCATTGTGCAGAAACCCATTGAGTTACCTGCCAGTACTTGGAATTCAAGATGAATATTGGTGCATTCACTCTCATGCTTTTCTGTCCTTTCCCCTCCTTCTGTGTTATATTACATGTGAATCTGGAGATCAGTATAAACAGAGCTGTCAGTGTACCTCCTTTTAATGCTCTTCAGTGCCTCATACCTTTCAGTTCCTTCTAAAACGTTTGAAACTGCAGGAGAGGGAACAGCCACATCTGCCACTGAGCTTATGCTTGTGGACAGTTCCAGCAAAGATGTTGGACTAGCAACTCCCAGTGAAGAGCAGCAGGCAGTGAATTCCAGTCTCGAACTTACTGGGAAGTGCTTAGGTTAGAGGTGTTTGATCTTAACTATCTCAATGTATTCCTAGGTACCAGACCTCTGTTTCTGCTGGTTCATTTTTTGGCTCTTCATTTTACCAGTCCATTAAATTGAAAGTGTAGGAAATAGCAGGAGCCATAGGAATCTCTTTTAGCCTACCAGCAGTTTGGTGGGAAGTACCAGTGAATCCTGCAGAACTAGAAAAGTTGTTTATGATGTTATCAATAACTGAGAACTTTTGCACTGCGTCACTCTCGGTGATAGAGTAAGTTTCCTAGTAACCTGCCAGTAGCAACTGAAATTTGTGAGTTTGTGTACAGATGGACTTGCAGAGTCAGCACAAGCATTTTAGAGTGATCCAGTGACAATACAGTCACTGCAACTGTAGCATTGCACAGCTGTCAGTAGTGTAGGTGCCTGCAGGATGATCTAAATATCTCCTGATGTTAATTTGAAACCTTTCACTTACTCAGGCTTTTTATGTGCATGAGGGAGTACATTTGGATAAATAATTGCTTTTTAAAATGCAATTTCAACTGTTTTACCCTTTCCTTCCACAGTATGTTGTGGTGAGCAGTAAAAAGATACTGTTCTACAATGATGAAAAGGACAAGGACCAGTCTAATCCATCTATGGTACTAGATATAGAGTAAGTAAAGTTACTGTTAGTTTTGGATACAAATTGACAAGAATGTTGTCTATGAAATAACAGCAAATCCAGAAGCTTGAAATAAAAATTCCATAAATAATTTTAATTTCCCATACTAGTTGGAAAATGTCTATCTGTATTTCAGCATACCATTACCAGAACTTTGACAGTACTTTTTTTTTGTCCTATGGTTGCTAAAAGTTAGAGAAAAAGAGAAAGGATCATTGCTGTTCTAGTCCAAAGCATTTCTAACTTTTCCAGCTGTTTTCTGTTTAAAGTGGTAAAAAAATATTAATTGTGATCCCTTTCCAGTGGTAATACATGAGGAAAATTGTGTGAGATATCACTGAAGCCCATCTCTGGTACATGACTGTGGTGTTTGAACAGCTGATTGACATTATAGGATCTTATAGAATAGTAATTGAAAAAAGGTTTTAGAATTCATGAATAGATGTATCAGTGACTAACAAATACACTGGTCTGGAAGGAATCTCAGACTCAGGAAGTGCTTAAGCTGCCAGTTGCTCATAACCAGGAAAACAGTTATTTTCTCTTTGAGCTGTTTCTTATTCGCTTTTTGTAAACATCTGCTACAGCTACTGTTGAAAACAGGATGTTGGGAGAGATGGACTTAGAGTCTTGACCCAGTATAAGATGATATTTGTTCCAATTTTAATAGTATTTTTGACATCTGGTGCCCCAGATTTCCTTTTTTGATGTTTTGGCATAGATTGTTTGTCAACTCATAACATGATTTAGCAAAAAAACTACTGGATAGTATTCTACTTAATATGGCTATTTCCATCCAGGTTTTCACTAAGCTTTTCTAGAAATAATGTTAGACTTCCTAGTGTTTTGAGGAAGTATTTGAAAGCCTTTATCTTAAGTAAATTTACCATGACGGATCTTGAATCCATTGTAAGATATCCCTCTTTCCATGCTGTGAAATATTTTGGTCTTACATGGGTAGACCAAATCTATATGGTTTATGAATTAGTTCCTGAAATCATATTGCAGCCTTGAAATAGGTCGTGTTGCTTGCATAATTTCTAAGAACTTCAAAGCAGTTTGATAATTATTCTGAAACATACATAGCCTTTCAGCATTTTCTGATTCATGTTTCTTCTAATCTAGTAAACTGTTTCATGTCCGGCCTGTAACTCAAGGAGATGTATATAGAGCTGAAACTGAAGAAATTCCTAAAATATTCCAGGTAAAAAGAAGTATATTCTCCTGTCTATTTAACTCTCTTGAAGAAGTGGTGGCTTCTTTGAAAAGGGTATAAAAGTACTTAGTGCTTCAACAATAACACAGCAGTATTCTTTTTCAGATTCTCTATGCTAATGAGGGGGAATGCAGGAAGGATTTGGAGGTAGAACCAGTACAGCCAGCAGAGAAGACAAATTTTCTAAATCACAAAGGCCATGAATTTATTCCCACGTTATACCACTTTCCAGCCAACTGTGAGGCCTGTGCCAAACCTCTCTGGCATGTCTTTAAACCCCCTGCTGCCCTAGAATGTCGAAGATGCCACGTGAAGTGCCACAGAGACCACTTGGATAAAAAGGAGGAATTAATTGCACCATGCAAAGGTATACTCATGGGTTTTTTTGTGTTCTGTATTCTCTGCCTGGTTAAGCCACACCTGCTAAACTATTGGAGGTGAATAAAAGCACTCTAGTTTAAAATGAAACCTAAAACTAAAGTTCAATGATTTTAGATGTGGAAGTTGCTATTTAAGCAATAGGCTGTTACACTGCTTATGAACAGGCAGCTGTGGCAAACCTCTGTAAGGAGGCCTTTGGTGGTGTAACTGATGGGGCTCTGCTGAGGGCCCTGAGAGCATAAGGTTGTTCCCTACAGGTTTGTGCCCAAGTACTGGGCAGCTCCTTGGTGCCCAGACCATTCCCTCTGCACTTACTCCTGACCCATGCTAGGGACAGTTGCAGTGGCTGCATCAGCAAGTTCTGCTAAGACGTTGCAGAGTGGCTCTTCAGCCACCTCACAGATTGGAGTAAAGGTTTCTTCTCTGTACGTCTGTGAAGTGGTGCATTCAGGGTATGTACTCTGGAACTTGGCCATAAGGCACCCACACAGCCTTCCAGCTTATTAAAATAGTAATTACTGTAAGTTTCTCATTTCTTGAATATTCATGTTAGACTCAAGAATCTTAATGCAGAATGACAAATAATGAAAAACATTATAATCTCCCCTGCTGTTTTTTGTCTTCCAAAAATATATAAACAAATCCAGTACAAGAGTGTATCTAGGTGCCATTGTTCCTTCCAGTGGCATGATTGGTGTGTGGTAACTCTGATAAGGAGCCCTGGTTTTCACTGAATCATCTTCCTCCTTTTCCTTGTAGTGAGTTACGATGTAACTTCAGCAAGAGATATGCTCCTGTTGGCATCCTGTCAAGATGAACAGAAGAAGTGGGTGACTCATTTAGTAAAGAAGATCCCTAAGACGCCACCATCTACTTTTGTTCGTGCTTCTCCTAGAACTTTGTCTACAAGATCCTCAGCAAACCAGTCATTCCGAAAAGTTGTTAAAAATACTTCTGGAAAAACTAGGTGAGGAATAAGCTACAAAAACTACGGATCTTCTTGACTGAAAAAAAGTCTCAGTTTATAAATTCCATTTCATGTGAAATTGTGAAATAATTCCGTAGTTATGGCTGTTGAACTGCTGATCTAAATCTTTGCTCAAATCCTAAAGGAAGGAACAAAATTCTCCTGTTATTATGGTAAATTTATCAGTTCTTCACCTTTGGAAAGGTACCATGGAGGTGGTACCTGGCCCGCCAATGCTTGGGACGAGCTGGTTTCCTTTTTTTTTCCTGTTTAGAGGCAATGCTCGGTAGATAGGTGAGTAATGGCATTTAGCAGCAAGGATGATCCACAGTCATCTCATCCATGGATTGACTCAGAGCTTGCATCATCTAGAAGTCTTCTGCAAATAGGGCTGAAATGAGAAATTTACAGATTCTGTCTCTTGTTGGGCCATTTCTTTTTTTGTGAGGCTGCTTAATTATTAATTCCGTTCTTCCTCCATGCTTACTCATTCCCTATTGTCTTCAATTCCAGCAGTTGTTTTTGTAAGCTATTTGTGACCCTATGCATTACCCAAGACATGATGTAAAATACACTTTCTTAATGCTTAGGTTACTGTAATCCGATTTTAACCTGCATTAGCTTCCTGATGCAGTATGTGTGTTGTTTTCTCCCCAAATAACCGATTGAATTGACAGTGTGGAGTGGAAACTAGTGTCTCAGTAAGGAAAGAGTCTTCCTAGGCTGGCAGGGCTACCAAACATTCCTGGCATGAAATGCAATAAAAGCAGAGTTTTGCATGTAAAGAGATAGTGGGTGTATCATGAAACATCCTCTTTGAAGGGAACAGTAGCGAAAAAACATGAAAGACACAAAGGGTGTTGATTTTCTTGTCCCCAAGACTTCCATCCTAAAACATTAGTGATCATAGAATGGTTTGGGTTGGTAGGGACTTTAAAGATCATCCAATTCCAACCCACTCTGCCAGGGTGGATCAGGTTGCTCAGGGCCCCATCCAGCCTGGCCTTGAGCACTCCCAGGGATCATAGTTTTGAGACAGCAATACATTCAGTGAAGGCCCTTAAGGTAATCTCATCTAGGAAGATTACTTTAGGCCTCAAATACAAAGATGTCAATATAAAAATCAGTGATGTTGTGGGCAGTTTGGTGTTAAGAGAGAATGCAACAGCATAAAGAGAAGGACAGAAAGAGAAAGCTGTAACTAGAAGTTAAGAACTTGTAGCTGTGCCAGAGTCCTTGGGAGAGAAGCCATAGTCAAAAATACTGAACAAAGTCTCAATTTGCCAGTTACAGTTCAAATGGTAGGAATGCAACATGGTGTAATTTTATATTTTTCAACACCAGCACTTAAGCTGAAGTTCTGAAATACAGAAACACTTCTGATTTGTGAAGAGATGTCCTGGGAAGTGGGCAGTTTTTCCTTACCGCCTTCACTGTAAAAGTCCATGGAAAACAAGGATTAGTGCAGTGGAAAAGCACACAGTGATAAATCTGAGTTAAAAAGACTGTAAAATGAGGGATTGCTTACTAAATAGTAGCATCTTCAACATTGTACCAAAGAAAGACAAATTGGTAATTGTTACTTTCGGGGGGGGGGGTTCAGCCATGTTGGTTATGTACTTACATGGTGTGTACTTGTACAACAGAATCTTTTCAAACTATTTGTCTTGTCTAAAAAATGTCCATTTCTCCCAACTTCCAGAAGGTTTTATAAAGCTTCATGGTGTTTCCAAACTTAATTTTTCCTTCAGTCCAAGGAAATGTTCCAAGATTGACTGAAAAATGTTAGACCTCTCCATAGGCTTTAGCCAGATTCTTTAAGACTTAGAAATAAATTACACCTGCTGAATTTAAAATATGCATAATTAATAGCTGCTGTTTAACATCATCTTTATTTACAGTAGGACTGTTGAAGAAATACTCTGGGTTTATGGCTGAAAAAAAATATGAAGTGCTATATGTATTGTATGATACATTTATTTCAATGATAATCAGGAGTTTAAAAACTAGTTACTAAAGGCAAGTAAGACAAGGATATCAGAACTGGTTAAAGAGCTCCATGACTTATTAGTAAGATTTTTCAGTGAGTCTTAAACCACTTAAGACTGAAAGAAAAAGCATATCAGGCTGCTACTTAAAAGGATTGGGTAGAAAAACCTCCAGAACTGATGATGTAAAAATCATTAATACAGTTTTTACAGATTAATACAGTTTTAAAAAGTTTTAAAAATGTGACACTGTATAATGTTAGTCAGTGTTGCTTACCAAAAGAGGTGTTAAATTAAGAATCTTTTGAAGAGGGAGTGTTGATGGACAGTAAAAAAAAAAAGCCAAAATAAACAGAACAACTAATTCCTTCCCAACCAACCAGCCTGTGGGATTGGAAAGAATTATTTTAATATGCCATTTACTTGCATCTTTAAGATGGGTCATAGGATAATCTAAAACAATACTTGAAAGCTATTCTACATTTTAAAAATAATCCTCTGTTCTTGAGTGTACAGATTTTCCTCCTCCCTGCTGATCCTTGCCTTGGTAAGGATAGTGCATACTTCTTTATTTCACATTTAGATGTTTAGAGTTGTAGACTTTCTCTTCCAAAAGACTTTGAACTGCATTCTGAGTATGCTTTCCTTTCTACTTACCCTTGTGAGGTCTTCTGGTAGCTGTAATAACCAGCTTTCATCCATACTCTTATGAGAGAAAAATCCATTTTCTTAAATCAATTTATTGATTATTTTTCACTCTGTCTTAATAGAAATGCTGGTTTGGAGTTGCCTTTAGCAAGGACAAGTGTGCAGCTAATCTTCTGTAGAAGGAATAGATTTGCATATTTGAAAGTTTACAGTAACAAAGGAATGGACCTGTTTGGGAACATCAGTTATCCAGACTATTTATGTTATTAATCCTATTGGCACTGTCCTGTGAGAGTGTTACAGATTCACAGAAATACACAAGTAGGGAATGAAACTTTTTTAAAAAAATGAGAAACACCATTGTTAAAGCTCTGTTTTTAAGATTCTAATGATACAATGAGTCTAATAGCTCACCAGCACCAGAAGGAGGACAGCTGCACATTCCTGAGCTTTATCTTGTGTCAGTTCACGCTTCACGGATTACCAGGGCGAACTGATCTATTTTTCAGCAGAAAATGAATCCAGGAATGTTTTGACTAAAGGAAAGCCAAAAAAGCTCAAAGCATGACAACAAAAAGAATCCAACCCTAACCCCACAGAAGAAAAGCTTGTGGATTTCTGTTGGATTCAGAAGGTGCAGTGGTTTGGGGGAGAGCCTCAAGAATGAAAAGAGGAAGGGTGACAGTGATGGTCTTGCATGAGTGAATGTCAGGTCAGATCAGCTGTCCCAAATACATTTTCTCCATCTGCCCTGGTGTACAACCTCTGCTCACACCTTTCTCCATCGCCCAAGGAGATCTTCCAAGTTCTTGGGAAGAAATAAAGCTCTTAGGTTTTCTGTCAATTCAAAAGTTAATACCTGCATGGTATCTTACCTCTTTGGCTTCTTGAATTCATCTGACAAACTGTGACATGGCTGAAACAATTAACATTTACATTACTCTTCTAGACTGACCCCAAAACCAGTTAGTGAACTTGATGACATAACTGATATCTTGCTTTGTGATGATACCAAATACTGACAGAGCTTCTTAGAACATACAGTTAATTACAGGAAACTCTGTTTTAGTGCTGCATATTGTAAGCACTGATAGTGGAGAAGTTGTTCTATTGAGCATAAGCCATTTAGAGAGGCACAGCACCTGAGCAGCAGGAGTGCTGGGTGTGTGTGTGCTCCTGCTTGTCACACTGCCTGGAGACGTGTGCAGGAGGCAGATGGGGGCCCCTGCACCTCCCTGATGCTTGAGGAGCTCCTTGGATAGCTTAGTGACACAATCTGTCCCCATTGGACAGCTGCCACTGGGTTGACTGGAGTGTAGTGGGGCCTGCATGGCACTGGCAGTGCAATGCAAGCACACAGTGAAAAGATTCAGAGTTACACTGAGCAAAGAAGCATTAGAAAAAGGCCTGGTTGGAACTTTCCATTCTGGCAATTATACGGTGGACATTTTTGTGGCTTTCTTAGACAAATTTTTGTAAATTGTATCTATGAACTAGACAAGTACTGCTGTGATGGACTATGCCCAGCCTGTGCCCTGAAACCACTATGTATTCTGTCCTGTGTGTTTAAAAAGAAGAGGCAATAGATTTATTTTAGGAAAATTCACTTCTATTGTACCAGTGTTTAAATTTAGCTTATTAAATAAATTCACAGTGTATCTTATGTACTGAACACTTAACTGGTAGCTCAGCACAGTAGCTGAGCTAATCTGACAGCCTGTTGCTACTTTTAAAGGGGAGGATTTTCCCTCTGTCTTCTTTCCCTTCTCTTCTTTCCTTGGATCCTAGGTAAGTGCTGGAAATGATCCATTTTGGACCCTTCCATGAACGTCCACAATTCAGTTTCCCGACTGTCAAAAAATGTAGAGTTACTGTGCCAAGCTAGTGAGTGAATCAGTGCACTAAGAAGTGCAGTGATTGCCAAAGCTGAGGACAGCTAAGTGGGAGGATACTCTCCTGGGGTCAGGAAGATGATAAAGCAGAGGAACAGCAGCTCTTTTCCTCTCAGGAGGCAGTCAATTGTTGAGGCTGACATAGATCAGCCTCTATGAACTCAAGATGCTGCATTCTGCAGTTCTTCTCCCTCATCTCTTTACCTAGGTGAGGGAATAAGAGAAATGGCAATGATTTTTATGGGATATACATGTCTAGCTTTTACTAAGTATCTGAAAATTGTTCTCTTGTCAGACAGTATAGCAGAACTTGCTCTCGCTGATGGAGTCCTACCATGTAAGCAGGCATTAACTGTTTTGTTGAATGGATACAGACTTGAACACATGCTTGAAGACATTTCAGTACATTTCATTCAGGGTCTGACCCACCTTTCTTTGCAGTTGATAGGCAGTGCTTCCACGACTTCATGGGGAGGTGTCTCAGACCCATTGAAAGGAGCTTCACATATAAAAGTTCATCTTAAGTTCTATTCCTCATTTTAATAACTTATCACTAATGAATATGAATCAGAACTTCATGATGAACTCGCTGGCATTTGCAGTACTGCTTTGAGATCGGAACCTACACTTCATAGCTTACAGTCTGCTGGTTTATTCACGTTGTATTAGCACAGCTGAGGGGGGTTTTCTTAATGTAGATGGACTTGGGCACTTGGTCAAGTTAATGCATGTTTAAAGAGGAGAAAAACCAACCAGCCGAAATTCCTGTGCATCAGATGAGCTCTGCAACTGCATGTGCGTGCTCTTAGCCTAGAGAGCCTTTTCTTGTCCTGCAAGTGAAAGAGAGTCACCTTGCATTTGCCATGAATACACCCATGATTGTTGACTCTTAATTGCTTACTTGTAAAGCTGCAGTAATATTATCATCTGTCTGATCTCTGTGTTTGCTTAATGTTGCTTGAAACTGAGAACAGTTTGTGGAAAAGGATGTAGGTATAATGTTAGTATTGTACCTTGTCAGTTGAAAAAAAAAATCTGTTGAAATAAACTATTTTCTTCACTGAAGCTCTTGGCAAACACGCACTAGTGTTACGAAGTTAATTTTTATATTTGTAATTAATTGTCTGTTTTCTTCTTTGTTCCAGCTAACTACATGTACAGTGCTTAATGGAACCTCATGGGATGCAGTCAGAGAAACAGAGCTTTTTTTAACCACACAGAGCAGTGCAGACGGGCTGTTGTTCCTTTCAACATAACTATCACAGGCTTCAGGGTTAAGATTGCTATTACTGTCTCCTCCTTGCTTTGGCACAAAAGCACGCTGAGGGTGTTTAATTGCGGGTTTGCCTCAAGGTAGATTAGATTAATTATTACTGTGTAATGCAAGTTAAAGCAAATAAAGCTTAGCTAGGTGTATAAAAAAGGTGCTGCCTTTTTGGATTTTTTAAAAAAGCCTGTCAGTCACGATGAAATGCAGCCAACTTTCTTCGTACCAGTGAAAGAAAAGGACTGTTAACCCTGTGAAGGGGATATTTATGTCAAGATGAGCATATGAAACGGAGTAGAAGAGGAAGGTTTCTCAATGAGAAGGACTGCAATTGCTTTCAAGACTCTTAAGTTGTGCTCTTGAAGACTGCAGAACTAGCTTAAAATGAAGCCTTATCACTTGAACTTCAGTGCCTTCACTGCAGAGTTCTTTACAGCCTTAATGCTAACCACCCACTATGGAATGGATCAAAGTGTTACATATTTTGCATTATGCTTTACAAAATACTGATGCAGCAGGTTTGTGAAGGGGGGAAAACAAGTAATTGCCTTTAATCTATGCATTTTTGCCAAGCCATACTGAATTATTTTATTGTTAGAGGCATTAGAAACTAACAGTAAAAAGAACCACCAAGTTTGGAAGCATATTTTGGGGTACATCATTTCTATTACTGTTTAATGTATTGCCTTACAATTTTAAGTGATAACGTACATTAAGTTAACAAACATTTAAGAAATATATGCACTGTTTGAACTGTAAATTATTCTTAGAACACTTTTACTTGGTTTTACATTGTTCTTTTAGTGCCTTAATTTGAGTTAATTGTATTATTGCCATGTTGATAAATGTAGAAACCTAAAACTAAAGAAAAGAAACCTCTAAAAAACCATTGCATATCAGTAGTTTTTACTGAATTTTAATTGGTTGAAGTATTGTAGATGCTAGATGCATTTTCTAAATTAAGTACAATCTTTGAATGAGAATTCCTCTTACAAAGAAAGACTGATTCTTGTTCATAAGCCAAGAGATGTGTAGGCAATGCAAAAAAAAAAAAGACGCAAAAGCTCTGGGTAATTCAGGAATTTCAGTAAATGCTGTCAGACTCTTGCTTTGTAGCAGGAATACATTCATGGTATGGGCATGGTATGGTTTTATTTTATTTTATTTCTTAACCAAATACCTCCTCAGTAATTTATAATGGCTTTGCAGTTGTGTATTAAATAAGAAGCACTGGAAAACTGATTCGTCCTTAGGACGATTTGCATGTTTCAAGTGGTATTGAAAGCCGCACTGATGGATATGTAATAATAAACATATCTGTTATTAATATGGTAATGACTCTGTGCTCATTTAATGAGAAATAAAGTAATTTATGGAAAGACCCTTTTGAAAACGACTGGCATGGTGTTTTCTCCTGACTGTAGATTATACATCTTTCTAAGCATTCAGACATTGCAAGAGTTTCCAAGTACAAGGTGCATTTCCAGTGTAATGCCCAGGGCACTCTGAATTTTTTTACTAATGAATAAGTAAATACCATATTAAATAATGTTTTCATTTCCTTATTCTCATGGCCTGCTGTAGTCGCCTAATTTATATTTATTATTCAACCACCACCCTGAGCTGGCCTTGTGATTGCTTCATCCTTCATGATGCAGGTTTGGAGTTTCAGAAATCTAACTTGCAGGAGGAAAGACTCTTCAAAAGACAAGGTAGTTTTTCTTGGTGGGGGGTTTTGGGGTTAGGCTTGTTTGGGTTTTTTTTGGAACAACCTGTACATCCCATGTAGCTAGCTGTCCATAAATCTCCCTGGGTGATCCACCAAGGCCTGCAGAACAATAGAGCAGTAAGGACAAATTACATGTGAATGACTGTATGTCCTTTGAAGGTCACAGAGCTGGGAAGTACAGATAAATAGAAGCCATTCATGTAATTTCAGGAAGTTCCTCTATGTTGAGCTTGCTGTATCAGAAATGTCAGGAATATCAAAGCTGTGGCTGGAGCACACTAAAGACAACCTTTCAGATCACCAGTCACATTGACTGTGAGCTTGTCAAGCAATAAAAGGAATAATTATGACCTGCTTTAATCTCCTGTCACATACAGGGAGGGGAAAGATACAGTAAGATGATTGAGCATATCTTACTTAAATATGCACATTATAATAGGAAATTTGGAGCAGTTGGAAAGGTCTGTGGCCTCTCCAGACCCAGATTTGGTTGAGGATTGCTTTTCTGCTTTCCTTTATGTGTAACTGGCTACCTCTGCAGGCTCAAAACCTTTTGCTTGAGTAATTTATTAATAAAAAGTAGTGTCTTGTAATTTCATATTTAATGAATCTGAAAAATAGCATAAACTCTGTTATGAATAGCTAATGACTAGTGGGAAGAGGGAGGCTTTGTGGAAAAATGGTTTTTGCTCTATAGATTGGAACCTACTGTCATTTCCAGAGTTTTATAGTAATGCTGAAGTTCTGCAGTTCTTTTTAAATGCTGATTTTGCTTGGGAAAGCAGCAGCAGACATAATGAAGTGTAAAATTACATTGACTTATGTGTCTAGGATAAATTGCAACTAAAATGCTGTAATAATAAAGTCTAGACGTGCAAATTACAGTTTGCGTGTACTGGTACACTGATGTTGGCACTTGTTTACTGTAAGCAAGGTGCCTATCTACAGGAATAACTATACTTTGAATAAAAAAATCAGCCAAAGGTTTCTACTGTTAGGAGAGGTAATGCTTACAATCTCAACTGAAAGTCTTCAAAAGATGTGAAACTTGTAAGCTGTGAAGAGCCAGCATAAATCACGCTGGCTGCTTTTATACTGGTGAAGCTGTAATTTTACAAGCTGCTTGAGAAATCAAGAAGTCCAGATTCTTACATGATCATGTTTTTGTTGACTTGCCTCCACCTTTTCATTTTTTTTACGACTGTATTAGGTTCACTGACATTGGTAGAATGTGAAAAATCTGATTCTCTCTTCAAGCCTCCCTATTCCTGCTGAAGGCAACAGGAGAGAAAATGGAAAGAGTAGGTAACTGTAGCAAAACAGCCTGGTAGTAACAGGTGGGATTTTCCTACAGTAGCCACTGAGGCTGTAGCCAGAAGCAAGTCAGGAATTGTGCAGTGAGAGGGAGGGGGCAGTAGGTGCTGAGCTTCCCTCCGATCAGGTGAACTCTACTGGGATTTTTTTAATGTCCCGGTTACAAATATAAAAAATGCAAATACAGTTTTGTTCTTGTTCCTTCCCGCAGATGTACATTGTGACCCAGAATGTAAAGCATTTGAAAACTGCTGAAATGGAAGAGGTATCACAAAAACAGGGGGTGTTGGTACTTTAAACATCTCCTGGATTGCTACATTTTCTTTACTAAAGATGCACAGAAAATACACTAGAGCTGTAGCTGCCTCATCCCCATAAGCGTTCAAGGCCAGGTTCGATGGGGCCCTGGGCAACCTGATCTAGTGAATGGCATCCCTGCCCATGGTCCCTTCCAACCCCAACCATTCTATGATAGACAGGTTCCCAAGAACATTTATGTTCCCCACAGAAAATAAAATATACATTAGTAAATGCACCTGCTAATATATTGCATGTTGGTAACTCATCTTGACCTTTAAAGAAACAAGAAATATAAATGCAGCATTTTAATTCCTGAGTGTCTGGTTATTTAAAGTGAATCTTTGTTCTGTCAGTTATTACACAGGTGCCTAAAGCATGCCTTGCAAAGGGGTTTGGTTTCCTTCCCCACACCTTTTGCTGTTATCACAGCACCTGCTTGTACTGTCTGAGGGTTCACCTACCACTTGTGCTCCTTGGAACAGGCCCACGGGAGATTTCACAGCATTAAAAGCCTTTTCTAAACAGATCTGGACTTTCTCTGAGCCATCCTCCAGCATCCATAAATCCTGCCAGGCCTGTTGGCCTACATGCACTATGGTGCTGATGACAGCCCCAGCTTTTGGATCCAAGCTAGCCTGTATCCAACCAGCTCAGGATGGGAAGGAGCCCTGCTCAGATGGCCATCACAGGCCACAGAGGCAGAGCCAGGGCAAGCACTTGCAGCATCCCCATGCCTCCACCCACAGCTCCCCCAGGGCCTGTCTTTACTAAGCAAAAAGATGCATTTAATAATGTTCAACCAAGCTTTTACAACTTTAATGTCATCAAGGTAATCCTAGTTTGTATTTATACATCAGGTTGCACTTTCTCTCCACACTCCTTATGTCAGTTTGTATAAGATTCAGGGAAACCTAAATCTATTTCAGTAGAAAGTAAAAAGGCAAACGGCTTTTACTGCAGGAAGAGGCCTGTGTGGTCTCGGAGGAAAGAAGAGGGAGGTAGTGGTTCTTCACCTTGCAGAGGTCAGGATGATTTTTCCTGCAGATACAAATCCCCGTTTTCTTCCCTTTCAGCACAGCACCCTCTAGTGCCTTTCCCAAATCCTGGAAATGCATGGTCTGTGACTGCCTGAGCACTGATCAGCTCAGGGTTTCTCTAAAGAGAAGGATGTATTCAGTGCAGCTTCAGCCGTAGAGCATTCCCCTTCCATTTAGCTGGCACAAGTAAACATGACTCTACATAGGTCACCATCGGTATTAAGAACAAAATGTGCAGCTGGAGATATCCCACACTTAGATTCACAGGCAGGCAGCTGGGATCTGCTCTCACTTGAACATATGATCTGCAGGATCTCACCCTAGAACTGGATCAAAGCTTTTCTAGAAAGCTCCTACCAGCAAGTCCAAGTAACAAAAGATTCACCACTTTTGCTGGTCAATTTTAACACTTAAATTGCTTTAGTAATTGTAAGCTCCATCTTAAGATCCAGCATAATCCATCATAATTTCAGCATAAAATCTGTTGGAGCTTCTCTGCGAAATGTAATCCTTGCTCCCCCAAACCTCCCTTTCAAATCTAGGAGCCTAAACTGGACAATAAAATCAACTTTCACTCTTCTTCTGCATGACAAACTGAAAAGACAGAAATTTCTAAGCCTTTCACCTTAAAGCCTGCGTTCAAACCCTGGATTATTTTTACGGCCATTTTCTATTTCATTCTTCTACTGTTTGGAACTGAAAATCACATTTGGGGAACAGCAAGGAAAAGATCCTTCTTGTTTAGGATATCACCTCTATGGCAAAAACATGTCCAGAATGCACATGCCAACAACCAGACGGTGGTATAAGATTATAGCCATAAGCTGTGGCAGCTCTTCACAGCTGCACCTGTAAGCAGCAGAGGTGCATTGGGTTTCTAGAGGTGGGAGCTAGGAGCGGTCCAAGGAAGAGATGTTTCTTTCTGGCATTCTCTCCCTTATATGCTTAAGCACTGCTTTGGTTTCCTTCCACACTCTAATACCAAGAGTTTTTGTAGAAGCAGTTAAGATTCAGGTCTCCACTGGTTTTAATGTTTACAACTTGGGGTATATCATGCTGAAGGCTCCTGGCTGTTGCCATCACGCACATCCTTCAGTGCTCCTTATCTATCACCAAGCCTAAAAATCATTGCTGGTTGATTACTCATCTCCTACCCTCCCAATGAAGTTCTTTTGTTGATAATTTTAGCTTCTACTTCACCCTTTCCTATAAACCAAACCTATTTCATCCACAAAAGCCTTTTTATTTTTTCTGCCTCCCTTCCCCTGCCTTGTGCAATCACAGCTTTTGGGCAGATCCCCGGGGGTGCAAAAGCCCACCTCAGTGGGTCACAGTGCTCAAGCAGGGCTGTCCTAGGGCACATGGCTCAAGATTGCATCCAGATGGTTCTTGAGTATCTCCAGTCAGGGGGAATCCTCACCCTCTCTGGGCAATCTGTTCCCGTGCACAGTAACCTGCACAGAAAATAAGTTCTTCCTTATGCTCAGATGGAACTTCCTGTGCATCAGTTCCTGCCCAGTGCCTCTTGTCCTACTGCTTGGCACTACCGAGGAGTGCCTGGCTCCATCTTCTTGGCACCCCCTTTAGATATTTATACACATTTATGAGGTCCCCTCTCAGTTGTCTCTTCTTGAGGCTGATCAGGCCCAGCTCTCAGCGTTATCATCGCAGCAGAGGTGCTCCAGTCCCTTAATCATCTTTGTTGCCCTTCTCTAGACCCGCTCCAGGAGCTCCATGTTTGTGCTGTACTGGCGATCCCAGAACCGGACACACTCCCTCTCCAGCCCTGCGCCCTCCACACCGACGTTCCCTGCCCGCGGCACCAACACCGCCTGCACCCCGTTCTGGGGGTCGGGCCCGTTCCAGACCCCAGCCCGGACCCCTACGCTGGCACTGCCCACAGCTCGCAGCATTAACCAGACCCGGGCCCCAGCCTGTCCCCGTCCCGCTCCCGCGGCGCTCTCGCCGCCGGCCCCGCCCGTTCCGGCGGTGCGCGCGCACCGCTCCCGCCCCGCTTCCGCCGAGCGGCCGCGCTTGCAGCGTCATCCCNCGCAGTGTTGGCCTGGCCCTGCTGGTGGGAGGGCGGGTGTCACTCGCGTCCCGCGGGCCGCCGTGCCTCCGCACTGCCCTGGCTCGGTTCGCTCTGGCTTTCTGCTGAAAGAGAAGTGGTGCTGTCCCCGCGGTGAGCCAGAACTCCGCATCCGCGCCTCCCGGTTTATTTAGGTGTGTCTGCCTCCGCTCTTTGAAATCCATTCCATGCTGCAGACTCAGTTGGGTTGGAAAACCCCAAGTGCAACCTTTGACCAATCACCACCATGTCAGCTAGACCAGGGCATTGAGTGCCACATCCAGTCCGTCCTTAAACACCTCCAGGCATAGTGACTCCACCATCTCCCTGGACAGCCCCTTCCAATGTCTAAGCACCCTTTCTATGTAGAAATTCTTCCTAATGTCTAGCCTAAACCTAAAGTTAAAGCTTTCTTAAATTTTACCTCATCATGCTGGCCATTCTTGTTGTGAGGAAAGGTTTCAATGGAAGACTTCAAGAACAAAACCTCCCGTGACACTTCTAGGACCAGTTACTGCCTTGATAATATCTCACAGATCTGGCCTATTTGGGCTCTTCAGTTTTTTAGGTTGCAGGCAGCCTCAGGACACAGTTTGTCCACAATTTTGGCTGTGGTTGGCAGACTAGGATCCTTATGTCAATATAACAGGATTTTTCCTGAACTCATCCAAACCTACTGGAGTCTCCCTCACTAGAGATATTCAAGAATGGTCTGGGCACAATCCTGTGTCGTGTCCTCTGGGATGGCCCTGCTGGAGCAGTGAGGTTGGACAAGATGACCCTCTGTGGTCCATTCCAGTCTGACCTGCTCTGTGAATTGTATGTGCTGTGTTTTCTGATCAGCAGGGAAATGACATCCTTCCTTTTTTGTTACTTTCCCTTGTTTTCAAATTAACAAGTTTCTCTTTTATTTTGCACGAAGTCTTGGTTGCAATCTCTGAAGGGAAGACACTCATGCTCTTCTGTTCCTCCTCTTGAGTGCTGTGTTGTCAAAGCTGGTGACACTACAGATTAATAATTGCTAACTCTTCTGCATATTTAGCACTGGATGCGTGACTGTTCAGAAGTTCAAACCCAAAAAGTCTGTGCAGCTGACTTGTTCAGTGACTGAGCAGGTTGTCTTCTTGGGAAAATGGGAACAGCCTTGTGCTTCGTAGGTCTTAAATATGCAAAATAATAAATGTGTTTTAAAAAAAAAAGAGACCATTGGGCAAATCAGAAGGTGCTTTCTATTAGAAATACTGAAAAGTCAGTCATTTGAGTTCCTTTGTAGACTTACTTAATCTAACTCAGTTAGACTTGCTTTTGATTATTCTGTCATATTACCCATCACAAGCACTGAATACATCTGAAATCTGAACCTTTCTGGAAGGGTTTTTAAAATTATCACTTCTAAGGGTTTTGTGTTTTAAAAAGATGCAGGTGCTGTAATATATTTGTGTAAAACCAAAGCACAGGTAGAAGGATATGGCTTTCCTAAAGTCTGGTGTTTCAGCCACTTTCTGTGCATGTAGGATATCACTGCGTGCTGTGTTTTACAGATTTTCAGCAGAATCTCAGCTTGCTAAAGAAGCCTTATGATGTTAGTGATTGGAAGTGGTCAAAGGTGTGTCAGTTCTGTAGAGGCACACATCTTATTCCAGGCATTTTTTGCCTGCTCTTGGTCATTACTAACTTCACCAAAGTGAAGTTAACATTCCATTGTGCCATTCTGCCTCTCGTTTCTGCTGGTGATCCCCTTTCCAGCATCGAGGTTTACGCTTTTTGTGACGAAATTTCACTTCGCATCTTAATTCTGGTCCTGCACCTTTACTGAGGTCAATAACCTTGCTTTTAAAGGACGTTGTATTGTTTTGCTCCGAAGGAGAACGGAAATGCTATGGATAACTGAGCTGGAGTCCTGAGCACCTCTGAACTTCCTTCAGAAAGTTCAATTGTTTGCAACGAGCAGTGCCAAGAGAGTGGGAAAGTTAGTTCCAGACTGCTTTTGTGAAGACCTGCTAAAAAGGGTTTCTGATGCTGTTAGACATATTTATTGTTTGCAAAGTTTCACAGTATATATGTTACTTACAATGGTTTTGTAGGGTATTTTTAGACCTGCTGGAAGTGGTATGTTCTGATGGATGAAGTGCTGTGTAGTAAAGGTGCTCCCTACATGACTGCATTATTGACAGTTTTAAGAGTCAAAAGCAGAATGTTTTGAGATGGTGTGAAGTCTTGGTAATCTTGGTAATACATTCTTGGGTATTAGGAAATAATCAAGTTTCAAAACATTTTGTTTGCAGTCAATGTGAAATGGGGAAAAGAGAAATTCGATGGTGTGGAGCTGAACACTGACGAGCCTCCAATGGTCTTCAAAGCCCAGTTGTTTGCACTGACCGGAGTGCAGCCAGCGAGACAGAAGGTTATGGTTAAAGGAGGAACTCTGAAGGTAGAAATAATTTTTTTTATATTATGTCTAACTTTATTATGTGTTAACATGAACAATGGCCATATTTCTGGGTGTTCCTCTGGAATATCTTTGGTTTTATGTGTTAAACTGATTGCACTTCTTTACTCATTTATACAAAACACTGCTTGGTGGGGTTTTTTGTTGGTTTTTTTTTGTTACTTTTTAGTGTTCAGAATCTGAATTAAGTTTTTTCTTTCTAGTTTGTTTAAGAGAAGTTTCTCTGGTGCTTCTCTGCTGAAGGCTTACTGGTGTAATGAGATACAGGCAACTTTGCTGCAAAAAGTTTACATTTAAGCAGTGTTGAACAACCCATGAAAAGCCTTATTGAAAACACAACTTGGCTGCTTTTTATTTTAGTTGGACAAGACTTGATAACATGTAAATAGTTAATATTGTGTAATCTTAGATGAAATATAATTGTATATTTGGAAATATGTGATTAATATTAATGAAAATACTTGCTTGTCTCTTGCTGCAAGGTAATTGACTTGTCTTTTATTTTATTTCACAGGATGATGACTGGGGGAACCTAAAAATAAAGAATGTAAGTTCTGAGCAGTAATTAAATTTTACTATTTTAATATTTTATTTCAGCATTTAAAGAAAGACTTGAAAATGCTTGCTGTTTCTGTTTGAATGGGCAGTGCTTTCTTAAAAAGTCATACCTTGATGAAAAATAATTTTATGGTTGTCATATGTAAGCATGCTTAGAAAGGTCTCACCATTGATTTATGAAAAACTTTTCTTTGGCGTCAGTAGGGAAATCACACCATCTAGTCTGAAGTACTTGGGTGCATATATTTATTTATTTCGTACAAGAAATGTTCTGGATCAGAGCAGTGGTCCTTTTGTGCTGTTTGTCTGTGACCATAAAAATAAGTGATGTTATTTAGAGAGAGCTTGTGAACCTGGGCAATGTCTGCAGACCCTTGTCCTTGCACATCCCCAGCATAGACAAATGTGCTACACCTCTATAAATGAAGTTACACCTCTGCCTATGTCCTTTTTTACCAACCTGCTGAAATGTGCTCTCCAGTGTTAAATAGCTGCTGTTTATAAACAAAGCCATTAGTAATGGTAATTCGTACCTTTGGCTAGTTCCAAAAGAAAACAGAAAGTGAATGTGTTTGTGTTGCTTGCCATATAATATTGCATCAGGGAATCCCACACGTTTTTGTTGGGATTTTTTCTGTCATTTTTGTTACTGTACATCTCTTGTAGTACCTTGTAACATCTGTTACAGGTTTTAACTCCAGTTCTTCACTGGGCAGAGTGAATTAGGTAGCGTTGCTCTTACCCTTGTAACTAGTTTGTAGGCATCTGTTAGCAGCCTGTAGCTGCAGCTATTGTAGCAAAGTTATTCAGCAAAAAACCCAGTACATAATATTCTTGTCTTTTTCTGCATACTGTTGTGCTAATAGCTGCCTTTATTCATTTTAATAATGTTATATACAAGTTCTAGGGATTTATTTACTCTTCATTCTGTTGTTCATCCTTTTCCTTAGCACTGTATGTTTCAAGGCTCCAGAGAGTAATTTTCTCCTCCTTTGACAGATGTAATTGTGTAGATGTGCTCTTGTTGAATGCTAAAAGACTCCTTTTCATATTATGCTAGTTCAGCAAGCATGGAAACTTGATTGTTTGTTTTTTTTTTTTCCCCCACTCTTACATGTTAGTTCTCATGCCTGAACTGATGTGGTAATTTAGGCTATTTTTCTCTTGTCAACTAGTTTAACTCAGAACTTGCCAGGCAAGCTCACCAGCCTCACCAGGTGTTTCAGTGGAAACATCTAGCATGGATAATTCTGTGGAATTGTTCTCAATAGGTGCTTCCTAGATATGAGGAATTAAGGTATGCCCTGAAGTCCCAATAGTGCTGGTTCTGTTAAACTAAGAGAAAGTTTGTGTTTATTTTTGGGGAAATAGCTGAAGTATGTTAAGAGCTTAAGGGTTTGAGTGCAAATAACTGTCCTTAAAGGTTCATTGCTATTTTTACTGTGTTTCAAGGGGATGACCTTGCTAATGATGGGTTCCGCAGACGCGCTTCCAGAAGAGCCCATTGCTCGACCCGTCTTCGTGGAGGACATGACAGAGGAGCAGTTGGCCTCGGCTGTAAGCATATTTCCAACTTTGGTTTCCTGTAAACCTCCGAGTAACGGCAAGTTTTAAAATACTTGCAGTTGCTTGAAAGTGGATTTTGAAACTGGAATGCCTGTTTAGCATCTTCACCAAGAATCATGAATTTACATCGATGACCAAAGTGGGAGCAGTGAAAAGAAGTCTGGGATTTAATTTAAAAGTCATACAATTAGTGCTGTCTTTCCTTTGAGCAGGCTGCTTAGTAGATTTTCTAAAAATAGCATTGCTGATGTTTTTAAAAACAAAGTTGTATTGCCCTTGCTGTATCAGTGTCCTGAACTTTGTCTAAACAAGGCCTCTTAGATATGCAAAATTATTTCCTGCCTCTTTCATATCTGTAAGGAGAGACCAGTGTTTGTTTTGGGGTGGGGTTTGTTTGGGGTTTTGTTTGGCCGTGTTATTGGTATCAGGTCAACGTTGTGAAAAATGAAAATAATTTTGACACATGTTTTTCTTTATGGGAGTAAAGTCTGAGAGAGCGTAATTAATCTATTATTTTCTTAATGAAGTAACTCCTGAGTTTCCTTTTTTACGACTTGAAAGGCTTAATATTCTCACCAGTCATTTGAGCAGCAAGCTCTTTGTCATACTTAACAGTTGCATGATTGTTGTCAACTGTGCGTGCAGAGCAGGAATACTTTTACACATGTCTGTATGAAAAAGGATCTGTAGTTTTGGGCTGGGTTTGTGCTTCAGGATTTAATGCTTTCCAGGCCACCTGCAGGTGAAGGATATTTATGTATTTTTGACTAACCCCATAAACAGACCTTGAGATAACTGAGAGGCAAGCAAAGAGGTGATTCACTGTCAGATAACGTTTTGAAAAAGTTGGTCGCATTGAAATTTTGTTATACATCCAAATTCAATTGTCTGCGCTGCATGCATTCACTTGTGGAATATGCTAAATGAGTTCTCTCTTCCTAAAAGAATCTGTTGGTATGCAGTACTACTTCAGTTTCATTAAACTGTGTGTTTTTCCCTGACAAATACCTAAGTATTCATGGTTAAAAAAAAAAGAAAAAGAAAAATTCTGTTACACTATGGTTTATAGTTATTTCTGAAACGGGTTAGTTTAACTATTAGTTGGCTTTCACATTGGTCAAAACTTTAGAAATTCACAAGTTGTCTGAAAAGATCAAGCTAATGATCTGTTGCAAACTTCTGGAGAGGAGTTTAAACAATGCTTTTGTTTCAAACAATGAACTCCAACATTTTTTTGAGTTTTACTGAAAACTGATTTTAATTAAAACATCAGTGCTTTGTACAAATGTATTCATGTGGAAATTTCACGGAAATAGATTTTTAAGGTCAAAACTTGAAAGGGATTATGATTGAACTTTCTGAATGACTGCATGCTTGAAGAATATGTTCATTAAACTAAAAATGCACAGAAAAACCCCCAAAGCATTCCTGAATGTCCCCTTAAAGTATCAAATGGTGAAATGATGAATATAATCATAAAGTGGATCTGGAAAACCTCATAAAGTTTGATGGAATATTCCAGGTTTTGTGCACAATTTATTTTCTTAGTCGTTGATGTCACATTATAGTGATTATACAAAATGGTTGCACATCTCTCTGACCTTCACACACCCTTGTGAATTTGTTTGGTAGATGGAATTGCCATGTGGATTGACAAACCTTGGCAACACTTGCTACATGAATGCTACGGTTCAGTGTATCCGCTCCGTGCCAGAAGTGAAAGAGGCCCTTAAAAGGTAGGATTCAGGACAAAAATACCGGGACTAAAATGTTTTCTTTAGCTTATGAAATACATATTTTGTGGAACGGTCATCTTAACACTGTTGTGGATCATCGTAACAATCTGTCACTCTTTAGGTCTATTCAAGATTAACGTAATGATCAATTAAATTTTTTCCTATGGCTGTGTTAGTCTGTACTTTAATAAAGAATTTAAGGCTTTTGTTTCTTGGAACTGGCTTTTAGTACAGAGGATGTGTTTTGCTTAGCTAGAAAGTAGTTCCTATCAAGACCTGCTTAAAATTCTAAGACAAGCTACTGAACTCTTAGCCCTGTTTTTTTGCTGTTAGTTTTTATGGTCCTTTTCTACATAAAAGAATCGTATGGGAATCCTTTTCCTTTGAGGAATGTTTCCTGCAATGGTTCTATTGCACAATGTTTTCAGCTGT
The DNA here is from genome assembly GCA_013397815.1 of Aleadryas rufinucha. Classification (NCBI taxonomy): domain Eukaryota; kingdom Metazoa; phylum Chordata; class Aves; order Passeriformes; genus Aleadryas; species Aleadryas rufinucha. Next base: position 566,103 of record VZTH01000402.1, read on the forward strand.
GAAATTCTGCTGTTAGTGACATTTGCTACTTGGAGGTACAGCGGGAAGTTCTAAGACACACTTCTATGGAATTTTGTTTCATTTGCTAATTTGTTCTGATTGTAGGGTAACTTCTCTGGTGTTTGTTTGTTTGTTTTTGTTATTCTGGACTGAAATGTGAAAATGGCCAGTGGTTTTTCTTGGGTTGGTTGGTTGGTTTTTTTTGGTAAAGAATATATGAGAAACTTGAAAGTTATGAATATTGAAGGAAAAAAGAATTACCTGCCAATGTCTGCCTGAATTTGTCCTCCAGATGAATCGTAATGAGAAAACAATGAGTATTTTTAAAAAGTGAGAATTAGATAGAGCATTATTGCCATCCTAGGGGTAATTTAATTCCTTGGTACCCAGCTGGATATTCTGTATTACTGTAATCACTAGTTATTTAAGTAGTTATAAATTGTTTCTCATTTTGTTAGCAGGTGAACCTTAATTATTAAGCACTGAGAACTATTTGTGAAGTACAGAAATGTGGTTTCAAGGTTTTTATTGGCTATCAGTGTTTTCATTTTTGGAAGGTCTGTTTATTTCCATGTGGAGGACTCTTGAGTTACTGCTCTGAATCAGAGTATTTGACAAATGTAACATGCCAAATGGCAAAACATGGCCTATGAAACTGGCAGACTGCAATACAAGACGTGGCCGTATTGTCTGTGGGAAGTCATATTCACACTCGGATCCAAGTTCTGTTTTTCCCTGGAGATTTAGCCTTTTTTTGGTCTTCTCTGCTTGATGACAGCATGGAAGGCTGTAGGGTGCATGGCAGTGGGAGAGGTGTGAAAGGACTCACTTGGGAAAGCTGTTACAGCTTGTTTTCTCACGGCCTGCTCTGCTGATCTCCCCAAGGAACTCCTCCCTGTTCCGTAGCGTGTCAGGTGAAAGGTTCCTGCTCATCATCTAGCAATGATCAGAATTGCAAAAGTTCAGTCTGAGATTAGAGAATGTGTGAGATTCACCTTTTGCTTGAAGGCTTTGGGGAGTCCATCTGTTCCTCATCCAGCTGCTAATTTAAGAATACAAAGAGTGGTAAGTTCTTGTCATATAGGTGGACTCCCACACCTTTTCAGTGTAGGAAATACTTCCCCAGGAAAACATCTCACTTCTCACTGTTTTGCTTCTGCTGTGGAAGGAGGAAGCAAGCCTGCCCTCCATGTCTGTGCATTTTATCTGCCGTCTATCCTTGAAGGTGGTTTTTTTTTCCATGTATCTGAAGAAGCCATGGCAAATGTTTCAGAAATGGGGTAGCTTTTGTTCAGACTTCTTCTCCGTTTCTTTAAAAATAAAACGAGTCTTTGAGGCAAAAGGAGTAGGGGAGCAGCAGTGATGTATCCAGACTTCTTGGTCTGCCTTTACTTTTTGTCTGAAAGATGCCAGCTTTCCTTTGCTTCCATGCAGTACTTGCAAAATAGCTGAAACGTTGAGGTAAATGTGAGTGAATCTTACCTTTGGTTACTTCTGGTTTGGTGATAGATTTCCTTTAAATGAATCTAGCTGCTGCCTGCTTCAAAAACCTGACTGTCCTTCTTGCTTGTGTTTAATTGCATGCAAATTATTTTTCTTCCCTTTTAGGTATGGTGGTGCCTTAAGAGCCTCAGGAGAAATGGCCTCTGCTCAATACATTACTGCAGGTTGGTGTTTAGAGTAGGAAGCAGGGGTTTAGACAAGTGTGTGATTTCCTGCTAACTGCAGACGAAATTTGCAGTCAGAACTCTGTGTTGTTCTTTAGTGCATATGCCTTAGGAATGTCAGATCTGCTGGCACTGGAGGATTCATTTTGTCTTTAAAGCTTATTCTGCCCCTGCCTGCAAAGCGTTTATCTCTGCACATTACCCGGCTGCAGGCTAGGGAAAAGATATTTAAGTGTGATCTAGGCTTAGATAGAAACAATTTGTTATCTCTTAAATGTTTTACATGTAGGCATGAAGTAATTGGAACTTCCTAAAGCAGACTCCATCCGTCCATGTGTTGATTTGATCACTTTGTGTAGAAAAATTTTAGTTCTTTGTTTCACATAGTGGTAGGCTATCACCATACTCCTGGGATATGTATTTCATTGGTATTTTTTAGTATGATTTATTGGCTGAGCATTATTCTTACGGTGGAAACGGATGCTTGATCAGTGGTCTTAGACTTTGCCCTAAAGATCCAGATTTCATAACTGGAATGGAAAGGAGGGTCTTCAAAATGAAAGTTACTCTTAGTTGTGGTGGTGTGGGTGCTCACACTGTGGGAGCTCACGGTGGCCCCATGTCTTCAAGCTCTAACTAGAGTTCTAGTTAGACCCCTTACACTTGAACAAGGGTACTACTTGTCCGCTTTTTCTTTTTTTACTCTATTTCATTGCCCCACTAAGATGCTGGGCCAGGACACTGGGATTTCTACCAGTCCATTTAAGGAAAAACAAAACAATATAAGGAAGGAAAGGTCCAGTTTGTGGGTATGCCTGCTGATCGAATTTTGGGGTGGTAAGTTCAATGGTTACTCTATACAGCCATGCCTGCCCCTCCCCTTTTCACTGCCTTTACTTCGTGTCCCTTGTTTTCTTTTTAAGATGACAGCTCTGCTTCTTAGGAATTTTAATAGTTTTAAGTAATTTCTAGTTAATTCGTGGGTGCTGAGCTGTTCAGGAACTCCTGCATGACACTTATGGCATTTTTTTTTAATTGCTGTGTCATATCAGTTGCACCTCTTATCAAGGTCGGTGAAGACATTTCTGAAAGAGGAAGCAACTGACCTTGGTTCCCTGTAATCTTGCCTATATTCACTTACTCAAGAGTACCATTCATTAGTCTCTCCACTTGTAAATTAGTGGCCATGCAGATTGTTGCCTACCTCACAGGGTTGTTGTGAGGATTAAGCAGGTGCCTTTGATGGGATCTTTGGATGCAAAATGCTGTAACCTGGGTAGATAAGACATATGCTGGAGTGTGGAACAAAAAAGAAAGCCATGTGTGTTGTCATGCAGTCAGTATCATTCATTGGATTGCACATAGTTAAGAGCTCTCTGCACATATGCATACACATACTTGTTTTCCTGGGCCTTAAGCATGGGTATTTCCTGGATCGTTTATTAAAGTTTTTTTTTTCCTAGTAGCTGGTGAAACTTAAGTTGCTCTAGAGGATAGATTATGAATGCCTTCTGGTTTCTCTTGTGAAAACGTTGTTCCTCAGATGTGTTCCAAATGAAATCTTAATTGCTCAAAAAAATATTTTTTTTCCTGTTAGCAGCCAGGAAAGACTAGGCATTATGTGCCAAATTCTCAGAATTGCCATCTTTATGCTTTCAAAGTCGTGTTCACAAAGGAGATCTTGGGTGCACCTGTTATGCCACCTGGGGAATTTGGTCCTGCTTTGGAAAGATCAAACTGGACACTGTTAAATGATCAGTCTTTAAATGTTGCTGCTGTTTTACTATTCTTTTTACACTTCCTGCCATGTTTGAATTGTTTTTGCACTTCTCAAAGCATTCACTTACTTTTTCTTCAAGCTCTTAGAGACTTGTTTGATTCCATGGATAAAACTTCCTCCAGTATCCCACCTATCATTCTCCTGCAGTTTTTACATATGGCCTTCCCACAGTTTGCAGAGAAAGGTGATCAAGGCCAGTACCTTCAACAGGTAAAGACCAGTTATGAGCTTATTGTTTAAAATTCTGTAGTATGTTGGAAGTTGAGAACAAGAAAATTTTAAGTTTTTCCTTCTCTTGTGAAAATAATTACTGCCAGTGAAGTGGGGTGGTTGTGCTGTAGAAAAGTTGTATAGAAGTTGAACGTAATATCAAATGCTAGCTTTGAGAATGCATGGTGGAGTTGGGAGAAATTCTTAGTTAAGGAATCCTCACATGAGGCTTTATAGTTGATGGGTTTAATGTTACTAGATCATAATACTACTAGTCAGATTTAAAGTTGTGTTCCCTTCCTAGGATGCCAATGAGTGCTGGGTGCAGATGATGAGGGTGCTACAGCAGAAGCTGGAAGGCATAGAAGGTGATACAGTTATGGAGGTAACTGTAGTATTACTCTAACCAGAATTAGGATTAATAGTATTTCACGTATTTTTTGCTAAGTATTATCTGTTTGGGAGTTCTTTAACACGTGTCTGGAGTCCAGTAAGGGAAATTGCTTTCTGATGTGTCTGATCAGTATAATGCTACCATGGTCCTGTCAGCTCTGCTGTGGAGTGTGCTAAAGGAGCCTTTCCCTTTGGGCTTTGTGAGGCAGTGTTGGACCAAGCTGCTGGTGACACACACTCACATATGTGGCAGCTGGCCCTGATAACCTGTGAATTCAGCAAATGAGAGCTTTTTTTTTCTGAAAAAAGTGTGCTACAGTTTTAACTTGAACTGTTTCAAACAGACGACTAACCGAATCATCCTGATATAAGAAATTGCTGAAAGTTTTTCCCAAGATTTTACCAGAATAGCTTTCTCTTTTCTCTGTAAACTGCTTTTTGGAGAGTCTTGGAAAACTGTCTGAAACTTAAGATACATTTAAGTTGGGGGTCCAGGGATGTGTGAGTTTTTGATCTTGCTTGTTAATGTGCTTTGGGGTGGTTTTAATAGCATGCTGTAAGTGTATTTGTTTTGAAACTTTTGTGCTGTGTAAGAAGATTGACTGACTAGGAGAAAATGCACTTACAGAAAGATGAAGGAATAGGCTTTAAAGAATTAAAATAAATGGGGTTATTTTCTTTGTAGAGAAGACTGTATTTATATTCTATTTAAAGTTGCATCATAAGAGATTTTGTTTTACAGACAGACTCTGGAGCTACAGCAGCATCCTCTAAAAAGAAGAGTTTAATTGATCAGTTCTTCAGCATTGAATTTGAAACAGCGTATCCTAAAGACTAAGGCAAGAAATAAACAACAATGATTTCACACTTTGGCAGCTGAGTTCAGGGAGGATGAAAAGCATTGTTCAGAACAGTATGGAAAATAAAAGTGTAGGTCTGGAAGGAGGGTCATGATGTTGTGCAGGAGTAGACAGAAGTTAAAGTTAAGATTGGATATGCTTTGAGAGAGAGGATGATGTGGGGAGGAAGAATGGTAATGGAAATTTACAGAAAAAAACCCCTTGTTAAATTTGAATAGCAGACTTCCTCCACAGAGAATATTGTTACTTACCAGCTTCAAGGATCCTGACATGCTTTATCCAAGTAAAAGTAATTGTTGTCCTAAATAGGCTTTTTTGGCTTGTGAGGGTGTGTTGCTGACATACTTGGTGTACTAAAGATGCACAAAAGGTCGCTTGATTAATTTCTTAAGAAATAAATTAGGTGTCCACTGTTGTATGAGTAAGAAACAAATGCAGCTGACAACTTTCTAATAGGTTCTTTATAGCAAGAAAAAGAGGATATAACCACATGGGGCACACATCTCATGGCAAGTATTACTCTTTTCCCACTTCTCCACCCCAAAATCCTGGCTGTCATGAAACTGAGCACCACTTTTAGAAAGAATGATACTGTGCATTTTGCTTGTCTGACATAAGAAAACATCCCCTTAGATGAGCTACTGTATCTCATAGCTTGGTAGTAATGAGGAATAAAGGCCTTTTTTAATGTAAGAATCATGCATCTCTCTCCCTCTATCGTGACGTTTGTTGTCCTTGAAATAGTTGGGAGTCTTGGAATGTGTAGCTAAGAGGAATGATACATAGGCCAGAATCAGGAAGAAGACTTGTTAGAAGAGTTGCAGACTTTCAAAGTGTGATTATGGCAGCATTTCTAGATTAGCTGCAGTCAGAAAAATACCTGAGTGGAAGGAGATGGATGAGAGAAAAGCATTGGGGTAGAAGTATGGAAAGAGGAGAGGACAGACAGAACAATGAAAAGAAATGTATAGAGAATAATGACAGAAAGAATTTCATTTCAATGAAGAGGACAGATAGAAGGCAGAGAAAGGAGGCTCTGCATGTTGAAAGAAACAGGAAGTCTGGCCAGCAGCAGCAACAGAAGAACTTTATTAATCATAAACAACAATGGAGTGTAATGTTGCAGGAGGGCTTTGTAACTTGGTATTGGCAGCCAGTTAATGTGTTCTGTGTCCTGGGAGTTGGGTGGTGATGGGGGAGAAGAAAGAACAAAGCAGGCCTCAGCTTAAATGGTGATCAAAGACTTACTTTCCTTTTTTTGGTGTGCTGTCTGCCTCTGCTGCCCCTTGTCCTTGGCCATGAAGGAACAGATGGGTCTGAAGGAAGGGCTCCTTCAAATCTTTTTTGTATTACGAGAAATAAAAGTACTGTTTACACAAGCACAGAATTACCTAAATTACTGTGCTGCTTGGCATGTTGCTTTCACTAGAGCAGTAGTTCAGCTCTTGGTGCATGATGGTTTTCCTTAATTTTGTGAAGCATGAAATGTACAGAAGCCGAAGAAGAAGAAGTAACTAAAGGAAAGGAGAATCTGCTTCAGCTAAGCTGCTTTATCAATCAAGAAGTGAAATATCTGTTTACAGGACTAAAATTGGTAAGCTATTGCAACTTTTGTGGAATTGAAATTCTAAATGGCCAGTGTATTTTTTGAATTGAAATTCTAAGTGACCTAAATACACTTAATTCTAAGTGTATTTAATCTGTGACTTGGAATTGACATCTGCTGTCCAAGCCTTACAAAGTTTCAAGGATCTTTTTGGTGTTCATTGGGAAAATGGCTGTGAAAGGGAATTGCATGTTCATGTCAAACAGACTTCAGCAGAGCGTTTTCTTGACCCTGACATGGTCTTCCCCATGCAGGTAACCAAGTGCAAGGCAGTTTGCTACTGGTTTGTTAGCTGGGTTTCACTCCAGACTGAGCAGTATCATGGTTTATGCAGAAATCAGTTCCCAAAAAGTCCAAAAGTCAACTTGAAAGTAGGGTGGTGTTTTGGTTCCTAATTAAAAATCCCCCAGATGATGTAACTAGTTGATTTTGCAGATTTTGAAGGGGGTGTTATTTTCCGTGAGACAACATCATCCTCAAACTTTTTTAAAGTAGAACTCCTTAAGGTAGTCTGTGCTTCATATATGTGTATTTTGAAATTTTAAGGGCTTTTTTGAGAGTCTGAAATAGCAAGGAGAGGAGCCACTGCAAAACCTTTGTAGTAACTGTATAAGACTAGGGCAGTGATCTGGTTTGTACAGGACTAAAAGGAATTTGCATGATTCTCAGATAATCTTTGTATCTCTTCTTCCTCTTTTTTCTTTTTTTTTTTTTAACAGAATTTAGAAGGGAAAGTAGGGTAAAATAGCTCATGCTCACAAATTAAAAAATTGTAAAAAAAGAAACTTCTTTTTCAGGCCAAAAAAAATCTACAATTCTTATGCTGGATTGCCTGTAGCAAGAAAGTTGCAACATTAAGAACCAATCTAGTCTTTCTTGGAATTTTGTTAGGAGACACCAGTTTTCACTTTAGATGCAGCTCTGCCTGCTTGAGACTGAGAGCTGAGAAATGTGCAAATATTCTTCTCACAGGAAACTTCAGCTCTTCTTCAGTTGTGTTCCAAGCATGATATGATACATTTGTAGCCAAATCCAGATACAATTAATAACAAAACCCAATTGTGAGTTCTACTTCTGTGGAGCAAAATTTTCTGCAGAGAGAAACTGTTGTCAGGGCTCAGGAATGAGCCTGGAGCAGAAGGAATGAATGGGCACGGTCCTTTCTGCCAAGGAGTTTCAAAATCCTGTGTGTTGTAATGGCTGACAGCAACAGAAGAGACTGGCAGAACAAGATTTAGTTTATGATTTGTTTACCCCTGTTGTGCTTTTCTCTAAGCTGTGTTATATAGTGTTTGTTACTTCTTTTCCTTGTAACAGCGTCTTCAGGAGGAAATCACCAAACTCTCTCCAACACTGCAGAGAAATGCACTCTATATCAAATCTGTGAGTGGTACTTTCGTTGCTCTTTATGGCTCTTTTAAATGTTGTTAGTTTTCTTTTCCAAAACTCAAATTTATTGCTGCAACACCATGTGATTTATGTTTATAAAGCATCTGAGTATCCACTACCAAGAAATTTAAGACAGAGCTTCAAAAAGCAAGACCTTGTTTTATTCCTGTGTGTTTGTGTACAAATGCATTCTCAGAATTTAGGATGAACAGTGTTTAAAGTATAAAAGATCTGTAAATATTTAAAGTAAAAGCTTTTTCTGATTTGTTTTTTTATAGTCCAAAATTAGTCGCTTGCCAGCATACCTGACTATTCAGATGGTTAGATTTTTTTACAAAGAGAAAGAATCTGTGAATGCAAAAGTTCTTAAGGTAAGTTTTCTGCATATTGAAGTTTAATTCCTCTTTATGTTTTCCATGAGCTTTTATTACAGGTAGACAACGAGGACTTGAAGACTACTTACTAAATTGTTTGCTTTTAAATAGCATTTAAAAACATTAACAGTGCAGTTTCTTTGCTCAAGTACAAAGTAGTTTTGTTTCCAGTTGGGATGGTGTGTGGCAAACTACATTACCCAAAACAGACTGACGGAGGAGGTGAGGGGCAGAACTGAATTTGCCTTGGTACTGCTAATATTACAGGATGAGAATAAACAGGATGTTTTTTGGTCTCTTCTCACCAGTGGTTCTGAGAAGAATGTTTAACTGAGGAGAGGGCCATGCTTTCAAACTCTGAACCGTGTTCCAATGTTGATGGGAGATGTTTGTGCTGTCAAACACTTCCTGTATTAGTTATTTTAATGGAGGAACCAGCTGCAAACTGCTGAATGTTCTGGTTTTGCTTTCTGTTGGCCATGGCTGACAGACCTCGTAGGCTGCCCAAGGAGCATCATGATAGATGAAGAAAGGAAATAAAGGAGGAAGAAAGGAAATAAAGATTGAATTATGTTAACTATTTCAGAAGATAGTTTTGGATAACACAAACTGACATTTGTGCCGGGGTACAGTCATTCTACATGCCTGCCTCTTTCTTCTTTTCCCTTAGGCCTGTATAGGTATTTCCGTAGTGTAAAAGTATGACAGGTAACAATAAAGAATCTGATTTATTAATTATTAGTCTATGCTGAATGTAATAATTTATAGTGGCTAGTTTATACTGAATTAGAAATTCTTCTGTGAAAGCATTGTAGCCCTTTTGGTAAATACTGTTACCAGAATCTCAGTAGGTCAGGTTGCCAACAATTTGAAGAGGGTTGCATTTAATTTGACTTAGTGTTGTCTTCCCATGGGAGAATGCTTTAATGTGGAGTACCAAATCATGCTAATAAATCTTTGTGCTTTTTACTTCCTAGGATGTCAAATTTCCTCTTATGTTGGATGTGTATGAGCTGTGTACGCCAGACCTGCAGGAAAAAATGGTTTCTTATCGATCAAAATTCAAAGATCTAGAAGACAAAAAAGTAAATCAGCAGCCAAAGAATGTAAGTCTCCTGGCACTTTCACTGATTCATACATCTGAAATTGGGGTACTAATAGGGACTAGAGAAAACTTGATGTCCTTAATAAATATATTATTTTCATGTAGCAAACTCCTTGGTACTGAGCTTTAGATCTTTTTATCCTGTATTTTCATGAAAATACAATATCTGCTTTGATATGTTTGCCTGATGAGAAAGGTTAAATGCTGTAGTCAGACAGCATGTATTAAATGTAATAAAATGTAGTGCTTCTGTTTACCAGTGCTATGCCTAAAGGTTTTCTGTAAGTTGCACAAAATTATTCTCTTCAAATATTACTGTTTGCTGGCTGCTCCCTTCTTCAGTGGAGTGTAGGGAGCTGTTCCCTGCTCACCAGCTGGAAGGGGTTGTACAACGCACTGCTATGTGCCTGACTGATAAAAATTACATGTACTGGTGAGCTTAAAATCAGCACTCTAAAAACTTGGTAAATGGTTTCATGTCTTATCCTGTCTACATAATTCTAACACTGACTTCCCAGTCTTTAATGAAGACAAAAGTAAATGAGCTAAAACTGTAGTGTTTTAGCCATTTTTTTAAAGTTTGCTGGTATTTTTCCTGGCCTAACTAACTTCTGGCAAATTCTTTTAAACATTTGGATAAGGCTTGCATCCCCTCTTACACAGATGGGAGCAAGGAAGGAGTGCTATTTTTGAACAGAATGTATTGGCACTGAGAGTCAGTCTCTGGTATTTTCTTATTGCCGCTTCTGGTGCTAGCAAGTCCCCACCAAGGAGTAAATCCTGAATTGCAGAATTGTTTCATAAACAAACCTATAAATCTGGTGGGTGAACAGTGCAGGCAATATGTGCTAAAATGGTTATATATTTGCTTTAAAACTTGTCTTCAGATAAGGTTTTTGTATGTCCACCTAGAAAATACAGTAATGGAAATTCTTTCAAGTTTAGACTTAGGAAAATATTTAAATGAATGGAGACTTGGGATTTGATGTGATTGTGCCTTTATTAAACCCTTCCACATTAATTCAGCATATTCTCCTTTTTAGTCTAGTAAAAGTGATGGTGCACAAAAAGAAGTTAAATATGAACCATTTTCTTTTCCTGATGGTGAGTACAGGGAAGCAAATCTACTTCGAAGTAACCTTCTATTTACTTGTGTTTAAGTGTGCCTGATGGTAGGAATACTTTGAGAACCCTGGCTCTCTTTCATGCCTTTGAAAATTAATCTTCAGAGACTGACAGAAATTTAAGGAATGGAAAGATTAGGTAAACCAAAACGTTGAGATAGTCAAAGGCATAATTGCCATCCATCTGACAAGCCAGTGATAATAGAAGACAGGCACATCAAAGACATTTGCATGAAATGTGCAGTTGTTTTGCATGCTGCCTTGTCAGTGGGTGGTAGGAAGCTGAAATCTAAACAAAAACTTGAACTGGACTTCTAAAAAAAAGTGCTGTTGTCGTGCTGGTGTTGCCTCAGTTTTGGGGGGGGCTTGGAGCCTGAAGGCCCAAAGCACTCACCCTGTGCATTATGTTAGTAATACTTACATGTACGTATTTATTTCATGAGAATGCACAACATCCTCAGTTTCCTGAGACTCTCCTGGCTGAGAGCTGCTTTTAGTTCACAATTGATTTTGTACCGTGCTGCAGCTGGGGTTTTACACACACAGCTCTGGTGCTGCAGCCTGGCTGATGCATCTTTGGTGTGTGAGCTGTTGAAGATACTGCACCTGTTCAAGTAGGACTCAACATTACTTTTTCTTTCCCCTTCAGATATTGGTTCTAACAATTGCGGCTATTACGACCTGCAGGCAGTGCTAACTCATCAAGGCAGATCAAGCTCCTCTGGGCATTACGTGTCTTGGGTTAAAAGGAAACAAGGTAAAAAAAAATAAACAAATTGCAGCCCTGTTAACCACTCGTCACGGCTCCTTTCAGCGAAGGGGCTGCTAAGCAAGCTTAGGTTATGTACCTAAGTTACAAATGATCCTCTTGTTTTCCTTGCAGATGAATGGATTAAATTTGATGATGACAAAGTCAGCATTGTTACACCTGAAGACATTCTGAGGTTATCGGGGGGTGGAGACTGGCATATAGCTTATGTTCTACTCTACGGGCCTCGCAGAGTCGAAGTCGTTGAAGAAGAAGCTGAACAATAGTCTTCCGTTTTAGCCATTCTGCCTAGGTGTGAAATAAATGTTGATTACTGATCACTTCTTTAACCCCAGAGCTTTAGCAAGTGGATAAATAATTTGTTCAAACCTTCTCATGTGCAGAGGGATATTGTTTTAAAACTGATCCATGTACCAATTAGTCACTACTGGACTGGACTGCCCACTGTGGTGGTGACAATACTTAAAATAGCTTTAATGTCTTGCAGAAGATAATTTTTTTTTTTAATGAGCCTCTCCTCCTCCTTCTTCTCTAATGTCATCAAGTATTTATTACACACCTACTCTCACATTTGTTACTCTTGCATGGTTTATACCACAGTTCAGTAGCTGTCCATCCTTTGCCTTACCTGGCAGTTCTGTTAGGAAGGTAGAAGAGAAACCGTTGCCTTGTTGTGTAACTCAGTGCTGCTGCCTGTAGCCAACAGCTGTGGCTACAATCAAGTATTTGTCCAGCCTGACCTGCTGATTCAGTCTGTTCTGTTGCTGGCATCTCATGATTTCAAAATAAATTGTGATCAACAATGTGTCTCCATTAAAAACAGCTCCTGTCCTGGTACTGTAGTCAGTATGCGTTTGTTTCACTTCTTGGGCCACCTCTGATGAATGTCTCAAAGCAGTCATGGAATAAAGTCACTTTTTTTTAAGCTGTAGGGATGTGTCTCCTGTCCTGTTACTCTTTACTCAGTAAGTAAGTCTGGTGTGGTGGCTGCAAAACTGGGCTTTGCTTACTTACAGGACCTTCTGCACTAAGTGGGGGTCTGTGACTGCAGTAAAAAAAGCATTTTAGTGCTGGCTACAGCCTAAAAACCATGATCAAGGCCATCAACCCACTCACCCCTCAGTGTACAGGCTCCCAGCGGTGATGTGTCCCAGCGCCTTCTGGAAGAGCTAGTCCATATTCATATGAAATACTTGCACTTCTGCTGACAGTGTGGTGAGTTCACCTGTCCCTCATTTGCTCAGAAAGGGTCCCTCTTTTATCCTTCCCTGGGGACACTGGCATCAGCTGTGGCCTTCACATGTGGCTCTTCTGCCTTGCAATTGTTACTCCACTGCCACCTCCCCTGCACAGCCTCCCCTGAGAGCACACCAAAGGCCTCAGGATGTAGTTTAAGTGGCGTGATTCTTAAAGGCAAGTTCTGCCCCTATAAGGAAACCCCCTGATAGTACTGGCTCTGTTCCTGCAGGCCCCACAGAAACTACAGGCTCCTTTAAGTTAAATGCTTGTTCTACATCCTGTTACAGGGGAAGGAGGGATGGTGCCTCTGCCTGGTTGCTGATTTGTGGAACTGCATCCTCCTGTTGTCATCCTCAGCTTTCCCAGCACTGAAGTTGTCAGTCACACCTGCACACCTCCACTCACACCCTTAATCAGTTGAAACTGTTGAAGTTCATACCTTCTACCAGCCCCCACCTGCAGCAGGAGCTAAGACCTGGGCTGTTATTTCCAATAATTTTCCTGTATCTCTGCCCCTACCAACCTTCACTGAAGCACCCTAATCAAATTCTTAAAGCCGTTTAAGTCCAAAGTGGGGCAAGCAGGCACAAAATTCTTCTCAATGGCTCTGCAGGCAGGAACTCTCCTTTGAGGTGGTAGCTAATCATGCTGGAAACTGACAGCTATGATTGAATAGCTGAAAAAATAAAGAGAAGAGTTCGGTGCAAGGTAGTTTTCCAAACACTGATCCATTAGAGAGATCTTGTGAATGACAAACACTACACAAACTTGCCACAGAACAAGTTGTAGCCAGCTGCCACTTAACACTGCAAATATCTCTCACTTTTTGAGGGAAAACAGCCCTAAAAATGAAACCTTCACAGTAACCTGTGACAAAAAAATTTCCTTGTTTACCAGGACTCAGAGGAGTTCCTACATAGCCAAAGAATGAGAGGCTAAAAATAATCACTAATAAAAACTAGCATGGAAATCCCATGATCCTTGGCTGAACCAGTTCTTCAGCAGGAGAGTGGGACAGCACTTCTTCCCTGCAAGTCAATGTTGTGCCTCGGAGTGCCATTGCAACAACCCTCTTATTTTACCTCCGCCAGGTAGGTTTTGCCAGTCCCCAGCTCCCATGACCCCAAGGAGTGACTCCAAAGTCCTTCACACAGAGTCCTTCCCTGCTGGGAGGAATGTGGCAGAGCCAGTGGCAGTGGGAGAAGCTGCCAATGCTCCGTCCAGTGGGAGCAACCCAAGTTCTGCTGGTGCCAAACCCTGCCACAGCCTGCACCAAAAGCTGCCTTGACTCTCCATCCTCCCCTTTATGTTCTACCACCAAAGATGAAGCTTCCTAGTTCCAGGCCAGGGCGACAAATCCTTTTCTCAGACGATATGGACAATCTCACAGTATTATTAAAAAGCTTTGTATCATTTACTGAACATAAAATACCTATCAAAAATCTGTTACCTAGCGACAAAAGTAACAATTATCAACGACAAGCACCAGAAGAGTCACAATTACCAACCCCCCCCAGCCCCAAGTCAGTCAGTTGGCATATGAGGCGAGTTAGCTGCTGCCCTCGGTGTCGTTGGTGAGGCTTTCGGCCAGGTCCCCAAGCCCGGCTTTGGTCAGCGCCGTGATCAGGTTCTCAGGGGTGGCGTGAGCGCCCTCCTGATCCTGCCAGGCCACCAGCAGCTGCTTAGCTCTCATCTTCACATCCTCGCTGTCCAGCTCTATCTGCCGGATATCAGATTCCTTCATCTCCAAGTAGGGGGCCAAGGCCTTCCACTGCTCCCCCACCCTGTTCGCAAAGGACTCGATCTGCTCGCCTGTCATGCCTTTGTCCCGTTGCACCTCTGGACCTGGGGAAAATAGAGCAGGAATCAGTGAAACACAGGGAACATCTCCAGACACTGCAAATGAATCTTCTCTGATCTGCCCCATTTCAAATCTTCTGTTTATTTACTGACACACTGACTTACACCTTTCCTGTAGCTTTTCAAACCTACTTGAGCTCTGAGAGCAGATTTTTACAGGTGTTTACCTGGGTTTCAAGAGGAATGTTTCTCAATGTCCATAGTAAAGAAAATCTTGCTTTTTATGTTATCTCCTATTATATTGAGAGAGAAGGGCTAAAGTCTTAAATACATCAGAACTGCCTCTTCCAAATGAAAACAAGGATTTTGACAGGCAGACTACAGTTTTCAACACAAGTCAATTATAACATTAAAATACAGAGTGATCTTTAACATTTAGTTGTCTTTTGGATTTTTTTTAGTCACCTTACTCAAAGTCAACCCAGGTCAAACAAACAAACAAACCAACCCAGTTTCATCCCCTTTTTTCTCATGTTCCGACTGGCAGCAGGACTGTGACAGTAAATGTCATGAGTAATCAAGACTTTAAGGAATTTTCTGTCATTCTGGCATTGACAAAAGAACCATGGAACACTAGGCTCTGCTGAGAAGCCAAGTGCTGTAGTGATTACACAGATGGCTTTGCACATTCATACCTTATCATGGTCTACAATCTATGGCTTACCATCCATGTTTATTTCACAATTTTAAATAAAGAAACACCAAAGAAATATTGAATTATGTAGAGAAATTAATCATAATTATTAATAAAATATCTCACCCTCTTGTCACCTGGAGACAGTTGGCATGGAGTAGAAGTTTCAACTCTCTCCAGTGCTTATCAGTCACACTCATTTATCTGAACTAAAGTCACATCGAGGGGAAAGGATAAAAGATGCCAAACAACAAAACAATAAAAGCCCTCAGATCACTTCCCTTATGTCTAAGCACAGCAGACCACGGCTCTGCCATCGCTGCTTTAAGACAAGATTTAAAGAAAGATGCAAATCCCACACAGTGACACCACAAAGGCTGTGTGAATTAGCACTAAGCTGAAGAGGAAAGAACTTCTCTACTGTTGCCAAGGAGACTGTGGAGATGGTCAAGTGCTGGATGGAAAAGGGAAATGAGAGATATTCAGAGAGGCCCAAAGGTGGCTTTCCACTAACAGAAAAAAGCTTTTAACAAAGCTGCCAGAGGTACCCAGTCTTTGGCTTCCATGCCCTGCATATCCCATCCACCCATGCTGGATCCAGGAGCTGGCACAGAGTTACAACACACAAGGGAAAAGGTGCTGTGAGATGAAGGCATGAATGAGGATGGAAGAGGGCAGATTCACAGACAAAGGAGATGGGGAAGGACACCTAGGAGCAGGACATGCCAGGATTAAAGGCAAGAGACAAACAGGAGTGGATTGTGGAGAAAAATGAGCAAGACGATGTTTGTCAGGAAGGCTACTCTTCTCAGAGAGAACCTTTTACCTTTAAAGTATTTTAAACGAAGAGGAAGTAAAGATCTCAGAGTTGGAATATATTCATTTTTGAAAGTCCCACAGCTACCACCCCAGGAGGGGCTAGGGGAAAGTGCTTACCCCAGCAATTAAAGGGCAGAGAGAACAGGAAAGTGAGTGAGGAGCACTCACACAGGCTTTTACACAGCTGATGTTTCAGCCATGAACACCCAGTGACACTGGCAACACACACCACATAGCAGAAAAGGTGAAAGAGGCTCCTAATGAAAGTGCTAATCCAACAGGTTGGATGCTTTCAGCATTGCAGGCCACGACACTGGGAGGTTGCTCCTCGTGCCCCGTGTCCTGAAAAGGCTGCGCTTTTTGGTATGAATGTACTGGGGTAAGCAGGACTGATGACCCTCAGAGAAACTGTTAAAACATAGATTCTGCATTAAACATCAAGAGAAAAACTGAAAAGACTGAGAATGTGTAAATCTTACTTTCATTGTTTTCCTTTAATAAAGCATCATTATCTTCCTCATCTTCATCTTCACCTGTTTTTATTTCTTCAGAAGGAGGCTACAATGAAAGAACTAAACATCACTGGATGAACTTTGTCTTCAAAGAGAAATTCTACAGCTCCATGCTTGTCTCTGGAATGTGTGTTAGAATGGAAATCCTGACATGATCCCATATGAGAATTAAAAATCCCCCATAGTCTCCTAAACACCAGGAACAAGTTCTAATAAAACATATCACTAACAAAAAAACCTAATAAAAGGTTTTTGACTTTGACATTGACTTCACAGAGTTCTTCTTTTTCATAGTATGAACAACTAAACATTCCATAGTGAGCTTTATCACTTGCTTAAAAAAAACCCCAGCCAACCAACTTTGAGATCACTACTGACGAACATTTTTTAAAAAAATCACTGTTATTCACTAGTTTTATTCCTCAGTTGGGAATTCCCCAAAGTTTATGTACTTTCATACTTCTGGAAGGTGGCAAACAAATATACAAACAACAAACTTTTCACTCCCTCATTTAGCTACTGATCAGCCAAAAGGTGTCACTGTGTATATCACTGTGTATAAAGGGACCTGAAAGGCCCCTCCCTGGACTCAAATTTGTCCTGTTGACCAAGCAAAGGGTTAATGCCTTAATTTTACAGCTCCACAAGGTTTATTCTTGTTTTGCATATTTCAGAAGTCAGGGAGCTGATAGAACTCTGGCAAACCTTATTGTAAAGGTGCTGGTAACACTTAGCACAGCACCTTCAGCTGCACACGCTGCCTCTTTTCCTGCCATCCCAGCATATTCATGAGCCATAATTGTGGCTCATACCTTCCAGTAAATTGCTCTGCACTGCAACATGGAACCCAAGTAGCTGAGTTCATATATATATGTGTGTGCATATATATATATATGTGTGTATATATATATATACGTATATATATATACACACGTGTTCCTGCCTACCAACAGAATTGCCACAGATGATTTTTTTCCCAGAGCAGAAGGCAGGGCTCCACAGTTACTAGGTTAATCAATGTTACTCAGTTTATTGTTACTGGGATCTTCAGAGATCCAACTAATCTAATTTGTAATTTTTACTTTAGTGTAAACTAAAGTAAACTTTAGCTTACTAACTGCTTTTAGTACATAAAAGTAGTTTAGTAAACTAAACTACTTTTCGTTTACAACTCTTTTCCTAGTTGGGTTTTTGGGGTTTTTTTTGCCCCCTCTGTCCCTATGTACCAAATGGACTGTAGAGAGACAAGCAGAAAGTGAACAAATTCAGCATTTATTATTATGGGATAATATTACTTACAGGCAGCTCCTTGGCTAATTTGATTACCATGTTTTCTAGATATTCAGGTAAACTCTTGAACTGTTGGTTTGTTGGCTGGAAGAAGTGTGGACTTCTGCGTGCCAGAAGTCTCAGTGCTCTCCAGCCATAGTTAGAATTATTCACAGCCCTACAATAAAACACAAGTTTGATTAGTTAAGTCTGGCATCTGTAAAAGTAGAGAGAAAGATTTGAGACATTTGGTAATAAATTCTGTCCAAATTTAAACAGTTTTTGTACATTTCGGGAGTCCTACACAGATACTAGTAATGCTGAGAACAGTCTGTTTTCTTTAACTGTCCAAACATGAAAGAGATTAAAATCAAGTGAAACACAGCAGAGATGGACATACTTATACTTATTTTCAACCATGTTTTCAGGGTCTGCTTGTTCAATAGCTTCTTCAAAAAATTCCTCCAGTGTTGGCATATATTCCCTAAAAAAATCAAATAAGGAGCTTAATATGCTTCACAAACTTCTCTAAAATACAGGTTTTGTTCCTTCAGACACATCTCAAGCTCATTTGCTGAAGAGAGAAAAACAAACCCCAAACCAACCTACGCAAATTTAACAATTTTAAATAAGCAAAGAATCTGTTTGATACACATTGCTATAAGATTATTTACTGCATAACCACTGGAGCATGCCAGCAGTTGCTAGCACTACCTATTATATACATTTAAACCTTCTGTCATACCAAGAGGTGACATCAACATCTGTCAACAGCATTTGCACAGCTCACAAATGCTCAGGAGTCTAAAATGGTTGCTAGTTTTGTGCCATTTAACAGCATGAGTAAAACATGGCTGTCCCTGCCACTCCCCATCTCAGTTCCATCTGCTCTCGGAACCGCTTGTGGTTGGTTCTGACAGGTTACTCAAAGCAGCGCAAAAGAAACCCTGACCTAAAAACAGAACAGAAATGAAATTTCACACCATCGGGGCAGTTTGCTGCTGAGAAGACTCTAACCAAGAAACACACGTTGTGTAAGAGCTGTAGGTTACTGAGAGCCAAGACTCTCAGTGGTGCAAAGCAAGCTCCTAATGACCTGTATTTCTCCTACCTAATGCTGAGACACACCTGCTTCTGCAAGGGAGTCCAGTAAAGGGCTGGAGCAGGGGGTGAGGCACACTGCTCTATAAATTCACTTCAATTTTGTTACGAAAAAGGCATTTTGCCCAGGGCAGCAATGCCCTGTGCACTATCACTGACTACTGGAACCAAAGCCAGCACCTTGAAAACCCATCTGAGTCCTGCTGTATTATTCCCAGAACAACCATCCAGAAAGGGTACAGCTAAGGAAGTATTACCCCATTTGAATGGAGATGTGAGGAACCAAAGCAAAAAGCTACAGTCACTTGACCACATACAGTCACAAAGCCTACAATAAAAACTCAGAACTGAATCCAGATCCCATGGGATCTATTTCCTGTTTACCATGACATGCATTTTCTTCATTTATCTCCATTTGTTTAGGGCTTTATTTATTTAT
Source organism: Aleadryas rufinucha (assembly GCA_013397815.1). NCBI lineage: Eukaryota > Metazoa > Chordata > Aves > Passeriformes > Aleadryas > Aleadryas rufinucha. The sequence continues at coordinate 585,253 of VZTH01000402.1, forward strand.
TTTTATTTAAAGACATTGCAGCACAATGCAATCACACACAGGGAATCAAAAGCTTTGGTCCCAAACACAACTCCACCTTCATCCCTTGGCCTAGTAAAGGCAAGAATCCTGTCAGAGGCCTTTCTGTACATCCCAGCCTCACAAGAAAGGAGGGCACTTCCTCTGCAAAGCTCTGAACCTCTGGAAAAGCAATTCCTCCATTCAGGATATCTGCACAGCTAGCACCTCTCCCCAGGCAACCAGACTTTACAGCCACTACTAGCAGAGTTCTCTTTGGGAACTCTCCTATTCCCTCTCCAAATTTTCTTACTCTGTATCGTGTCTGCACAGTAAAAGAGATTTTGCCATCTGTAACAAACAAAGTTATGTAGCAGAGTACATTTTAAGTATTTCCCACAATTGTGCAAGCAGAAGGGACAACCAAGAACTGCATTTTTCTGCATCTGCCCCACGAGTAGATCCAGTATGTACTGGAACAATGCCTGGTAGCCAATTTCTTCTTATCTAGCATTGTTCAAAGCACAGGCCTGCTCGAAAATCATAGCCAAGCAGCATGCTAACTTCATCAGAGCCAGACTTGGCAATCTTCCCTCATTATATAAGGCAATTAATTATACAATCATGCTCTACAAAATGGGAGTTTTCATCTGGTTTTCAGCTTAGATTTTACTATACTAAGCAATGGAAATTACTGACCGCATAAACACTCGAAAAAGTGAGGAAAACTGTAAGGAGATTTCAAGACAAAGACTCATACAACCACCTTCTCTCAAGAAGAAGGTGTGAAATGCACACCTCCTAAGATCATCTTGTACATTTTCCTTATGCCAATTTTGTAACTCTCTAAATAGAGTGCTAATTAGTTAGCTTTAGACAATGACACACCCATTTTTTACCTACCTACTCTCAGATTTACAGGCTTCCATGTTATCAGGACATAAATTCCAAAGGCGGGTCAGTTCCTCACTGAAAAAAAAAGCATAAACACACATTGTTTATGTTCATCATTCTACCATTCCACACATATGGGCTGTCTTAAAGGGATCTATCTAAGATTGTTACAAGGAAAGAAAGCTGACTGCAAGTTTTAGAAGACTGATATACCCTCTGGCTGTTCTTTCCTGGCAGTTCCAAGTAAGGAAGTTTGAAAATTACTGTATAGAAAAAAGAATGGAGGAAAAAACCCAGAACACAAAACCCCCCAAACCAACTAACTAAACCAAACCCAGAAATTCTGTAAAGGAAAAAGAATCCAACATACTTCCCCATAAGGATTTTTTTGTTTGATCCTTTTCCTAAGAAGTCCTCTGGAGCTGGCCTCTTTCTCACAGGCCTCATTGGCTTAGAATCAGGAGGTCTAAAGAAAAAAAAAAAGGATGCTCTTGATTATCAAACCAGTAATATCTCAAGAACAAAAAAAGCCATTTCACCTTCACCTTTCACCTTGAGATAGTGCTAAGTTAAATCATAATGAAAGGACTGAAGGACAGTGAATCTAAGAGTGGAAGGAGGCAGTGGGGAAGAGGAGAGAGAAGGCAAAGCAAAGATAAAGAAAGGATTCTGCCAGACACCAAAATTAGTTCACTCAAAAACGTAAACGTCTATCAGAGTCCCGATAAAGAGAAGGAAGCAAATCACATTTGTGCTAGCAGCACATGTAAATGTGGTCTACCCTGCTGCTGAGATCATCTGCTCTATGACTGCAAGGTCTCTTTCCCCAGCTCCACCTGATTTCATGGGATTAGAGAGGAGATCCCAAAGGACTGAGGTTAGGGCAAGACCTACCCAAGCTGAAACTCTGGATGAGATCTAAAGGAGACAGAATATTTATAAAAGTCAAATTTCATAAGTTTACTTCCCCACAATCCCCCTGCAACAGTATTTTCTCTCTTCTAACAGCCCCCCTCCCTTTTTATGCAAACAGCTTAAGTCATGGAGAGGTGGCTGCACCTCATCTCTCCAATAAAAGGAAATCTCCAAAGAGATAATGACCCAGATGCTCCTTACCACAAAGAGGCTACAGTCTGTGTGTACAATGAAGAAGGGTGGAAGACAAATGTTTGGTCATCCCCTCAAGACAGTCAAGTGGATATGGAGTCGAAGTTCATGTTTTGCCACTAGTTAGTAACTAATTACACAGGAAACTTTCAGTGGTGAAAGCCACCTAATTGTAATTTCCCTTAAGGTAAGTGATCACCATCAAGTGGCACCCTAATAAATAAATTGCATGAGAGAACTGTTACACAAACTCCAGGTGTGCTGCCCTGCCAAAGTCCTAATGCCAAAGGCTTCATTAGAGGCAATCCAAAGGGGTATACAGGAAAGTCTGGCACCAATCTCTTCAACCTTAGGGTCTGCTGAAAGCAGGAGGGGGCAAAACCTGCTCCAGTCTCCTGGACCACTGGATCCTCAGTACCACAAAATGTCGCCCTGAGACAATGAGGAATGCTCTCCTGAGAGCCCACACACCCATAACCACCTCTTCCCTGATACACTGCAAGCCTTATGACTTTTGGCAGAAATCTAAGAGCCTTCTGCACTCACTAAAGGGACAGGCAACTGTACAGATCTCCAAGCTGTATGAATGGTTAATGCTCCTATGCACCATGGGCACCATATTCTGAAGTGGAACCACCATTTCAAACAAGCTGCAGAAAGCTTCTGTTTCATAACACAGTTACCTTTCTTTCACAAAGCTTGGGCAGCCCTCATTTTTCCACGAGTTCCAGTTTTCTTCAGTATTTAATATATGCTGTAGAAACATAGAAAGTATTGCCTATTATTAGGGTCATAAGCACTTTCAGAGTTGACCCCAAAGTTCTAAATGGAGCTATTAAAATTAAGGGGAAAACTTTCTTCTAGGTTGTTTCAGTCACTATCTTGAAGACCATCAGTATAATCTTAGATAACTGGCTTAATTTATTTCTAGTGTATCTCCTCTCTTCAAAAATTGTGGGAAAGGCTTTATTTCCCCTGGTCTAGACAAGAAAATAAATGCAGACAAAGTACAGGAAAAAAGGAAAGCAAAAAGACAACTTATTAGGTTTTTATTAATTTCACTTGTATTTTATTTCCATGTCTTTAGGCACAGGGCTCCTATCTGCAAAAAACTTCGAATTTTTTTTTGCCTTCCAATAACCCATCTCTCCTGTATGTCCACATGCACATATAGGCATATTTCCATTTCTCCCCAGCAGAAGGAAGAAAACAGTATTAATGAAAACATGGGATCAAATATGACTACAAAATAAAAAGACATTATAAGATCTTTTTTTACTGGGATGAGGTAAAAGTTCTCTCAGATGTAACAGCTGTGTTCCAAAAGCTAGTTTAAGCTGAAATAGCTTTTTTATCCGCTATATAGACTTTGTTTGGGCAGGCATCAAAGTACTTACCTCTACCATTTTTGAGAACCTTTCCCCATCTGGAGGATTTTCTGAAAGAAGCTATGAATGGGAGAAAAGAAAGTGAACTTTTTGCATCTGTAGCAGAATATGTAGGAAAAAAAAAACCCAGAGAAAACGGTTGTTACTGCTTCAAGGGTGGTTGATACAATATTACATAATTATTATTAATATTCTTCCATGTAATTTTTATGAAAGTAGATACTGTACCCACCTGGTAAACTGCTTTTGTAGTATCTTCAATCCAAAGAGACTGTTCATCTGTTAGAACATAGTTTGAACTGGAATTGAAAAACAAAACAGCACATCAAAAAGTGTGCTGAGGACGCATAATTTACACTACTGCCTTCTGAGAAGTGTTAGAGGGGATCTGAGGGAAGTACTTTGAATGTGAACTACTCTGGCCCCAGGGACTGACCATTTATTAGTTTGTGGAATTAATTAGATGTGCTTTCAAGGTTTAGATTCACTCAACAGGAAGCCCATTTGTGTGATTCAAGATCACACCTCGATGTTGGACCCAAAACACAGCAAATGGACACAATGAAAAGATTTACCTCAAAAAGTAACCAAGTGTTATACTACACCATTTGTACCTCATGCCATCCCTGACCACCAGTAAGTGATCGTTTTTAATGAACATTTTAATGCATTGACATTGAAATGACTGTCATTTCAACAGGACTGAACTGCAATTCACAAGACCTGAATTCCATTCCTTCTGTCACTAGACTGCCTTGATAAATAATCTGTAGAATTAGGATAATGATCCTAACCTATCTTACAAAGTTCTTTGAGAGCTGTTTATAAAAAGCAATATACAGCAGGTGAGAGACAGCTGCCTTGTTAAGGATGCTAATTATTATGTGCACATACGGCCCAGGGCACAGGAAATGAAGAAAGAGATGGGATTTTCTTCAGCATAACATTAGAGACTAGGAACAGATGGGGTTTGGATCTATTCCATTAATTCATAAAAGCAACAATCACCATTGTTATTTCTTGCCATTTTAGACAGAGTTCTGTAGTGCACTAAGAAAAAACAAATCAGCAATCAATGCCACATTGCAGAGTCAGTATAGACTCAAAATGATGCCACACACATGTACCTTGCACTGGTCTAACAACTTGGTGCTGTCAAGGAGAGTCTCCTTCCCTCTCACGGCTGGCACTCACCATAAGCAAATTTTAATGGCCTCTACTTCTCTGAGACCCCACAACTCACCAACTTGGCAGAAAACTCACTCTGCAAAGATGAGCAGATTGGGTTTTTGCCTATATAGTAAATGACACAAGTCTGAGTAAGTCCAATCAACACTAGAGCAAGGGATGGCAAAGAATCAGACAGAGGAACAGAGAAATTAATGAGACCTCTGCTTTCCTGCTGTAAAGTAACTTCAGCCACACTCTGTATTTACCAATCCAAGGCTCTAAGTTCCACAAGAACCTCAGAATAAGTAGACAAACTATTTTAAAATATGTTGGTTTATCTCTAAGTTCCTAGCTCTCCATGCCCAAAAGACAAAATATTTTCACATTACCTTTTAAATTTGACTTGTCCCTTTAGATACTGAAATAGTATGAGGTACTGCAACAAGATGTGACGGCGGAAGTTACTGTCACTTAGCTGTAAATCCATCAGCTAAACAACAACAAAAAAAGCAAGAGATCTTTAAATATTTACTCTCTTTTAACTTATCTTTGTAAAGACAACATTACAAATGAAATCCAATAAACAAACTGCAGCTTTACTGAAGACTCTTATTCCAGAAACAGAAGCCCCTGACTCATTAATTAACAGAGGCAATCCACAAAGAATAAAAGAGAAAAAAGAATAGAACAAATCTATCTAAATAAATTGGCCAAACAGTGTAATTGGATACCAGAGAAACTGGAGTTTCGATCTGTGGAGACATTCAAAGCCCAGCTGGACACAGTGCTGATCAACTGCTCCAGCTGAGAGCTTTGAGCAGGGAGGCTGAACCAGACACAGGTTCCTTCCAACCTCAAGTAGCCTGGGATTCCAAGAAGGGAAATCACATACCTTTTCACTAGTTAGGAACTTTGCAAAATATACATGTTCTCCTCCTGTTTTTAGTTCTTCCAACTTTTTTCGGGAAGCCTGAGTGTCATCCAATTTATAACTTTTGAAAACAGCCAAAACCTCTTCTGAGTACTATAAAACAGAGTTTTTTACCACATGAAAACAATACCAAACCTTTGTAGTCAGAGAACTACACTAGACTTAAAGCCAAACAAGTAACATAATTTGTAAATTTTCTATCAGCCCATTGAAACACCCCATTTGTTACCGATGTGTAGGACCTCTCTGAACACCACAAATGAAGTGAAAGTGTTATCATGTCAGAACATCTAATCATATGGAATATTTAAAGTATGCTAAAAAACCCAACGTTTTGGGTTGTGAACAGTGCTTTGTTGTTTAGACATGATGAAGAAAAAAGGTTTACATGATGACAGTGCTACACTGAAAAATTTCATCTGAAAGACTTAAGCCTGGCCTTGATCAGTTTCTGAACTGCACCCGTGGTGGTTTTTTGTGGTTTTTTTTTTTTTTTTTTTTTCCTNCATTAGTAGACCTCATTAATTAGATTTATATTAGGATGTCTGAGCAGATGTCACCTCTTATTACCAGAACACAGAGAATGGAGATTAAAAAAAACTAGGCTTCTTTGAATTAAATAAATACTGAGTGACAAATTGTGAAGAAACAGTAGCTTAGCAATAAATCATCCTCAATATTCATACTAAGCAAAACTGAAACAGCTGGCTGAAGGGGACATTCAAGTCATTGCTTCTAGAAAGAGACTTGTTTCATCAGAAACCAATAATCTTTAGGATCCCACTGGGATCAATACGACTACTCAAAAGTAAGAGTTAGGACTAGACAGAGCTACTTATCTTCTCAGGGTAAAAAAACCCACCCAAACCTGCAAGTTCTGCTTTTTGCAGCTGAAAAGCCACAAAAAAGGTGTTTCTGGCACTGTTGCAACATATGAAGTATTTCTGATACTGATTTACACAAGTTATATTAGTGGGCTTACTGTACATCTGAACACAACATGTTTGTTTACTGCAAAAGGCTCACTTTAGAAAACAGCAAAATGCATTTCCTCATGCACTATCATTTTCCAGCGGCCTGAGCCTTTGAACTGTTCCATGCTTACGCAGTCACTGCTACTCGTGTAAACAATGACCTCTACTTAGGCTGAATGGTTGAAAGCATGAACTCAGATTACCTTAAGAAAAGTCTTCCATGACACTTTCTCATAGCACTGCACAGGATTTCTGAAATAATCTTGAAGCGACCAGAATTTTCTATACAGGTTATAATCTATTGGAATGGAACTGTGGAAAAAATAATGAAAAGCAATATTCAAGTTCATTCAGGAATATATGATCCCAGAAAATATCATTCATTTTGGAAGTAAATTAATGAGCCAGTAGTGAACCCTCACAGAGAAATCTGTAACTCAGAATTTGTCCTTGGAAGAGTTTTCCATTCAGTCTATTGTTACTTTCTCACCATAAAAGCAACAATAGTACATAAAAGGGATATGAGGAGTTTTTCACTATCTGGCGAATGATAAGGACCACAGCTTTTTCTCCTAAAGCATACACTCAAAATCCCTAAATACATCTCATCACAAGTTTTGTGAAGGGAATTTGGAAAACTGTGAAAAACCAGAGTGGTTCTCAGCCAGGGTATGCAACTTTTTCAAATCTGTCCATTTCTGTCTTCCAGGCAACTCCACTGAAACAGTTAAGGCACTGCCAGGAGTCTTCACTGATTAGATACATGTAATCTTCAGAGGGCAGAAGATGAGGAGAATTTGGACCATCACATTTTAGGATATTTCCCAAACAGCTTTTTTCCTTTCACTTTATAAAGCTTTGCTTCAGCTTTTAAAGTTTCTGTAAGCTCACCAACTTGTTGGTGCTTCATCATCTCCCATTTCCCCTTCTTCTACGTCCATTCCTTCTTCCCTCTCCTCGGTGTGCTAAATAGGAAAAAAACATTTAAAATTTATACAAATGCCACTACAGTTTGCATAGGGTTTGCACAGTGTTCTTTACTACAGACATTCAATTACATACTAGATCAGAAAGCTTCAGCTGGTAACTCAAAAGATCTCTGAAGTATTATTACCGTAAAATGTGAAACAAATTCGTGTCTTAATGCAATGGTAGCCTCACTTCTCCTGAAAAAAGCTGAAGAGATAGCTCTGTCCTTTGCACACTGTGGGGAAAACTTTGCACAGTAAGTGACAGTGCTTATTCCTCACAATCAAACCAATCTTTTTCCCCTCAGAGTGCACAGTTTAATGCTCCAGGTAACATGCCTGTTCCCAAACCTACAGCTTGGTCTGGCAGAGGAACAACCAAATGACGAACCTACTGTCCCAAACACTTTTTGTGCAACCAGTCTTATGTGTTTACTGCAGAATCAGTGAAAAATGACATAGGAATTTTCACCTTCTGTCCCAGAGTGCTCTCATGTTCATTGGTATTGAAAACAGTGACATTTTCCAGGTTAAATTGACTCTGTAGGTTAAGCCCTGTGAAAAACAAAGGGTAAGTTTTAGAAGCTGTGAAGTTCCCAAGCCTCTTTATTCAGTTAGCTGTTTATGAAATGCTGATACTCAATTTTCAGAGCATTCTAAACTTATGTTTGAAATCAAAGCAAATAAATATCACTTAAAACATCAAGGACAGACATAAGAACTAGGATAGAAGTGTAAAGTGATTTGGTCCAACTGGATTTGGTCTGCAACCATCAGAAACTTACATGGTTCAGCTTATTTAGTCTCAATGTTAAGTGTGATGAAATGCAAAAAGTCTCACCTGACTTTTCTGAAAGTGGAAATAACCGAGCCAAGAAGAGCTGAATTCTTCCACAAAAGACTGTGTTTTGTGATTTAGATAATCTTCTTAAGAGGTCTAGATATTATAAAAAGTAAAGAATATTAGTATTTATCCCTCTTCTCCTTTCTCATGTAATATAATTCAAGACTTACTAATTACATGACCTAGAGAGCTAATGAAAGGAAGCTCCTATTTGTAAATTCAAACGCCAATGATTCCCTCTGATCAGACATATTTCTTCCAAATGCATTCTGCCAATTCTTCTAACACCTTCAGAACCAATAAAAAATAAGGTGGAATGAATCCTACTCAAATATAGCCTCTGATATGAGTCTTGTCATTGCTGAGGAACAACATTCTTCTATAATGATCTCCACTGATGAAGAGAGTTCCCTGAGGTCTGAATGACTTTTACATGAATAAGCAAGACTCATGAATGTGTATCTGCTGAGTGATACACCTTTTATTATTTATTGAACACATCTGAATTTAAATCAAATTATTAAACTCACTTTCATTTGCTGAGATAGGAAGTTCTTTAATACTGCCCCCCCCCCGCGAAAAGCTACCACTCACCATTGCACATGCGTAGCAAGTAATTTTTCCCTGCAGAGTAAAATGTGTTCTGAAACAGAGTAAAGGTATTTAGAACATTAAGAGATCATAAAACCTTCTTGAGCAGATTTAATCCAATCACAAGATATGAGTAAGTATGAGTCACTCCTACAGATAACTCTAAATTTGAGTCTTCCCTTATATAACAGGCAGGTTTCACGAAAAGGCAAGATCAAACAAGTAGTCCTACAAATTCCAAGAAAGTATAAAACACACCTAAATCCAGCCTTCATAAAGAAAAGCCTGTGTGTCAATGAACAGTAAGAACAGCATCCACTTTTTTTTTTTTAATACATTAGTTTTCCCAGTAATTTCCTTTATTATTCCATGTATGATTTATATAAATAAGCAAAGAGCACTCACAAAAGATTTACAGCATTCACAATACTGGTGATTTGAAAGCAGGAGAAAGAAATTGGTAGATACTTAAATTAATGATAAAGAACACTTTGTGAATATATCAGGGGCCATAATGTTATCTGAGACAGAACAGCTTGAGTTAATGTCTATGAGAGGAAGTTCTGGTTAGAAAATGCAGGTTAGGAAAACACTGAGACAGTGGAATGCTTTTCAGGTGCTACCTCTGGAGTTCCTGACACTTATGTGACAACCACAAAGACAGTTAAAGTCTGTTAATAAAAATGGTTCATGTAGACAAAAACTTTGGCAAAACTATATAACATTTTGCAAAAATACCTACCGATTTCCACGTAGCAACATTTTTCTCCACAAAAGTGAAAATTTTGTCACACTGATCCAAAGGGAGGCAATCCAGAACATCCCCCAAAAGCACAAAAGGAGTTGATGCAGTGCAGATACCTGTGAGGAACAGGGAATCTTTTATTCAACAAATTTGAACTGAAATATAAAAAATAAAGATGCATTGCACTTGAGGGACATTTTATTATAAAAAAAAGAAGAAGAAGAAAAAAGTTCTTCTGAGTTCCTACAACTCCTAACAGAAAGCTTGGGCTAATATGTGAAGTTTCATCAAAGCTGTTTCTACACATACTCAAATGAGATTTGCAAAAGCTTTGTGCTAGCATAAAACAAATACTAAAAAAAAATCTCTGTTCTGATGACCTCAAAGTCTGAAACAATGCCACATCTTTTTGCAGACTGCAAGTGAACTCTTTCCAACTTCTAAATCCACAGTTAGTCACACTACACACACCCATGAAGCCTGACAGCCTTTTCAAACACCACTAAAACAGTGCTCCAAGGCCATCCATGCTCTGTAGGTAGTGCCTGCATTTCTCACATCATAGTTCCTGTTATTCTACAGCTCACAAAACATAAATGTAGTTGACCTTCACTTACTAAAATAAACAATTTTTGATGAATATTGTGAATAAATAAACAATGTGAACAAATAAACAAAAGGAAGTGCTCAAAAGTCACTTCAGAAGAGATCAGCACACTGATTTCTGACATAAAAAAACTGTTATAGAAACAGATTCAAGTATCTAAAGAACAGCCACGTACTGAGAGGAGATGAGCACAAATATCCAGGAGACGTTATTTCTGGCTCTGCCAAGTCATTTTACCTCTCTGCCTCAGTGGTCTCATCTCTGAAATTATGCTGGGAAACTTCTAATCATTTTAGAGTGCTGGACAAAGACAAAAAATGCTAATCATGCTGCAACGAAACCCATGCATCTCTATTAAAAAGAAGACAAAGATTCCAGATTCCAACACAAATGTTGCATATATAACCATATTTAATTATATTATACTTAATTTCTCTTCTGAAAGAAACCCAAGCTTACTTACCACTAGCGTAAGAGTCACATATCATCAAAGGTAACTGCTGTAAGTGACTTACAGAAATCAAGATTTTAAAATTCCCCTAAATAGTCCCTAAAATTTCCAATACATTTGAAAGAGAGATGCTCACCTTCTGTGACTCCATTAATAGCAAGAGAAATAATTGCCAGGAGATTTTCACATGGAGCTTTGTTTATCTAAACAAAGAAAACAATGTTGAAATTCTCTAGTCTGACCTAAATGTATCAAACAAAACTAAAATTCTTGTTTCCAAATAGGCATATTTAAAACAAATATTGACATTCAACTTTCCAAAACAATCCATTGAATTTGACCTGTCAGTTAACTATAATAAGTTTTTATTGAGTGTGAAACCTTTCTTGACTGCTTCCGGCCACTAAAGACCCAAATGGACAGACAGTCATTTACCTCTGAAAATTAATATCCCACATTCAGACTTCATCCAAGTATTATTTGATCATCCATTATTTGACTCCTTTCACCATTCTTCTAAGGTGACAAAGCAGTTTTGTTACATATTAGTAACAAATCTCAAAATAGTTTTGATTTGAAGAGGCAATAAAGATCTCCTAGTTCCAATCCCCCTGCTGGGGCAGGGACACCTTCCACTAGACCAGGTTGCTCAAAGCCCCATCCAACCGGACCTTGATCACTTCCAGGGATGGGGCATCCACAGCATCTTGGGGCAACTTGTTCCAGTGCCTCACCACCCTCACAGTGAAGAATTTCTTTTTGACATCTACTCTAAACCTATCCTTTCCACCCATTCTTAAAGTACAGTTAGAGAACAATGCATATTTATGAATTAGAATTTGAAGATACAGCACACTTTCATAAGCATTACAAAGAACTGCTGGAAAAGGCTCAGTCAACAGCTCTCACCATAGTGTGACATCTGTAAAATACAAGATTCTACCAATCTCCTTGAATCATCTGTATTTAATCTCAATTACCTATTACATAGTTCCTGTTTTTAATAAACAGTGTTTTCTTACACTAAAATAAGTTGCTATTACATTAATATACTAGCCTGCAAATAGAAATTTGAGGTTCAACAAGAGATAAGCTTCAGCAGTTTAAAGTACTTACTATTTCTTCTTCTACAACAACTCTAAAAGCTTGATCCAAGGTACACTTCTTTTCATTTTCACTGCAAATGCAAACATTCCACCTTAGTTAGTAATAACACTCAGGCACGAGATTACTAAAAGTTATCTGAATAGGCACTTTTAAAAAAACCAATTGGCCTTTACTTACCTCCCAGGAACCTGGTTAAATGCGTTCAACAGCGGCTTGATGCTTTTGTTAATCAGAGCCTCTCTGGTGGATGTCTACCAAAATGCAAAGAAAGAAAAGCTACAACACCAGTACAAAACTAAAAGGATCTTTCTCCTTCCTCTGACAGTGGACAGAAATACTAAGGAATCTTTCTGCCACAAACCATGTGTTAGCTTACAGAGAGAACTTTGTAACAGGAAGGGCAAATAACAAAGACCCAGGAAATTAGGCACGTGAGCTAGAAAAGCATCATACCTCAAACCTGAGCTAACATGTGGTGAAAACAGCATTTCTAAGTGATACACAAAGGAACATGCTGTTGTGACCAACACTGCATCTATCGTTGTCTCCCGTGCCACACTCACAACTTCAGGTGGTTATGGTTGCTTGGGACACAAATCAGAGAATATTCTGAGTCGGACGTGACCCACAAGGATCATCGAGTCCAACTCCTGGCCCTGCACGGACAGTCCTAAGAATCACGTCATGTGCCTGAGAGCCTCTCTGTCTTCAAGGGAGTTAATAGCTCCTCCCAATTTTGTGTCACCTTCAAACTTGAACAGGATCCTCGCATGTCCTGCGTTTAGGAAGGTGTTGAAAAGCAGAAGACTCCTGCTAAGAAGACGGTCTAAAAACTACTATTTCCTGTTACAAATTCGATGTAATGGATCGAATGCTTGCCTCGACCACTTCTATGTAAATCCCGCCCTCTTGTCTGACAACCTGGGTCGCAAACGACGGGATCCAGAAGCCTGCGTACACAAGCAGGCCTCATGCTCTGGCAAAGGAAAAGCATCCCTCAGCAGAGGCGCAGAGGCGGCAAGTGCAATACGCTCAGACGTTTTGCTGCGGGGGGCACGCCATACCTTCATTGTCTTTTACATTTATTTTCGCTAACCCGAAGGCTGATCCTCCCCTTGGCAGAGCCGGCGCGCAGCCCGTCCTCACTCCCACACCGCCGCACCTCGGCCGCGCTGAGCGCTCCATAAAGGAGCGCCCGGGCCGCTCCCGGCAGCAGTCCCGGCCGGGCCGCGGGCCCGGAGGCGCCGAGGCACAACCCGGCCCTGCAGCTTCCCGCCCGGCCGGGCCCCGTCCGAGCGGCGGGGATGGAGGGAAGGGTGGAGGGGCGGAGGGAAGGCAGGAGGGAGGCGGAGGAGGCTCACCGTGAAGCGGAGCCGCGCCTCGGGCAGGCTGAAGAGCGGCGGCGACATGTTCCCGGCCGGGCGGCGCTGCGCGGCGCGGCGCGGCGCGCGCCGATGACGCCATGAGCGCCGTCCTCCCGGCGGGAAGAGGGAGGAGCGCGGGGCCCATCGGCTCTGGCCGCGGGACCGTCGGGGAATCACCGAGCCACGGAGCTGCTTCGGCTAGGAAACACCTCCGGGATCGTCGAGTCTGCGATAGATTACAAAAGTGCTTTGTTCATTAAATGATTCAAGGGAGGGGAGAGATGTCTTTACTTTACAGGATGTTCGCGGTTAGCATTGAGAAATCAAGAAGCTTATATAGCCATAAAAGGGAAAGTTGCCTGAAAGACACTGAAGAAGACTTCGGACCTTCAGCCTCACGACCACCAGGAGGCAGAAAACGACCCCCTAGCAACAAGCTGCGCAGACGCAGAGTACGCCAGGAAGGACACGTTTACCGGAAGAAGAAGAGTATATAATCTGTAAGTTTCAGGGAGTGGGTGCGTGCCGTTGGCGGAGCGGAGGCTCCCCGGCCGCCCCGCGCGGTTTTGCTTGCTGCCGCTTGCTTAATAAACTAATTTGACTCTATCGACTTGACTCCTGTCAAATTTACTGGGTCAATCGATAACAAAATTTGGTGCCGTGACTCGGATCGAGGCAATCCGCCGTGAAGGGACGTACGGGGGAGGCGCCCCGCCATTTGGCGGCCCCTGTCGAACCCCGACCCGCCGGAACCTCGACCGACGGTCCTAAATTCGGCAGAGAGCAAAAGAAAACCGGTAACCCTGTAATCTTTGTGCACGAAGATCCGAACGAAGACGCTTGGGAGCGTGAGTATAGGCCGAGTATCCGTTCGGTTGGGGTTGGGAATCCCGGAGTGCAGTGTGTGAGACGCCCGGGGAGGGCGAAGTGAGTGCGGACCCTCTAGTGGTGCGGTTCTCGTAGCCCGCGAGGGAGCGAGCCACAAACGAGGGGAGCAGCTGCTGTGTGTGTGAAGGCACTCCGGAAGATGGGACAAAGGAAAAGCAAGCCCTCTGATTCCATGGGTGAGGGGCCCCGTGTAAAATTGCCCCAGATACCGGGAGACAGCCCGTTAGGATTAATGATCAAACATTGGGATGCTTACCCTTCTAGGCGGGTAAGGATAAAGTTAAGATGATGCATTACTGTATGGAGGTATGGGGAGGTAAGCAAATAAGAGGAGACCACTTATATTTGCCCATATTTGGCTCCTTTGATGAAGAAATTTAGGGAGGAAGACACTCCTCCTCCACCTCCAATACCATCCCCACTTCCCTGAGCACCAGAGGGTGGTGGAAAGGGTGGACCAATTTTTGGGGCCAAACACATATATACATGGGATGAGATTCAGGCTATCCTGAGCATCCTATTTACAGCAGAAGAAAAGAACATGATTAGGAGGGCAGGCATGCGAATCTGGGACTTGCAGCATGCACAGGGACCCGCTGCAGATACCAAATGGCCTTGGGACCATCAAAATGCAGTACACAGGGGTCACATGCAAGATCTTAGAAATATAATCGTCCAAGGGATAAGAGAGGCAGTCCCGAGAGGGCAGAATATTAATAAAGCTTTTAATGAGTACCAGAAAAAGGAGGAGACCCCTACTGTATGGCTAGAAAGACTGAGAAAAAGTCTCCAAATGTACTCAGGTTTGGATCCCGAAACGCAGGTAGGGCAGGCATTACTGAAAACACAGTTTGTCGCAAAATCATGGGTAAATATCAGGAAGGAGTTAGAGAAGATGGAGGATGGGCAAGACAGCGGTCTAGACAAATTACTAAGAGAAGCTCAGAAAGTGTTCGTGAGAGGAGAGGATGAGACTCAGAAGAAACAAGTCAGGATGATGGTGGCAGCGGTAGCCGGTCCCAGGTATGGGGGTGGACCCCGCCAAGTGGAGTCCGGGTTAAGGAGAGGACCAAGGTGAGGGAATGAGCCGACCTGTTTTTATTGTGGAAATAAGGGACACATGAAAAAGGACTGCAGGAAGAGGATGAGGGATGAGAAAATGTTTAAGGAGGATTAGGGGTGTCAGGGGCTCTATTTGCTGGGGACTCAAGATCGAACCGAGCCCTTGATAAAATTAAAAGTTGGCCCCCAGCAACAAGAAATCGAGTTCCTTGTGGATTCAGGAGCAGAAAGATCAACAGTTCAAAGAGTGCCTCGAGGCTGTCAAACATCCTCGGAGACTGTACAAGTTATCGGAGCCAAAGGGGAACCTTTTGGAGTACCGGTAATAAAAGATGTGCTTTTTGAAACTGAATCAAAATTAGGGTTAGGGTCTTTGCTATTAGTACCCGAGGCAGATTATAATTTGTTGGGGAGAGATTTAATAATAGAACTAGGAATTAATTTAGAAGTTATGAGACAATTCCATGAAAAGACGCATTGGGGAACACAGGCCCTGGTGGACGAGTTTGCCACCCAATATATGTGCATTGGGGTGTACAATATTGCAAAAAGGATTGTGGGCGACTGTTTGACATGCCAAAAAGTTAACAAACACCAATTGAGAGAAAGACCATTAGGAGGGAGAGAATTGGCTCACAGACCATTTGCTAGGATCTAAATTGACTTTACTAAATTACCCAAAGTAGGTAGCTATAAATATCTACTTGTAATTGTAGATCATTTAACACATTTTGTGGAAGCATACCCGACTGCCTGTACAACAGCCCGAGCAGAAGTAAAAATACTATTGGAAGAAATAATCCCAAGATATGGGATTATCGACGCAATTAACTCTGATAAGGGACCCCATTTTGTATCAAAAGTAGCAAAAAAAGCTTTAGCAGCTTTGGGAACGAAATGGGAGTATCACACTCCCTGGCACCCTCAGAGTTCAGGCAGAGTTGAGAGAATGAATGAAGAAATAAAGAAGCAACTCACCAAGTTAATGATAGAAACCAAAATGTCTTGGGTAAAATGTCTTCCCCTAGCACTATTGAATATAAGGACACAACCCCGTACAGACGTAGGGATCTCCCCCCCTTTGAAATGCTATACGGCATGCCCTACGATTTAGAAGCCCCCCAAGATCACCTCATCTCAAAGACTTACAGGTCCAATCGTATATCACCCAGCTAATGAGGTGAAGAAAACAACTAAGAAGTAAAGTAAAGGGATGGTAGCACAGCGACCCCCGCTGGACATAGCAATTCATAGAATAAGGCCAGGAGACATGGTATTAATTAAATCTTGGGAGGAATCCTCTTTAACCCCATGATGGGAGGGCCCTTATCTTGTTTTACTCACTACAGAAACTTCTATAAGGACGGCTGAGAGAGGATGGACACATGCTAGTCGCGTAAAGGGACCCATTAAAAACAGATCGTGGCAAGTCACGAGCCCGCCGGGAAACTTAAAATTGAAGCTCAAGAAGACATAAATGGACATTTCCGTGATTGTGGTACAAGTGAGCAACCATACTAAATTAGCTAAATATGGGTATATAAGCACTGAAGACATTAGGATTACGTGTAACACTCCGAATTGTGATTGTTACCCTTTCATGTGTTTTGTCTGTAAAGTGTGCTGAGAACGGTGGTGGTCTCGTTATAACGGGAGACCCCCTCGAGGGGTTTGCGACTCCTTTTGGGATATAGAAAGAGAAATTACTCAATTAGCATTAAACATAAAAGTATCATGAGGCGAAATTCAAGAAAATTCCAGGGAATGGTGGGAGATATTTGCAAAAGGGATTAGACCTGAAAATTATTGCTATCATTCCAACAAACCCGCTCCATTCGTTGCCAAAATAATTAAAGGAGATTGCTGCAAGCCCCTTAAAGGAGTAAGGTGTGATTCACCTAACATAAAAGATAAAAATTGGGAAGCATATAAACAGAGGCAAGCAACTAAGGCCGACACTCGCCCTCCTGAAGAATACCCCTGCTGCCAAGATGTTACCCCTCGTGGCTCGAAGCAACCGAGTCGACAAGAGAGGCAGAGGAGTAAAAAACTGTGGAGAACTGAGCCCAGTAAATGGGACTACAAGGCGATGCTTGAAGAGCTGCCTCAAGGCTGGTGATAATAGTGTTGGCAATCCCAAATTAGGCAACAGCGGACGTAACCAAAAGGGAAATAGGATAGAAATATTCTCCCCAAATATCAAAAGAGACCTGCACCCTTTCCGACATACTCTGTTAAAAATAACATTGCTTGTATTGTTCACCCAAGTAGATGGAGAAGAATATGCACACCAACCCTTTAAATGGACTTTAGCTAGATGGGGAGATAGCCAGGCTATCCAGGAACGAATTGGGCCTGGGGCTCCCAATTTCACAGCTCATTTAAGTTCTTTAATCCAGCAGGGTACAGGAAACACCTATAAAAGACAGGTCCAGAACAAAGCATTCTATGCTTGCCCCGCCTCCAATCCAGGAAGAAGTTATTGTAACTATCCTGGTGAATATTATTGTGCTTATTGGGGTTGTGAGACCATAGCATCGGATTGGGCGCCTCCCTCTCCGGACAAGTTCTTAAGGGTACAGTGGGGGCCGAAAGGGTGCAATCCTCCGAGACATGGTTACCAGGGAACAGTGCAAGGATCCAGCAACTGTTACTTTCTTAACTTGACAATACTCCAACCGCAAGATCCGGGATGGTTGGTGGGAAGAACTTGGGGAATTAGATTCTGGGAACCTGGAACCGATCGAGGAGGGTTAATTTTCATAAAAAAGGAACCTATTCCCAATGACCCTGAACCTGTAGAGCCCAATCCTGTACTCATATATGATTACCAACCTATTGTCCCCACCAATTACACTCCCCTTGAGAACGAGACTCAAAATACCCTAGCACCACCTAGTGAGGAAACTGGAGATAACACATTGTGGAAAATAATGCAAGCTAGTTACGAAGTACTCAACAAGACTTACCCCGAGCTGACTAAGCATTGCTGGTTGTGCTATGGAAATAAACCCCCTTTTTATGAGGCAGTAGCGATAGAGACCAAAGTTAGGCGAATAAACGGTACCAACCCAGCACAGTGCCTCTGGAAAAAGGGAAAAGATCAACAGCAGGGTCTGACCTTAACACAGGTTACAGGAAGAGGGAGATGTATAGGAGCAGTACCAGCACACAAGCAACACTTATGCAACGTCATGACATCAGGATTAAAGAAAGAAACACCAGCAGATTGGTTGCTACCTTCCGAGAATACAAAATGGGTGTGCGCAAGTATAGGTGTAACCCCTTGCATATCTTTGAAACAATTTAACGAAAGTAACGATTATTGTATACAGGTAATGATAATACCAAAAATTATATACCATCCAGAAGAGTTTATGTATAGCCACCGAACTACACAAGAACATCACCTTGTAAAACGTGAACCCTTCACCGCCCTTACCATTGTCACACTACTTACAATTGGAGGGACTGGAGCAGCAACAGGGATAGCCTCCTTGGTTAATCAACACAAAGAATTTAACTCCCTTAGAGTAGCAATAGATGAGGATTTAACTAGAATAGAGAAGTCAATTGATGCTTTGGAAAAATCCTTGAGATCCTTATCAGAAGTAGTATTACAAAACCGACAAGGATTAGACATATTGTTTCTGCAACAAGGGGGTTTATGTGCTGCTTTAAAAGAAGAGTGTTGTGTATACGCTGACCATACCGGGATAGTTCGAGATACCATGGCAGAATTGCGAAAAGGATTGGAAAACGAAAACGGGAACAAGAAGCTCAGCAAAACTGGTATGAATCCTGGTTTAATTATTCCCCCTGGTTAACAACCCTATTATCTACTATAGCTGGACCTGTAATACTACTAGTATTAGGACTAACCTTTGGACCCTGTATATTCAATAAGTTGATTGCAATTGTAAAGAACAGATTAGAAGCGGCACACTTATGGACCAATAGAAGAAGAATCAGCTATTGAAGGAACTATAATTTTAAGCCAACAAGAATTGCAAAGATTTAATGAACAAAATGTAGAAAAGAAAAAGGGGGGATTGCGATAGATTACAAAAGTGCTTTGTTCATTAAATGACTCAAGGGAGGGGAGAGATGTGTTTACTTTACAGGATGTTCGTGGTTAGGATTAAAGCAAGCTAGCTTAGCATTGAGAAATCAAGACGCTTATATAACCATAAAAGGGAAAGTTGCCTGAAAGACACTGAAGAAGACTTCGGACCTTCAGCCTCACGACCATCAGGAGGCAGAAAACGACCCCCTAGCAACAAGCTGCGCAGACGCAGAGTACGCCAGGAAGGACACGTTTACCGGAAGAAGAAGAGTATATAATCTGTAAGTTTCAGGGAGTGGGTGCGTGCCATTGGCGGAGCGGAGGCTCCCCGGCCGCCCCGTGCGGTTTTGCTTGCTGCCGCTTGCTTAATAAACTAATTTGACTCTATCGACTTGACTCCTGTCAAATTTACTGGGTCAATCGATAACAGAGTCCAACCACTAACCCAGCACTGCCAGGCCCACCACTAAACCACAGCCCCAAGGGCCGCACTTTTTGAATGCTTCCAGGGATGGTGACCCCACCGCTTCCCTGGACAGCCTGTTCCAATGCTTGACAACCCTTTCGGTGAGGCAGTTGTTCCTAATAACCAACCTAAACCTCCTGTGGTACAACTTGAGGCCGTCTGCTCTTGTCCTGTCACTTGTTGCTCAGGAGAAGAGGCCGACCCCCAGCTGGCCACAGCCTCCTCTGAGGTGTTGTAGAGAGCGATGAGGTCTTCCCTTGATGTCCAGGTATTAGAAGGATAAATTGCCTGTCAGTAGAGTTGCCTTGGTAAAGTTTGGCATCTCTAAGGACTTGACATGTTCCAATGATCTCAGACACGTGAAGCTTAACAAAGCTTGGGGAGAAAAGTGGACACAAAAGAATGCAGAATTTACAGACCACCAGAACATTTGGCAGAACTCCTGAGATAAGGATGGAATTAACAACGCCAACTCAGCAACTATGGTAAAATCAACTCGAGCTGGGTGAAAGGTAATTCTGACAGGGAGATTGTGACCACTGACTCATGGACCACCAACTCAAGAAAAACCTGACCATACAGACTAATTAGCATGAGAATTGAGGGAATTATTTAACCAACAGAAGATAGAATCCAAATGAATAAAAGAACTATATAACTTGTAGCCAATGAACATTAATGCCCTTGTTTGCTAAAATGTATGAATAGTGAAACATTTTTGTAGTTGGTGTGCTGGCTTTGTGGATTTGCCAGCCAGCACCCCTCTCTGCTCAGGACTGTAAATAAATCAAATACCTCGACTCAGTGTGTAGATTGGCCTCTTGAATATCGGATGAAAGAACCTATTTTGAACAACAACCTGAGCCTCCTTTTCTCCAGGCTAAGCAACCTCAGCTTCCTCAACCTCTCCTCATCGCACTTGTGCCCAGACCCTTCACATTTCATTATTGCCAAAATGGAAATGACTCTACAGATGTGGCAGTTGTTTTTTTTTTTTTCTCATAAGCAGTCCTAGGCCACAGTCTGCCACCATTTTCAAAGTATCACTGAAATAAGAATGATTAGGGATTTTTATATTGTCAGTAAAATCACCTCAGCGCTCACAATTTACGGGTTGAGCAATATCCTGTGGATACCTCCTCAGTGACAGAAATATTCCAGAAGAAATCACACTTCTCATGATCATAGAATCAAAATGATAGAATTGTTTGGGTTAGAAGGGATCTTGGTGTCTGGCCAAGAGCTGAGGTACTGCCAAACTGTTGTTCATAGGTGGGAAAAAGCTCAATACCAAAAAGCTCAATCCAATATCCTGTTCATATGGGAAGAGGCAAATAATATTAAATGTATTGTCGTTATTAAGTGCAAATATTCAAAATAACGCATGAAAGTATCTTGCAGGTTTTTTGGTGTGGTGTGGCTGTAGTTAGCTTTTTGTACCGGGAGAGGGAAGTGTTTGCCCAGAAAAGGAGGATGCAGCGTGAGGGGCAGCTTGACCCGTGCTTGAGTGGCTGGTTCCAGACGCTGCTCCGCTAATGGGGAGGTGGGGACACCCTGCCAGCCCAGAGCTTGTCACCTCATGTATAATTGGAACTATTGTTTGACACTGCCTAAAAAATGTGGACTATTCCAGAGCCATGCCGATTCATTTCAAATCATGGGGAAAGGGGCTTCATAACACTGAAAATATGCTCCACATGATCTGTCTTTTTCAATAAGTCACCTGCACGTGCTGTGAGACTTGCTGAATGTTGTTCATTCCGACTTGGGAGACAGTTTACTTGTTTTTTCCCCCCCATTATTTCTCATCTCTTATTTTAACAAATTAAATCATATTATCAGCTGAATAATGGGCCATTCTAAATTAATAATTTGAGATTATTCTAGCCCCCATCTCTTGCTTGTATGAAAAAGAATCAAAGGAGAGCTCTCTAAATTGGTTATAAAATTTTTAAACTTTAAAAAGATGGTAGAAAGCGAAAGGAGAAGTATTCTAAGGAGAGACTGTCAAGGGAAATGGAGTCTTTTTTTGACTATAAATATTCCTTAAGCCAAGACTAATGTTTTATATGAACAGAGAGGACTGCCAACATACTGAAAAAAGCAGTACAGTATATTTGTTAATGAATACAACATGTCTGAAGACTTTTTTTCTTGGGGTAGGAACAAATGAAGGGGAAGAACAATGTTACCAGGGTGATTTAATAGTGTTTTATAGCCACCTCTTGTTTGATACCGAATTTTTCCTGTTTGGAATGGTGTTTGTTACTTTCTCATGGATCTCATGCCGAGAGGGGATCAGCACTGGGCTGTTAGTGCTTGTGTTGGGTCGTGGACCAGTGAGGCTGCAGTGCCTGAAGAAGTTCTCACCTCAGCAGCTGCTGTGCACCCCGGGCAGAGACTGCTCCTTCGACAGCAGTGTCAGCAGCGTGGCACTTCTGCTTGCCACGTGGTGTCACCGTGCAACATCTGACAACATTGCTTAAAGCCATCCTCATCACCTCCTTAACAGGGGTGCCAAACTGTGCTCTGGGCTGGTAGGCAAAAAACTGGTTTTTGGGATCAGAAGCTCAGTCAGAGGACTAGTGCTGTATACCTGTAAATTTAAATGCCATAATTATCGTGGATATGAAGAGGAGTCAGTGTCCTAAATTAGCTAGCAATATGTTAGAAAAAGCTGTGTCTTGCAGTATGTGCTAGGTGGGAAGCTAAGGGGGGAAAAAAGAAGTAAATATCGCTTTCTGTGGAAGTATTGTAAGCAAAATAATTTTTCAGCCCAGATTTAAATGTTATCACCAGCTGAAAGCTCAGATGGATGAAAGCAATCAACAGCAACAGTATCTCAGGACACCTCTGTACTCAGAGGTCAGTTGATAGAACAGATGTTCTATCATCTTATGTCAAGTGGCTGTGTAGTTGGAATTACATAAAATTTCGCCCAGATGCTGTCTTTTGGAATAAAATCCTGTTCCAAGACCAAACTGAGTTTCCATTTAAATTTCTGTTACCATTCCTACAGAAGGGCATGTTTGGAAACTCTGAAGCCTCCCATCTCTGATGGTACTCAGGCTTAGTGCTTTGTTCTCCCTCCTTCATTGCCCACCCTTGTGCTAAAGTGCTTTTCTTCTCAACCCACTTCCTTCCCCACCACCTTGCACACCCTCCAGTGTGGAAGTACAGGCATGAAAGCTGGATAAATTGCCTTAGTAGCCTGGTTAAAATAGCTTACCTGTTATTTCCAAGCCAGTCATGGGAAGTTGCACAAGGCAGTTTTATCTTTTAAACATTGATGAATACAAGGTGTCCTACCTTAGGCACTTAATTTTAAGGTGGCATCCTGCCAGCCACTGTAGCTTGTTACTGATTGTGAGATACAATTAATAATGTGTGGACTGATGAAGGAGAAGCTAGATTAACACAAAAAATAGCCCCTCAGGAAAACTTACATGACATTTTTATAAAGTGAATAATAGAGAATCTTTCTGCATTTTATTACTGTATTACCCTTTTCACCAGAACATACATAGAACTTTTATGTTTGTTAAATCTCATGATGATATTCTGGTGCATTTAATACTTTCAGGGTTTTGTCTCAATTTATTGAATAAATTGCTGAGGAATATATACCATATGATCCCATTCTCTCATACCAGTTACAGCAGAAATGTTTCACTGATATATTTTGGTGGCATCTTTCAAATAATTTGGTAAGATTGCCTAGAAAGAGTTCATTTACATCAATTCACCTAGAAGACCACTTCACTTGTGAATCTGAGAATGAATAATTTTTCTACTCTTCGTCTTTTATCTGGGACATGCGACTTGCTAGCATAGAACACCTGGAATACTGCCAGGTATTATACTTTATTTATATCAATATATATCTGCACATAGCTGGAAATATGGTCACAAACGGCAATGGTTGTCAAATGACCCACTAAGGACTTTAATGACCAAGAGCAGGGATTTGACCTTAGAGTCAAAACCTTGCAAAAGCGTTTACCATATATTGTTTGCTTTACCCCAATGCAGAGAATGAGTCTTTTTTTTGCCAAAAGAATTTACTGAAATTCATATCTGTGTGCTACTTCTACTATGGAAATCTGGCTTTTTTCAAAAGCAAGGTGTCACACATTTGGCTTCTATTCACAAAAATCATGCTATCAACAGCTCTTTCCCTCATGTAGCAATATTTTTTGGATTCTAACCTAACAATACTACTGTGATTTCAGCAGAGAACTTGGATTAGTTGGACATTTTTTTAGCTAGAATTTCCTTACAACATACCTTTCCTTTTGAGCATACTCTGACATGGAACCCCTTTAATTTAATTCATGAGTGCTTTCTAATGTCAAACTTAGTTATTAAAGAATGCAGGAAGGCATCTTCTGGACCACATGCCTGTGTTTCTATGCCACAAGTGCCTGGGGTTACTTTCACATCTGCCATTGATATGAATTCTGAAGTATGTTGTTGTTTTGTGATCATGCTACTGAAAAAATGATACCATTTTTGTAGATTCAGTTCCTGTGAATTGCACTAGGGAAGCTCATTCCTTCCTCCTTGTCATCTCCTTTTTGCCTTTTCTTGTCAATATTCAGAAAAAATACAGCTCTGCCCCAAAGAACTTCTAGTTTGAACATACACATAAAAAGCCATACAAAAGCCAGTGGAAGAGGTAGGCAACTAATTCTGATCATAAGCTTTTGAAAACGAGCTTTTCTTTGACTACAAATTCGAAGTGAGAGAGCAAAGATACTCAGCAATCCAGGCTTGGGGTAATAAGGAAGAAGTCAAGAAAGTGAGAATAAGAAGACAAGAAAGTGAGAATCCCAGAAAGACGTAGGTGAAGAGAGTGAGTGTGATGACCCACCCTTAAGGGGAAGGAAGTGGGAGTAAAATGTAAGAAGGGGTCAGAGTCATAAGTGCTGGAGGATGAGCTTGGTCTCAATGGAGAGGAAGAGAAGGAACCTTTGCAGGAATGAAAGAACCTAAGCAGAGAGAGCCTGTCTTAGCTCAGAGGTTCAGCCTGCTTTGGAAGAAATCTGCCATGCTGTAAATGTTTTTAATTTGGGTGCCCAATAGTTCTCTGTGTGGGGCTTGGTTAACGAAGAAATGGTCCCTACCAGTGTTTAGTCCAGTCCAAATAACCTCTGACGGTCACATGCATTGGCAAGAGGAAAATAAGGAATCAACTCCTGTAGTTCAAGCTACAGAGATGCAATCAGGAAAAGCTCTGCTGAGGCTATGTAACAGGAATTCATCCGAAAATCTTCCCAAACAAGGCAAATTATCTGGGTGAAGTTTTTATATCAGAAGTTGTTGCTCTGTCAGCTGCTGTATCTCTTCTGTACTTCAGCACAGGGCATAATTTACAAGAGGGGATCCTCTAGTATAGTTGCTGCATGATCACTATGTGCTGCACTCACATGGTGGTTCTCCTCAACAAAGAGTGAAGAAAAGAAAGAATGGAAAAGTATTTTAAAAACTGTACTGAAATTCAGTGTAGTATCTTAAAATATGTAAGGCCTGCAGCTAACAATTTTATTAAGATACTTGAAAAAAACCCCAAAAAGCATAGGGAGGACCAGCAGGGAGTTAGCAAACTGTACATGTCACATCTCCCAGCTCATTTTATGCATATGTTCCTTTCTACTATATCTGGGTTTGGGTTTTGTTTTGGGTTGTTTCTTTTTTAACACTGCACAACCCATAGGTTCTCCATACCCAAATGGAAGTTTGTAAAGTACCTTGTTCTTTGTGGACCTGTGTTTCACTTCACCCTGCTGCTTTCCAAATGTCATTTTAGATTGTCCGTGCGTGGAGGTTTTGTGTCCCCCTCTCGGATTGTGGCTGGAAACTGCCAGCTTACAGCAGTTGATGGCATTCTTTAAGAGCCATCCGAAGACAAAGTGGAAAAATCCAGCCACGTCCATGTGTAAATTCTAACTAAGGCATGTGTCATTGATAAACTTTGCTATTGGGGCTCTCTGTTATACTTTATTTATATAAACTTAAAGCCTGAAAGAATGTTGCTTTGGCTGCCTTTCAAAACCTGAGAACTGAGCATATGTGGATTCAGTGAAAGGGAAATTAGTCACTCTTATTGCTTTAGAGGAACCAGTCACTTTAAAATCCCTGCAACATCAATATGCCTCCCCATGATATAAATGCCCCAGAGGTTTTCTTGTTTTGAACATTTCCTTAGTGCAACTATCTACTAAGACACCGTTCACCTACTGAAGTATGGAAATGCATTTGGAAGTATAGCTTGTTCAATCAAAACATCTGAACAGACTTGGAATCAGCAGAGTGTTTACATTTTTGTCAGTTATCTCCAAGTGATCGCTGTTATTAGAAGCTGTCTTTTTCCAGGCAGCCTTGCTTGTCATACAGTACTGGAGAAAGCTCATGAAGAGATCCAGTGTCCTTTAACATTGCAATTTGTAGCAAACCTAAAGCTTTTTACCCTCACTCTCACATGCACAATCACCTTCACCAAGGTGAGCTGTTTCTCTAGATGAAAGAAGACAGTACAGGCCCAGAAGATCCAAGTGTTATTGCCATGGTGTGACCCACTGTGGTGATGCAACCAAACTTTCCAAGGGCTCCTCGGATCCTGTGTGACCATAACATGTGGTGAGCAGGTTTCTGAGACTTATGCAAAGTCCTCTCTAGTCTCGCAGCAGGAGAATCAGCCTAAGTGATAACAAATGAACAAAGAGAACGCCAATACCCATGATGGCAAAATGGCATTGGTTGATAGCAAAGCCCTCTTAGGCTCTGAGACTGCTCAAAAGATGTCCTTTAGTCATCACTGGGCAGAGTGGTAAGGCTGTTTTCTTATTAGGTCCCTCCTAGATGAAGAGCCTTGAAGCAAAGCTCTTGAACATCACTCCTGCAAAAGATGTGGGAATGGCAGGCTCGGATGCATTGAGATGAAAGGTGAGGTGTAGAAGACTTACTGATTTGTATTCAGTTTTATGTCTCATAGATAGCTCTGTTCCTTCAGTAAGGCCCAGATTCCAGTCATGTGTGGAATTAGGTGAGGAGCCCAGCCTTCATAAACGCATCTGATAAAGGGATGATTTGGGATTTAGGTGAGAGAGTGACACTGTGGTGGTCTGTTGTCCTTACAGAGATCCTAGGACAAGTATGCTTATATCTTAGGCACTCAGTTAAGTACCATAAATTAGGTGGGATGGATCTCAGTGACAGAAATAACTTAGCAATCTCCCCTACTTCTCTTGGGCTGTGTTCTGGCAAGTGGAGCAGACCAGCATACTGGCTGGATGATTGCACACACCCAACCTTCAGCAGGCTGCAGCCTAGGAGTAATGGCTAAATTGACTTGTTCAAGATAATCTCAGACCTGTTGCTTTTCCAGATGACTGCTGACCTTAGATGCTTCTTACAAAACTGAAGAAAAATTTGATCAACCTTCTCACTTCTTCTGGGGCTTGGTTATGGTCCTGAGACAGAGAACCATGAAACCTGGTTGCAAACTGCATGTATTAAGAGGTATATTTAGCACTGTAGTACCTGCAATGTCGCTGTGATTCCTCTCTTTAGTTAGCTGGTTCCTCAGACTCTCACAAGTCTGGATTCTTTGCATACTCACATTCATTATATTAACAGTTTCAGTTTCCTCACAACATTTGGTATTGAATTCTTCATAATAAGACTTAAATTCTCTAACTATTCTAATAGTTTGGCGTAGTTACTGGCCACTGGACTTTTTATTGTTGAGGAATTTCACAATTATGTAAT
Source organism: Aleadryas rufinucha (assembly GCA_013397815.1). Lineage (NCBI taxonomy): Eukaryota > Metazoa > Chordata > Aves > Passeriformes > Aleadryas > Aleadryas rufinucha. The sequence continues at coordinate 612,643 of VZTH01000402.1, forward strand.
TAAAACAAGAGTGTTTGTATGGCAGCATAAGAAACTCCGAGCCTCTGAGCTATGGTTTTGGATTTTAAATCAGTTGTTGGAACTTGTGCTCAGAGCTGTGACAGCAAGAGATTCATAAAAACAATTCATGAACAAGGTTTCACTAGGTCATTGTTAATAATATAGTCTGCTAGCATGTATTTGAAGCATGTAGGTAGCTCCAAAGAAAAATTGCTAGACAAGTTCCTGTGCTTTGCTGAACCTGGGATCTGGGCAAACAGCTGAAGGAGAGCATTCGCTACCACACGAGAAAGTTCCCTTGGCGCTTGGGGAAGAAGTTGAAGAGGGAGGACACACTGGAAGTAGTTTCACTTTCTTTACTTTCCCTTGACTCTAAGTGCCAATTTAAGTGACACTGTGGTGCATTTTCTCCTTGTTTTCAAGTTGTTTTACACTCCTTCAGAGCAGGTGGGAGAAAAAAATGAGAACTCATTACATGGAGAAATATGTGCAAAGAGTTGCCTAACAAACAAAGTTGGTCCACCAAACAAAAGGGAAAAATACATTTCCCCCTGAATTTTTTAGAGTAGGATTAGTAATCTGAGGTGCCCCTGTACTTCACAGCAGTAGGGATGCTCAGGTAACAGTGTGGTTTCTAACCTGAAGATATAATACCCAAATGACAAAATATAACACCTGACTACAGCTTTCTATCAATCACGTTGTTTCTTGTTATATATAACTCACCTACCTAAGTTTCACATATAAATTACTTCCCTGGGTTACCCAAGGGAACAGTAATAATTTTCCAGAGTATTCACCTGAAGGTTCCTAAGATTATTCAGGTATCTATTAGACTCTAGAGAGACTAAATATAGCCACATGGAGCCTTCCTTTAAAATTCAGAGCTGGAAGAGTAATTTCTGTTTCAACAACAGGCAGTGGGGCCATTTTCTTGGTGAAGCTGTGGATCTAGAAATGTTTTAAAATCTCTGTGGCTTCTTCACATGAGACAAGTGTAAATCAGAGAAAGAGGTGTTGCAAGAAAGGCCATCTGAAGCAGAGCAAGCAGTACACATGAATCTTATCCCAGCTTTTTGGGCTGGGAGCATTTGGCAAAGGGGAAATTGAGAGGTGCTGGTGGTGGGATCAGTCTTCCTGGAGTAGTGGTGATGCTGTTGGCAGCCAGTCAGTGTTGCCATGTCTCACTACTTCTGTGCCCCTATTCTCACGGGTAGGGGCTGGTAGGCCCAGCCTTAGTTCTGCAGTATGTATGGCAACAATGCAAGTTCATGTTTTTCTCTATAGATATAGCACAACATTTTTGCTGTTTTACAAAGGGAGGAATAGAGTCGACCTCAGAGAGTCCTGTTCTTAAATCCTACCCCCTAAATTATTCTGCCTGTCCAGTCAGTATAGGCCTTTCATTCACTGCCTTATGTAAGGAGAAGCAGTAACTGTTTGGGTCAGCTGCTGTCTGTTTTGTAAATGAGGCAAAGGATGGTTTGCCTTAGTCAGTTACAAATATATTGTGAACTACTGCATTTTTTCTGTGTGTTTATATTTCTACTCCATCTTCCAGCCAACTTTCTTAAAATATTTTGCAGGTGTTTCTGTGGGAATACTCACAAAACCTTTCTTTGGTTGAAAAAATTCATCAGCATCTGTAGTGAATAGTGAGAGAAACTGGGGTGAAGAGTCTTTTAGACATTGATCAATGGGACAATAATCTGTTTAAAGCCAAGCAAAAACTTAAGTGATTTACCACACCAGGCCTTTAGATCTTTGCCAAATGTCATCAAGAAAACTGATGGTAGTACCCATCTACAGCTCTGCCAGGCTCAGACTTTAATTATTATAGCAAAGTACTGTTTTATTTAGTAAAAAAAAAAAAATCTGGCAAGCTTGGAAGAAAAATGAACTGGTTTTGTGACAGACTGCTACACATAGAAATCTTGTGGGACAGCAGCAGGACTGAATCTGGTTGACTTTATTGGAGAAGGGACTCTATAGACTGAGTGTGTTTGCAGGGAATCTGTGAATAGAGGGATGGACATCTGCTGGGTAACTTCTCTGTTGTCAGACTATAGAATTTTTAAAACACAAGGCAAGTTTCACCTGATTTCCTGAAAGATGAAAAGCATTGAGATCCTCTAACTTCTGTTGCCTAAACCACAGTGGCATTCAGTAATTCCCTTTTGGGCATGGGAAGGTCCATTTTAAAACTCACAGTATGAGCACTACTAGAAAAAACTGCTTCTCCATTTAATTCAAATACTGATACTGACCACAATGCTCTCTAAGTTTTTTTCTGCTCTCTCTGGTTGGCACATAAATGACATAATTTGCTCTGATATTTTAGTTGCAGGATTAGAAGGCAACGTGAAAGTCCTTTAACTGATGTTTCAATTAATATATTTTCCAAGTGCACATATTTCACACTCTAGAATTACATGTTTATGCCATTATAGTTGTTATTATATGAACCACACTAAATCAGGTCCAGGTTGTGTGTGGTGCTGGATGGTGTGTTTGGTGAACACTCTTTGCTGTCACCTAATGATGCCACAGGTACTGGATGCTGTGGGGTGGCTGAGATGTTCACACTGTGGCATATCCGACACAGCCTGAGACCATACCTTTGGCAGTGGGAGAAGATGGCCCTGAGCAGTAAACCACCTAGGAGTAAATGCCTGAATAAATTCCTTCCTCCTGTTTTTTTCTTTCTCAGGCAGAAATCTCTTTTGAACAGAAGCAATGGGTCTGATTCTGTCCTCCCACAGGTATTATACTTTGTGTCATCTCCTGTGAAGAAGTATGTGGTGTGCACTCCCTTCCAGTGCCTGACAGCCCCGGTCACACTGACAATGAATTACAACAAATACTGTATTTTCCTTAAGCTCTACTGATCACGTGTTTTAGCTAATGATCAATGAATTAACCCATTCTAGGTCTAGTGTAGTTTCTGGTTTTGTTTCTGCTTTTATTTTCCCAGCAGAATGTCAGATTCTTCATCTAATTTCTTTAACTTCTTTTTCAAAATGTTCAAAAATTTTGGCTGAACCTTGCAAGGTGCTGCATGTGCACTGGAACATAGCTGACCCAGTGTTATCTGGGGTCTTTGAGCATGGGAACACCTCTGGCTGCAGCATCAGTGGTGGAGGGGGAGAGCTGCCTCCAACAACTGTGGTACAAGAGCCATGTACTTCTCAAATGGTGATTAAACTGTCAAAACAAGGCTTGCCTGGGCTCTGGGAAACTTGTTCTTGGCTCTCCACATGGATGGACTGTCATTCCTCATCCCATATCCATGGCATGAGTAGCCCAGAGCATGGCCAGAGTGCTGTGGGAGTCAGTTCCAGATGGGTTTGTGCAGCCTATTACATGGTGTACACTCATTTTCACTGTCTCTCTGTGCTTGGAAAGAGAGCAGCATTCCTGGCTCTTTTTCCTGGTTTCTCAGCCATATATTCATACAAAGTTTTTGCCCTGGCTGGTGTGATCACAAAGGAAATAGTGCAGTAGCCCCTCAAATTGAGGGAAAAGAACAAATCAAAACACACCAGTCTCCTGAGCCAGAGTCCCAACTACCAGAGGGTTGGGAAAAATGCCCTGCACGTGATTTTGCTGCATGCTAAAATAAAGAGAAGGGAAATGAATAAATATATCACCATGTCCTTTAAAAATTTGTACTTACAGAGTTGAAGCAACCACAAGTGATGCTGTACAGATGGTTTTTCTCTTGCCAGGGAGAAGTGCAGTGAGGCCAGAGTCTTTTAATCTGTCATATATATAACTGAAGATTTAGAATTGGAATTGGACTTGAAAATGTAAATGGCTTTTCAATTTCAGAGTCTGGTCCGTCATAATGGCTTTCATTCAAAGCTTTGTCTGGGTAAAACAACAGCTGTTCTGCCTGTGGTTTTTCTTGTTTTATTTTATTTTTAGAATTTTCTAATATGTAAGATGCCACAAGATAGACAGACTGGGAGACTTCGTGGTGATGTCTGAAATAAATAAAGTGCTCTCCTTCTCCACAGAGAGAGTTAATTCAGCTAGTGAAGACCAGGACTTTTGACCACCTTCCCACTCCTAACATGGGTAATCTGGATAAAATGGTATGCAGAGATCCAATATGCCTTTGAAATTAGTTTTTTTGCTCTGAAATCACCAGCTGGTGACTGCTGAGAGTCCCCAACTTTTGCATCTTAAAGTTAAAAACTGGGGAAAATCAGTGGTTGGTCATTTAAAGATGCTACCTTTAAAGGAAATTCAAGGGTATTTGGAATTGAAGTGTTTATGGTTTTCAAATTCAACAACTGTCTGTTTTTAAAAACTAAGGTACCTCCTTTTTGTATCCTCTTTTTCAGCATGTGTACATTTCTGCACCTTTTGTTTATTAAAGTTTATTAAAGATCCATGTTTCACTTCATAAAGTGCACCTGTTCAAATATCAATACCAATGAGAATTTAGTATAGAAACAGGAGCTGCAAGTCCAAATACTGCTGTGGACCTATTTTCCAGACAGTATTTTGTTGCTTGGAGACCTATTGTATGTTCTTGCTTTTGTTCTTTCTTCCAAAGTTGAGTTTCGTACTTCTAATACAGACGGAAAACTAGAAAATATTCTGTGTTTCAAAACTTATGTAGGAGGAAAAGGACATGTAGGAAAAATCAACCAACTACCAAAACAAAAGCCTCAACCCAGCTCCCAGAAGACCTGGAGCCACCAGGAATTTTTGTTTGTGCTGGGAAAGTATTACATGACTTCAGGCACCGACTGAATGACATGCCTCTCTCGCAAGGCAGGGATGTGTTCTCTTCGCAGCCGAGAATGGGAATTACGAGAACCATGACACTGCCCTGTTATATTGTTTCTGAGAAGAGACCTCCTCTGTGGTTGATCTTACTAGAAACCACGATGAGGACATCAAGGTTCATTATCCGCCTCAATTATTCTCCGTATTTTTCTCTTCTACTCCCTGAGCTGTCCCTTTCTCTTTTTCTCTCTTCCTCTTCTGTCATCAGCTCTTCTCTCTTTACCTTTTCTCTTTCTTATCTCCTACAGTTTCTTTGAAACACAGCGGGAAAGCAGGGTTGCCCCAGCCTGTCAGAAGATGGACCAGTGACAAGGCTGTGCCTGTAGTTCAGTTTGCTTCTACAAGCAGATAGCATGAAGCTGTCTGTTGTTCAGATACCAGTTTGTGCTGTTCTCACAGGCAATAATCCAGGAACATCATTTGCCTGCTGCAGTGGGATACTGCAATGCTAAGGATGCTTTGTCTGATTTCCACTTCCAGGCTTGTATTTTGACATAAAAAAACCAAAGTGGTCGAAAATACATTGTTGCCATTCAGAAAAATAATTCATCATCTGTTTTGTATGAGTGCGGGTAATAGAGATGGAATTAAAGAAATGTCATCTTTGCAATATGCCCAGGCTTCTGAATGAGAGGGATTCCTGAACAAAATTCTTCCAAAGTCACATTTCAGACTTGCAGCTTCCATCAGCGGGACCTCTGGCAGGACCAGCAGGAGCATGACTGCAAATACAGGGAGTTTGGAAGCAATCCTTAGAGTCTGGAATCACAATGATGCCTGAGCTGTGGATTTGTGCCTTGGCAGGACACATAGAAAAGGAGAAGTCACATGGTAATCTCTGAATTGGAGATTTTAATCTCTTGAAGATCAAGAACCTAAGTATAACCTGAACTTAGATTCTGTTCTGGTGTAAACCCAGAATAAATGTGCTTAAACTCAGATATACAGACTGACTTTTCAAATGCCTTATAAAATGTGTTACTGTCTTATAAAAAGCCTAGCACTTGTAACGTACTCTAAATCAGCGGGAAATCATTCTTTATACCCATTTTGTTGCTCTCTTTCCTCTTGCAACACTAACAAAAAATGAGTATGGAAACTTCCACCATTTAGCAAGATGCCCAGAGTGTCCTCAGATAATCCCTTGTGGGACTGGATGGTGGAATCAGAGCCAGGCTCTGTCATCAGGGCTCCCCAGCTGGTCAGAGGGATGTGTTTGTTCTCAACCACCCCTTACTGTGTCTCAAGATGAATGGCTCCACACTGACCACTACAATTACATGACAGTCCCAGGAGCAATGCTATTTATGCTAAAGGACGGCACTGGAACCAGAACAAATATGTCTAAACTGGACATAATTGCATTCACACTGGTTATTAAAAGAAGATTCTTAATAAAGTTTTTGAAGAGCAGCTAAAATGATTAAAGGGGCAAAACAACCCCTTATTATTTTTAAAGTGTAACTTGATATGTTTTTTGGAAGATTTATTGAAGTTGAGCTGCAGAAGAGCCAAAGGTCTCAGCAGCCCTTTAACCTTCTTGTTTCTGACCAAGGGGTCTCTTGGTAATTTAGTGTCAGGTGTTAACTCTTACCCACACAGGACAGAGCTGTTCCTCTGCTGTGATCACACTGAGCTCTGCTTTCCAAAACAGCAGCAGAAATGGCTGCCTCCTGTATACAGGGTAATGGGGGGAAGGACACCGTTCTGTTTAATTTAGCATTAAAAAGCCCACTCTCTTCACTGAGGTGTATAAAAAATAATTTGCTCTATGCCAACACTGGTTTCACTGGAAAAAGTCACTTCTAAAAATCACCTCCCCAATAAACAAAAACAAAATCTCCAAAACAAGGCTGTGGTAGCACAGACTCTTTCCCATGGGAATTTTTCTCTTCTTCTCTGTGTTCTATAAATAAAGATAAGGTTTGGGTGTTATTGAAACTGTCTCTGGAAAGATGGGCAGTTCTACCTGGCCTATGGGCCTAGGGGGAGGTCTTGAATTGACCCAATCCGGAGAAACTTTAAAAAGTCTGTATAAGTTTTAGAATTAAATAATAAAATCAGAATTCTGCCTCACCCGATCCAGTCTGGTTCTTGCACTCGGCTAGCGCTCAACAGCGACACAAGGCATCAAAAAGAATCATATTCTTGAAAATCTCCTTTTTCTTCCAGTCACAAAATGGGGCTGGCAATACTTACGTGCCTCTGGGAAGTTCTCTGGGTAAGAAAATCATCATGGCATGCAAGATCTTCCCCAAAAAGAGCATTATTTGCCTAGCAATTTGCTTTTATTGTTTTGATCTGAAAAAACCCAAAACATCTCCACACAAACTTGTAGCGTTACACTGAGTTTATTTTGAAAAAGAAATCAAAGAATGTTTTTTTCATCTCTGAGCCAGATGGGAAGAAAAAACAAACGTATTCCACCACACGAAAGAAAACAGATGAGAACTTTCAAAAATTTTTTTATCCAATTTTTTTTTTCACTGAACAGCATGAAAAAAATGAGGTGGAGATGGTGAATGAACAAATAGGCTCTGGTTTTAGGAAGGCCTGGTTTCTGGGGAGCAAGGGTTTTGCCTGTAAAGCAGTGTACTATCCCATTTATAGATGCCCAAGCTATGTCTGACTGTGGGTAAACACTGGGAACGTCTTCCTCCTGCTCCTGCCCAAGCCCTGGGGAGACCGGGGTGTCCCAGCTGGGGGGAGTGCCAGGCAGGGGCAGCTGTCCCACTGCTGGATTCTCACATGTGTGAGCCCTGACACCTGCACAGGGCAGCACAGAGCCTGCTCCAGGCACAGCTGGGCATTCATGGAGGAGCCAATGTCTACGGGGTGCACAGACACCCGCAGAAGTGAGGGAGGAAAAACAAAGCAAGTCTGGAGGCTGGGGCTGGAGACTTTTTGTTCCCTTTGGATGCTACACGTGTGAGCTGCTGTGCTCTTAGGCAAGGAGGCTGCACTGGGGAAAAGTGGTTTTGTTTTTTCACATGTGAGTGGACTCGGCCACCTTTCCCCTACTCCCTGCTGAGCAGTTTCTTCCCACAGGCAATGGCTGCCCTCCGACCAGCTCCTTGCCTTGCCAGTGATCGGACACCAGCTCCTGCTACTTGCTAAAAGCAGAGTAACTACTTGCCAGGAACAGAAAATTAAAAGAGGAGGTCAGCCATCTGAGAGAGACAGGAATAGCAAGACCAAGGAATAGCAAAACCAGATCAGCCATTATAAACAGACAATTTAAGCCTTCATAATGGCTAATGTAGGGACTGATGCTACTCAGTTCAGGACATCCCTCACCTGGGGGCTCATCTGAGGTGTTTGGTGTGCTAGGACAGTAAACAGCAAAGGGCTTCAGCCCTTCAAACCCATGTTCCTAGCCCCTACGTGCTGCAAGAACAAGGCACTAAAACTGCAATTACAGGATAAGGTAGCCCCAGTCATGCTTAGAACTAGGATGGTGTAAGTGAAAAGGAAGGCTTTAATGCCAAAAACCTTCATCAGTTTGATTTTTAATACATATGAATGTTCTGGCTCCACATCTGTCTGATCTCCACATCCCTCTTGGTTACACACACATGCACAGAGTGAACAACATTCATTTCCGTGTCTCCACTTAGTGATTCCTTTATTGGAACATTTGCAAGTATTAATTATAGACAACAAAAGAAATGAGAGATGAGATTTATAAGCTCTAATCAGCTGAAGGCATTTCCAAATAAATTAATGAAACGAGTCAGAAATGACATTAAGAAATCCAAAACTGAATGTAAATCACAATGACTTTGTACCTTCTCTGCTTTTCCCTCTTTTTCTTCCAACAGTCCCAGTGCTTGCCAGGGTATATGGACTTGCATTTAATTTTATGTGAAACAAGAAGGATGATGGGAATGTGTGCTCAGTATGACAAGTTACAATAGTCGTGCATAAGAAGGAAAGCCAAAACTCAAGCTGGGACAAAATATGTGGTAGCACAGACTCTTTCCCATGGGAATTTTTCTCTTCTTCTCCCTGTGTTTTATAAATAAAGATAAGGTTTGGATGTTATTGAAACTGTCTCTGGAAAGATGGGCAGTTCAGCCTGGCCTATGGGCCTAGGGGGAGGTCTTGAATTGACCCAATCCGGAGGAACTTTAAAAAGTCTGTATAAGTTTTAGAATTAAATAATAAAATCAGAATTCTGCCTCACCCGATCCAGCCTGGTTCTTGCACTCTGCTAGCGGTTCACAGCGACAAAAATAATTTGCTGTCATTTAAAATTTTCCATACAACCTGCATTATTACTCAAACCATACAAAAAGATTTGATGGGGACACTTTCCCATTAAAGAGTGGCAGGTCTGACTTTCATGACAATTTCTTGGCCCATTCTGGTGTCCTGCTTGTATTCCTGCCAATCTGTCCCTTCTGTGACAGGTTCCTGAGCTGTCTTAACACTCTCTTGGTCCTCTCAGTGACTTCAATCCTTGTTGCCATTGGACACCTCTGTTTCCTTCCTTCAGGAACACTAGGTCAAAAGGATGGTCTGTCTTAGCATGCCTGGCTGCTCAGGCGCTATTTTAAGGATGATTGGACACATCAGGCATGCAACTGCAGCATCCCTCTTCATCACCTAGTTTTGTCTAACAGCTGCAGTGTGTGGTTCAAGTGTGTGAACAGAAGGTGTGAGCCCAGTCACGTTTCATTTTTCAGTGTCCTCAGCTTGCCATTCCCTCTACTGGAGGACACTAGATAACTCTTGGATAATCTGATCTCGTGTATGTACCATCACTGCTGTTGCTGAAGGAAGAGAAGGATGAAATCTGGACAAGGAAGCAATACAGCTTGGGCTTAAACAGAGGTTTCTCATTCACTTCTTTTGGTGACAGACGTCTGTGAGATCAATAAAAAGCATGAAGAATGTAATTTAATGTAGTAGATGCTCAAAACAGGCTTATTTCACTTAAATAAGCCAACATTCAAAACAAAGGTAGCAGTGCTTCCACTTCAGTGTGGCTCTGCAAGGCTCCACCCACCAGGGTTTTTGAGGCTCTCTGGGCATGCAAAATACTAGTTTTGTACCTCATTATCCAAAAATAGCAGTTTAACATTATCTCCACAGACATTGTGTAAATATATATGTAAACACAACCACATGTGTCTACAATGCAACTCCTAGGTACAGCACGACAGTGCATGGCAGAATCAAGTTGTATTCAAAACCTTAACAAAAAGCCAAAAGAAAAGTCTCAAGAAATCCAGACTGTCTGAAGACAAGCCCTGCTTCCATGATGGTGACACATGGTTTCTGCAGCTGTAATACACAGACCTTTCACGTTTAATTAAGCAGATGCAATTTTCGGGTTGTTCCTGTCTCATATCTAATTTGTACCCACAGGACAGATTCCCAAATGTAACATTTTGTGTATTTTGAATGAAAATTATAATTGAAATTTAAAACCCTGGAGGGAGTTTGAGATGTAGGGAGACAACTGTCTTTAATTGGTTGATCTTAGGAGCAATATTTGAAAATCTGAAGTCCAAAATCTTGTCTCTATCCAACAGAGCTGGAGTATTTCAACAAATTTATCTGCATTCAGCCAAGGTAAATGGCAGGTCAGGAGGCAATGGAAAAACAGTTCTTCCCAAGAAGCCAAAACACTTTCCTTCATTGTAGAGCATGTGGCCATGAAAACAGTATAAAAACTGGAAACAAATACCAAGGTTTCTAATGAATTAACCTGCAATTTTTTAAAAATTCCTGATAAGCAACACTGCTGCCTAGACAACGGCTCATGGGACTGTGGAGGAAACTGGCTGGGTAATGATATCATCTCTTTCTGCTTTGCAGCACATTTTATTTTCTACTTTGTTTGGGAGAGAAGTACCGGTCCAAGAAAACAGAGAGATCAATTTACAAAGCACTTTGGAGAAGTGCAAGTTTATTAGTATGAGTATGCATGAGTATGGCATGTTTTTCTCACCAAATCTTGAAATCTGTCTAAAAAACAAACATATTTCAGTGTGTGCAGCTTCTTTGTTTCTCTTTTCATAAAGTCTCTCACCTGGGCTTGACCTGCAGTATGTGTGGCGCCTATTCGGGTAGATTTTCTTACGAGAAGGCAGAAAGAATGAAAACATTTCAAAATCATTCTTTAAAATTGAAGATTTACTTCCATGGCATCTTCTCCTGAGTGGAAGGAATGTAGGATGGCAGGATGGCAGGCTGGCAGGCAGGTAAGCAGCAGGCTGGAAAGAAGGAAGGCAGGCAGGCAGAAAAGGAAGGAAGGCAGGAAGGCAGGAAAAGCTTTTATTAAAATGGTCTTTCCATAGTACCCCGATCAAACACTGGCTGTGATCAGAGCTATAATGAGTATCGAGTCCTTAGTCAACTTAATTGTTACACATGCAGACTAGACTGCATACAGTAAGGAAAACACTATCTAAAATCTGCTTTAAAAGTTATTTAACCAGAACAAATCATCTGGGAAAGTAAAAATATTTCTAACTGGAAAAATATTTCTCTAGAGCTGAGCTAGGCCTGACAGCAAACCATAATGAATTATTAGTACCTTTATTGTTTTCTTTGGCCCCTGTGCACTATATTTGTAAAAAAAGTCAGTAAAAAAGAGAACAACTGTAAAAAGCAAATATTTTGTACAAAAATACAAAGTTTTAAAAGCTCTTAAAAGTATATTCCATATTATTGATAAGAGTTGGACTATATATATATATTTATATAAAATCTATATATTCGTGTATCTGTATAATTTTCCTACATTTGGGATTTTAGCAAATGAAGCAACTGTTCACACAGTTGCTTATGTGTTTTTCTATATGAGTGACCAACAGTCTTACTCAGATTGATAGAATGTCTTTTCTCAGAAGACATAAGTTGCTTATGGATGTGGTTACTGGTTGGGACGAAAATCTAAAACAGAATTAGTCCAACAGTATTTCCTGATGCTGTGGGTTGAAAGGCCTTAAATAATTACAGGATGCTGGAGAAGAGTTACTGCTGAATTCCTTGATGCTTTTAAATCAGTTTTCAGTGCTTGCTTTTATCTTTTTTCATATTTTTTTCAATTTTGGAAGTCAGTGTTGCTCTCTCCCATGATTTTCTTCTTCTTCACGTAAATTTCCTTAATATGAAGGTATCTGTAAAGTCACAGCCTATTACACTCCAAGTATTTGCCCTACAGTATGAGAGAAAAAAAGAAAAACAAAGAGAAAAAAAAATTCTGTAAAAAGCCTGTGAAGATTAAACAAACTTCCAGAAAGAAAACTTACAGAGATCAAGGTATGTAAAAAATTTGAGCAGACTCATATTCAGATCCTGTAGGTCCTGGAGGACAAATATTGGTAAACCTTGAAGTTTTCTTAAAATAACAAATGTATGCAGGAAAACCAAGGTAAATTATATTGTTACTTACACATGGTCCTTCACTCTGGACATCCAAACAGACTTATACACACAAAGCTTGTTCAGCACTGTTTTGTCTTAGGGGGCTATGGATGGGATGTAATTTTGGCTCCAGCTGACATTTATGTCTGCCTTCACTGAAATTCAGCCGACAAGTTTCCAACTGGAGCAGCCAGGCACCCTTGGCAAAGCAATGTTTAAACAGGTTGTATGGAGGAGATAACATTTCAGGCAGAGCCCCACCATGAACACAAACAGCAGCTTTGAGCACGTTCTGTGCTGATGGGGCTGGGCCCTCAGCAGCCATGGGAACCACCTGCCCTCTGCTCCTGCAGAAATGCCTGCGTCAACAGAAAGAGATGCCCTGTGGCAAACACCTGGCTGACTGCTGGGCCACACTGGCACTTTATGAGTCCTTCGCTCCAGCTGCAACAGAGGAGATGCTTATGGCCTGTGGACCCAGCTTCTCAGTCCCATGGGATATCTCCTGGCAGCAAAAGATCTCCTTAGCAGTCACCAAGTGCCTCCTATTGCACAAACTTTCAAAACAGAGTCCTTTTGGTTTTTGAAGGCTGGTGCCTGAGCCACCCTAAGGCCAGCTTTCCCCATTGTGTGGCCACTGAGCCTATAAAGACAGCTTCCAGTGTGGGTAGGATCTGGAGCATGTGCCAAATCATGCCCAAAATTTTAGGCATGTGTAAAGCCTACAGGAGATGGTCAAGATGCAGAGCATGCTATGGCTATAGCCAGCTTCAAGGCTGCTTTTTCCAAGTGCAATAAATCCAGCACTTGCATCTGGATCTGAGTAGAAGTGCTTCACATGTGATTCCCCCTCTTCCTCAACAAGGCACTGCCATAGCAGTTAGCCAAGATCTCACCTCTAGCTGTGGAACATTTACTATGGGCAAGATGAAATAGTCAAACCAAGGGCCTTGCTTACCTTTGTCCATGTCTTTTTCACAAATGAAATTGTTAATATCTTCACAGTAGAAGTCATTCCAGAGCCCAGCATAGATCAACCCGGCGCAATCTTCCCCTGGCCCGTGCCCGTGACTCCAGTTATCAGGCTGCCCGGTTTTCCAGTTTCTTTCCACCAAAAGAGCAAGAGAGATGATTGCACAACACAGCACACATGGCAGGTTTTCACCACAAGAAATTAACGAAAACATCATGAGATCTGTTCTGAATGGGAAATTCACATTGAAACAAACAATACATGACTCTTGCTGAAAATGGAAAACAGATGTATTACAGAGAAGGGAATCTATTTGGCCTCAGGCTGCCAAAACTCAGAGACCTAAATTTAGACCAATGAACTTTATTTTAGTTTCTGAGTGTACATGCACACACAGTGGGAGTGCTCCATGCTCCATGTGCATTGCCCCAACCCTGCAAAACCTGCACACCTCATTCCTGCTGGCAGATGGGACTGAGAAGAGCCCACGGGCTCAAAGAGATGCAAGATGGCAACAGCCTGCCCTTGATCACTGCAAAGGCACTCAGCCCTCTGACTGCACCAAAGGTGGGCATCTTGGGAGGAACAGCAAGGATGCATATGTTTTAGGGACACAGGCTCAGATGGGAAGGGAATTCTATTGACTTATAAGGAATGCACAGAGTATATTTACAGGCATCTTTTGAGATCATTAGCTTTGATGGCGAAATTCAACGCAGCAAGTAAAAAATCTTGCAGCAAGTGTTTCCTCATCCTGTTTTTGTTTAACGAGTGAGAAACGCTTCCAAACTCAGGACTTAAAAGCTCCATTTTCCTGAAGAAACAGGTTGTGAAGGGAGCTTGTGATTGCTGGCTGACACAGTCCATGCTCAGCTAAAAAACATGCCTGCCTGACACAGAGCGTCCAACCAGGCACCTGGGAGGACACACAGCTTTCCAGAAGTAATGAAATACTCAAAAAATCTGTAACTAACAGCTCTGAGGTTACGACAGAGCACCTAAAACCATGGTGTAGTGGAAATCTACTAAAAGCAATGCCTGAAGTGGGAATCAGTCACAGTGCTGCCATAAAGAGGAAGAAAGATGAAAACGGGAAAGAAGAAAAAGAGGAAAATATTACGGCTCATTTGAAATGAATCTGACTTTTTCCATGTTTTTCATCTAAATGAACACCAATGAGATCACAGCTAATCATTTCGTAACATCTGACTGACTGTGTAGCCTGTTTTTCTGAAGCACAGCATGCTCAGATCTATAAACTCTTCAGTCTACTCCTCAGTATTAAAAATTTGGGTGGCTGCAATCTGTTCCATTTAGGACAAATTAGGTGTAGCCCTAGGGTTCCTGGAGAGCTGCCAATTCAGTTTTCAGCTGGCCAAAGCATAGACGCCCTCATTTCATGCATTTTCCTTATGTTTAATGCTTTCCACTTGGATTTGGGCTCTATCTAAAGACTGGTCATTTTTTATCAGAACGAGTACTCTATTTATAGCCAGTTGTAATGCAAATAAGGAATTTTCAAACCAAAACAGTAAAACTGTCTGTGCTTTCCATCTCAACTTCGTAATAAAAGTCAGGAGCAAATGTTTTGGCAAGAAACACTGCACTGCGTAGTTATGTGATTCTTTCATTCAACATTCTGTTTTCTTCCTGGCAAGGAAAGGAATCCTTGTGCATGGAGAAGGGAGAGAGAAAAAAACACAGCATCCTCAGTAACAAATTCAATTATTGGCATCTACAACCATCTGGATCCATTGGACAGTTTCTAGATGGTGCTTTTAGAAGTGTCAGCAAGAGTGGTAGCATTGCTTTTTGTTTACGTACGTGTAAACTGGTAAGGATCCATCCACCCATCTCCATTCATTTTCCTTCTCTGAATCCGTTAGTCCAATCCAGAAGCTGCCTTTCCCAAAAATCTGCCTTTTTATCCATTGCTGTGAAAGAAAGATCTTAGTCCATAAAAAGGACAAGTCTTTGGAGCCAATAAACTACACCGGTTTCATAAGCCTCTTGTTACCAGAACAGGGAGGGCCAGAGAAATTCTCCTAAGCTGAAGATACGTTTCAGGAGTTGGCCTTGGGACCCCTTGCCCAGACTAGAATCCCTTGCAGTGTTTGCAATGAGGTAGAGAGAGATAGGCATGAAAATTAGGTTGACATAAAGTCATAGCTAATGTCTTATAGATACAAAATGAAAAAACCCCAAATAGTAAGGTATTGTATCTTGACATCCCCGCTGCCATGTTGAATAGTATTAAAAACACAGTTAGATTTATAGTCAGATTAAAAATACTTGTGGGTCACACTAGTCCTAGGCTGCATGTATTAAATCAGATAATTTAAAATCAAATTATATTCACTGCTGCAAGAAATACTTTGATAATACACAAGGCATAATGGATTCCATCTTTAAAGGTTCAAAACTCCTACAATTCTCAGCAGCTTTTCTGACTGCTCTGTCCTCAGCACCTTCAGGATCAGCATCAGCTCTGCTCGCAATGCCCTTCTGCACATGGAGAAGCTGTGCATCAGGCACAGGGTGGACAAAATTCTAATGAGTCAATCAATGTGTTTACTTCTACTATATGAATTCATGATGCTCTCAGCTTCCCACTGTCTTGTGGTTTCTACATGTTAAACAACTTCAAACTCCCTCCTAGAAAAACAGAAAGAGAAGGTAACTACCTGCTCCTCTTTGTTGTTGATGATAACCAATCGCGATGCTTTCTCTTCACAGAATAACTTTGCCTCTTCAAAAATTTCTCTTTCAACTGAAAAGTAGTAGCACTTTTCTGTATAGTTCTTCCAATGGGGAGAACAACCTGTGATGTGAATTTTTTGTGTTAAGCCTGTTATCAGTAACTCAACGGAGCAGTAATAGGGCCAGTAATAAATGGAGGAACCCATACCCATCTACAGCATGCAGTATGTTGGTGGCTTACCATTAGCCTCAGGTACGGACGTGGGTTCACTCTGTAGTGCCATTGGCATCCCTGGGCCTGGCGGCCCTGGTGGGCCAGGTGGGCCCTTTGGACCGGGCAGCCCAGGGACTCCAGGTAGTCCAGTTAGCCCTCGCGGTCCTGGTAACCCTGGCTGTCCCACAGTTCCTTGCAGGCCTTGAAATCCTGGTGGGCCTTGAGGCCCTGGTGGACCATCCTTGCCTGGTGGCCCTGGTGGCCCTGGGTCTCCACTTGGTCCAGGCAGACCCGTCTTGCCAGGAGAACCTCTCTGACCTTTGGAGCCAGGCGATCCTCTTGAACCTTTCCCTCCTTTTTCTCCTGGTGGCCCAGCTGGCCCAGGTGGGCCCTTCTCACCTGCAGGTCCTGGTGGTCCAGGCTCTCCTTTCTCTCCTTTTTGTCCTTTTAGGCCAGCGGGGCCAAGAGGACCTGGAGGGCCTCTGTCACCTTTAGGTCCCCTTGGACCAGGAGGGCCTGAAACAATGTAAGCATGCAAAGTGGGGATATGCACAGAAAACAAAACAAAAAGCCCACATCGGGTGGGATTGTTTAATATATCTCAGATCAGTGCCACTGGATATTTAACAACACAGAAACTAGGTTAACAGCTGCTTTCACCAGTGCTTGTAACACTGCAGCTGCTTTCCAGGTCCTATACACTGTTGTTCTTTCCTTGACCTCCACAGAATTCAGGATACAGAAAATACTCTGATACACCCAGTCATGTGAACTGGACAGTGACACCGTGCCCCAGGTGACCAGCCAAGGTGCCAGTCCCTGCAAGACTCTGGGCACTAGTCTATACTAGTTTATACACTAATCCTGTGTCTTGGTGGTCCTGTTCCCTTACTCTGCCACGCTCCCTTCTCCTTCTAGTCTCATCTCTCTGCTCTTAGACCCAGGACTTTTTCTCCTGATCCTGTTTGTTGTCAATAATGGGGTGTCAAAAAGAGACAAAATGATGGATAGTGAGCAAAAGGCCAGTGGGAAAGACTGGAAGTTGCAAATTGGCCAGCTCTAACAAGACAGGGAACAATAACCCATGACAGGAAATGACAATACTGTGACAGCAATAAACAACAAAACTATTTGGGATTCTGTTCATGGATGAGCATGAAAACCCTTGTCTATACCTTCCCACCCCCGGCACCAATCTACATAATTCAAACTCCTCCAGAGATAGATTTCCAAGCTGGAATCATTTAGGCCTGGTTGAAATGAGAACGGTTAAGGTTACTGACATGTAATCGTGGCTCTAATGCAGCCTTAGTTTATTTGGAGCAATGGATTTATATTTGTGATTGGAGTTTTAGACTGGTTCACATCAGATTGGAAATACGAGTGTTCTTTTCATTTGGGATAAAATTTGGCTGGGAGAAGCCTCC
Source organism: Aleadryas rufinucha (assembly GCA_013397815.1). NCBI lineage: Eukaryota > Metazoa > Chordata > Aves > Passeriformes > Aleadryas > Aleadryas rufinucha. Next base: position 630,137 of record VZTH01000402.1, read on the forward strand.
TAAACCTGATGCTGTTTATTTCTGGAGAAAATAAAATATCCCAGGATTAAAAACTAAGCAAAGTAGGATGTTTTCTGGCAGACTAACAACTGGCTTAAAGTGAAATAGCAACTTGTTTTTCAGTGAGGGTGGACCTTTCTGGGAATAGTCCAATATATATTTTTCAGCCATTTCCTCCTTACTGGGGATTGGTTTCTTGAGGTTCCACACCTTCACTCGCTTATTTTAGAAACTAAATCAAAAGCAGATCCAGTCAGTCAGTCAGTCAGAATAAAATTTTGCTAAGTCAGAACCTTCTTTCATAACATCCCCATTTTAGCTATGTAAAAAAGGCATAGAAAAATTAGTAAGGAAAATTCAAGCTACATGTACATTTCCAAAGTTTAGGATTAGATAATGGAAAACCCTAGGACTCTGTACCAGCATGCACTAACTTCCACAGAACTAAAGAAATAATGCAATCAGGAATTCAGCACACACACATCATTAGGGAAGCTGCATACCTTGCAGGATAGTGAAGTTCTTGATGAGCTGGCCATGTTTGGAATCCACCAGCTTCATTTCTTCCATGATCACTGACAAATTAGCAACTTCAACATCTAACCTTGACCTTATCAAATCCTGTTGCACCTTGAGAGATGTAGAGTCTATTCGAATATTGGCTAGCGTGCTGTTCATAAAAATCAGCTCATCTGAGTGTTTACTTAAGGTGTCCATGCAAGTTGTCCTGACCTCATTGAGACTGCTCGTCAGTGTCCGTAGGTGATGAGCAGTGTAGCTGATGTTGCTGACGATATTGACTATATCGGTTTCAAAGACCTGGAACCTTTCTTCTAGATGGCTGAATCTAGCAGCAGTTCTGTTTTCATATCCTTTATGCTGTTCCTGGAGATCCTTTAGACTTTGTTCGTTGGCTTGGGCAATTGTGGTGATGTTCTCCATCTGCCCACTGAAGGAGCTGAGCTGATTGTTCATGTCTTCAAGTGTATCATTGTTGGCTTTTGCCATTGCTGAGTTGTTGGCAGCCAAAGTCTGTAAATTTTGTACTTTCTCCTTTAGCCAGTCGGTGTCCTTCCGGGCCTGAAGGACAACCTGCTGCAGATTTTGAAAGTCATTCTTGATTCTTGATATAGCCAAGCTTGTGTCTTCCATTGACTTCTGTAGGGCACTGATAAGATTTCTTTGCTGTATTTGAGTCAGGTTTAAGTTGTTCAGGTTCATGACGACCACATTATGAGAATGCACTTGGCTTTGCAGGTTTGTTTGTATATTACTTGTGTCTTGTTGAAGATCATTGATATAGCCAGTATATGCTTGAAGAGTCTTATTGACACTGATGATCATGAAAGAGTTACTATCTAAGGCACTTTTCATTTGGTTCTGTCTTTCATCTAATACATTTCCAGACTCTTGCAGCTTCTCCAGTGTATCTTTGTTTCTGGTAGTTTTCTCTGCAATGTCATGAAGCTGCTGACGAAGAGCCAGAATGTCAGATCTGAAGCTGGACAGTTCAGTGTTAGTATTCAAGGCTTTTTGTCCAGCCTGGTCATCTGTTGTACAGGAAAAAAAAATGGAAAGGCTTTAGGGTTTTTTTTATAAACACAGTATAAAACAGCACAGAGTATTTTAAGAAGAGTCAGGTTGTCAAACTGTTCAACAGAACTTCTATGCTATCTCTTCCAGAAAAAAGAAACCACTAAGCAAAAGTTCTGCCTCTAGACAGAGAAAAGAAGTAAAGAGGAATTGATGAAGACCTTGTGTCTTGCTGAGGAGAACAAAATGGCAATTCTGTCATCACAAATGGGAAAAACTACAGTTAGAAACTGATGAGTATTTGCAGTCAAGTAACACTGTGTTCTGAATGAAAACTGAATGGGAAACAGAATTCAAAACATTAAACAGGTATCAGCAAGTGTAGGTTTTAAAGTTACAACTGGATTTTGCTGAAAGCTCAGAAGTTCATTTTATCTGTTCATGTTTTCTTCCCTCTTTTCATTACAGGCAGAATACGTTCATTGTGATTTAGTACATATAATTCCAATTTTTTAAATCTTGGGTTTAGTTTTAAATAAGTTCTCATACTTATTTTAAAACCATTTGGGTTGGAGACAAAAGCTTTGCCAGCAGGCTACTTCAGATATGTCAGGATAAGATATATTTCTGGTTTTCCCTCTAATACATTGCTATTGCTTTTAATGACATTTATTTTGCCATTATTTTTTCCTCATGTTATGAGTTTGAGGAAGGCAAAACCTTTAATCTTTGAGAAACATCTCTGCTTTTTCTTAAATTGCCCTATGGAATACTTCTGGAAGCTTGTCCGAGTATGATAAAGCATTTGAGATTGCACAGCCTATCATCCAGGACATAGAAACCAAGGAAACAAGCAGTCAACACTTGCTTTCAGAGAAGACTCCCTTACTTGACCTCAACCACTTCACTATCCTGCTCACAGTCCATGTATTTTTGTCCTCATTTAAGTGTAGCTATATTTATGAATTACACACTCCGAAGCCCATAATTTCAGATGACGCCAAGAGAGAGCAGTATGGTTTTTATAAATTACAGTGAATACAGCTGTTTATGGAGCTTTTGTCTGGTGTGATTGAATGAGTCGTGATGGCAAATGTCAAATGATGGCTTGTGAGACTTCAGCCTGAAGTGTTTATGGAGTCTTTTGCGGACAGACATCTTCCTGAGCACACTTCCTCTCCCTGATGCTTGCTTCACTCCAGGATCTTCTAAGCTCTGACTCTATGTTTACCTCTTGGCTATAGCTCAAATCATACTGTGTTCCTCACACAGCTCTGACAACTGCCAGGTCCACATACAGCTAATCCCTGAAGGCCTGTCTTCCATTCACCACACGCTGTTAACCTTCTGGCCTGACAGCAGTTCTCTTACCTTTGTGTCCCCTACTCAAACGGCTCCAGAACTTTCCTAACTTCCTGCATGGCAAACCCACTTAAATGGGAACTGATGATCCTGAGCATCTCAATGAGCATCCATCCAGCAATGTGTAAAAATGTGTGGGCATGAATGAAGAAAAGGTGCCCCGAGTTGTGAAAATTTAATCGGCATAATATAATAACCCAAATAGAAGCCAAAAGGTTGTACATGCTTTAAAGTGTAACACTTCTGTAGATGTGTCCTTAAGAGAACATCACACTGAATTACCCCATGTCTTTGAACTAAATGCAGTGTGCAAATACTTTAGAAGCCAGCTAATTGTTGGGGGAAAAAAGTTGTAAAAATTTATAACCAAGCTACAAGCAAGTAAGTTTTCCTAGAAATACATGGCTCAATATATGGTTTATGAAACTAGACAAAATTTATTTCAATAATCACATGCACGTATGTGTACATTAATACTTCCACAATAAAAACTATATGTCTATGTATAGGAAGAGAGGTAAAAATGTACACTTAGCAGAATCTTCATCCATGATTTTTTTTCTATCTTCCTGCAAATTGAGAACTTTGATAACACTTGGGAGACCCAAACACATAACAATCTTATGTCCTGTATTCCCTGAGATGATCAAGAAACATTTTATGGAAGTAATCCACTTGCCTCAGACATAAGAACTTTGAATAGGTGATTATTTGTGTATCTTGTAAAATGGCCTTCAGTTTTGAATCTTAATTTCTAAAACAGCATCAAGATGACTGGGTGACAGGTGCTCATTTTATGTAGAATCTCTTGTGCCGTGGAACATCTTCTGCCATTTTACATCTCTACCTGAGAGAAGATTCTCTCCTGAGGACAACATTTAAGTGTCTGTTTATTTAAGTATAAATGCTTTCAGAGTGACTTCAGTGGGAACTGTAAATTTTGAAGTATTCTTAAAATGCTCTCCTAAGTAGAGCTGATCTAAACTATTTTTAAGTACTTTCCCAAGTACTTGAGAAATTGGAATAGAAGTGCTGTATCTTGTCATAGGCAGAGATTTTTCAGACAAGTTTCCTGCCTCTGCCAGGAGAACATCCCAGATCCATAATACAAAGGGGCTTTGCTTGTGTGTAGATTACCTAATTTCTTCAGATCACTCTCCACTTCTGTGAGCTTTTCTGTGTATCTTCTGTGGGATGTTTCCAGGCCACCTGTCACATTGTCCATTTTTTCTACAACTAGGGGAAAAGAACAGTATGTTATGGAAAAAAGAAAAGGGAAATGATGAAAAAAGACTAGTAAACAAAAAAGCAAACAAAACCCCACGCCACTAGCACCAAACAGTAAAAAAAGAAAACACCTTAAAATTGCCTTGCTTGGCATTACGCTCTGCTGTTGCTCTATGAAATGTTGGAAGGATGAGCTCCTACTTGCTGGTGGAACCAGAATTATTCTACGTCTTTAGTCTGCCAGCAATCCCTAAACATTTTTTTTGCCCAGGTGTAATCTCTCCCCTGAATGAGGAAATCCCTCTTTGTGGGTTTTCCTCACGAACAAAGTCCTTTCCTTTTAACAGTATTTCCATGCTTCAAGCACAGTGCTGTGTGGCAAAGGCAAACTGATTGCTAAAGGCTCAGACGTGTGAAAGAAGACTTCCTTTAATTTTGTTATGAGCCATCTCTCCTTAAAAAGAACTTTTTTTTTCTTCTGCCTTTTCATCATAAAAAGTTGCCATCTGGATAGCAAACTTAGGACTGAGGTAGTAACTACTAAATGTTTTGGGGGGTCTAAACATATTGATAATGGTACAGATCACTCAAAACAGTCTTGAAATGCTTCTGTCTCATTAAGATTGAAAGGATGGTCATTCAGGAACTGCAGATTTATGGCTGATCTGCTGTTTATTTTTTAATGCCTGAGTACTTTTCTTGTCACTGAGACATTCAATTATTTGATGAAATTAATATGGGAATGGAAAAAGCAGAGCAACAAATAAACAGCCCAGGGTGGCTTCCAGTGGCAAAAATGTGAAATGCTTGCAAGGTTAGAGGTGAAAGCCTACAGCTTTCACACCGAACCTTGTCTAATAGCCTTTTGTATTCAAGCCACAACCAGGGGTAGAAATTGCTTCTCATCGTGAGATTGTTTAGTCCTTTTGCTACACTGGCAGCAGAATGGGTCTGTAACAACTCTGGGAGAGGCTACATGAATTATTGAGCCAGCTCCGTCTTTCAAACAGAAGAAATAAAGTGTTTCCTATGTCTTCAGGTTTTGTAAACCTGTGTGGGGTTGGGGGTTCCACTCTTTCTGTCTGTGAAATGATCTGTGGCTTGTAAAGAGCCTCACAGAAGTTGCTGCTATGTAAAGATTTGGGTTTTCACAAGAATTGAAATGTAAGTATCTTTTGCTGCTCATGAGCAACCCCATGAATCCCAGACCTTTAAAGTGTAGTCCATCAGGTGCTTCTTCTTTATTAACTTTTGCCTTTGTTTTTCGGATTCTGGGTACCACAGTTACACAGGAGGCTTTTACTGCTTCCCCAAAACCAACATGAGATAAAACAGACCAAGACTATCTGATGCAATGGCACGAGGTGAATGGAGTTACAACAGAAGAAAAGTCGCAGGGTCTTCAGAGAGACCAGACATCCTTTGGTGAATTACCTGCCTGCTCCTTTCTAGGCTGCTAACAAGCCAGTAAAACAGAGACTTTACTGTGTGTGCAAAGTCAGTCAGAGTGTGGCTTTCTGTATTTGAGATGATGACAGATTGCTTGCTAAACACCAGACCCAGGCTACAATAATGGCTTTGCTTTTTCAGAGGGACAGTTGCTCAATACCTTCTGGTTTAGAAAGCATTTTTCTCCCCATTATAGCACTAATTTTTCACTGTTTTTTCTGCCCATTAAAGTTGTCAAAATTATGTATGCCATTTTTCTTAAATGAAACCAGAGTTCAGATTCTCTGTTTGTCCTGCCCAGCTGTCTTCCAGACTGGGGCCCAGATCACCAAAGGTCATTCAGCTGCTTCTGACACTCCACTGATGCATGTATACACCTCTGCATCACATGCAGTGAGCTTTTCCTTCTGGCTCTAGGCAGCTCCTTGTTCAGTCTCTGGTGTTCTCCTTTGGCTACAGATAGCCACTGTGAAGGGCATGGCTCACGCTAGGCACTTAGAGGGACCTGATGAAGTCATCTGTGTTTAAAAAGCAGGCCTAATTCAAGTATTTCTGCTGAACCTGTGCCTTGACTAGCCATGTCACATCAGCTACGGCTCTTGTTAATTCAGATTTAATGTAATATTCAACTGTTTTCTCCAGTTATGCAACACACTTGGAGCTGGCAAATGAATATATGTTATCAATAATTAAATGAAAAATGTATTTTCTTCCTTTTTGCTGTCCAAATGAATGCCAGTTTGTACTTCAGATCTGAAGTTTGTAAAACTGAGCTATCATATAACAAGTATGTTTTCCCAGTTGAGTGAAATCTAACACGGGAAACTTGGGTTAAAATATAACCCTGAAGGGTCCAAAGCAAATGAAAACAGTAGTAATCCTATCAATAAGTAGTTGTCTGGCATTTAGATGAGACTGAAGAGTAATAATTATTAAACAGCATATGGTATTTTCATTGCTCAAAGTGAAAAAAAACCCCAAACCACTCAACTCCAGCAGCAGAAACAGAAGAGGTCTCTGCAAACATGACTGCAGGGTTAGCTCAAGGGCTAAGCTGCCATCCCATAGATAAACCAATGCATGTATTTGCTTTATACAGGAGTGGGATCTTAGCCTCCATGGTCAAACAAATCATGTGTTTGGGGAACTTGATCCCCTGTCCAAACTCCTTCCCAAAGCAAGTTGTAGCTTATTTGCTTTTCTTGCTACTGCCCTGCAAGTGGAAAGGATGAACTCGGGGAGAATGAGTAAAGAGAGGCCAATGTTAGGTTTTGTTGCTCTTGATATCAAAAGAGATCATATGGACCGATGTCCTGTTACTGGGAATGTCTTTCCTTCCCTGGTAGTAGCTCCCATCACCATCTCTGGATGGAGCCTTCAGTGGTAGGTGAGCATGTGGAACACTCTCAGAAGTGAAAGTCAGCCTCTAGCGAGTGCCCCAAACTTGAACAGCCACTTTCCACCTTCTCCAGAAAACGGCAAACCAGGCAGACCAGCTGTAATATCACTCAGAAAAGGCCACTCTGCTGCTCCCAACAATGCCTGCTCTTAAAAAGGCAAAGTTATGTATGTCTTAAACTTGCTTTTGGTTAGCTTCACCTTAATTAACAGCCTGGTCTCTCTGCATTGTCATCCCAATTTCTGACAAGATCACAGTGGAAAATGTGTTGAAGATCCTCTAAAGGAAGCCAAAATTTCAAGTAGTTGCTGACCAGAACAGTGAGCACTGTCTGCATCTAAGCCACTATGACAAAACGGGCCACCTTGCCAGGATGTGTTGGCCCCAAGTAATGGCAGGCAAACTATGTCTGGGAGACAGATAAAAGAAGTAGATGAAAATCATGGTGGGCATTACTCAAGAAACTTAAAAACAAGGACTGACTAGAGAATAAAAACCACCAGAAATTCAAGCTGCAAGCATTCCCTTACTGGAACAAGTCATAGGAAGATCATTCATCTTCAATAGACTAATCTGACTCTGTCTGGTGCCAGATAAATTATAACTTTGTATTTTTCATTTAATTTAATAAAGTATGTGCAAAAAATTACAGATTGCTTTATTAGAGTTTTAAACAATAATTTGTCTTCTGGAAGCAGAAGAATGGTAAACCTGCCTTGTTATTCCTTCATGTTTTGTTTCCTTGTTATTCATTCATGTTTTGGTTTCAGGTTTCTCCAACATACTATGTAATTTTTACCACTAGTTTGGAGGTTTGTTCTGTGTTGACTTTGCCTCCCATTGAGTTACTTTTTTGCTTGCCATATTTAATCCACTGATTAGTAGTTTTAATATTTTAAATCACAAAGGATATCTAAATGCGACGTAGGAAATGAAAATTTTAAAAGTAGTTTTGGGCTTTATAAACATAAGTGTGGGAGGCAAATTTAATGGAAACTTAGCTAAGAGAGTGAAAGAACCCCTGATGCCAGCAGAATTCCTTCTTTCAGTGTAATGTTGCAGTAAAAAAGACAAACCAAACTGATACAGAGAGGAGAGTTCAAGAACTCTATACTTCTATTCTGAGTTTTGTTCTTCCTTTAAGGCCTAATTTCTTCTCAACAATCAAAAATATTGCAGTAATTCATTTGAATATGTACAGTCAGCTGGGGTTTTATCTAACTTATATTTTCCCTGCAAATTAGCGCGTAGGCACCGTGAAGACAAAGCTCTTAAACTGCAGGTACAAAGGGCAAAATTAATGCCTGACATATGACCATTTGCTCCTTGGTGTTACTGCAGGAATACCTTGGATTCAACAAGACTTTTGTCTCTGCCTCTTTCCCTTGGCGCTCAAATGTTGCAGTCACCAAGATGGTGAGCAGTGGAGCAGTGGTCACCAAAATGTCTTAGGGTCTGTGAGCAAGATATGCATTATCCACCTTCCTACAGTCCTTTTTACATTTATTTGTGGAAGAGGGAATTCTTTTATCCTTGCCCTGGATAGCTGTGATTAGGTACTGCTAAGACACAAAGACTCATCCCTGGTGAGTGACTGCTCATTCAAAGAAAGATTAGAAATGAGTGAAGCAAAGACTGAGCCTCAAGGAGAGAGCAAAGCCTGGGGAAAAGATGGTGCTATGGGCCCCCATGGAGAAAGAAGTTTGAAAACTAGATTGAAATGAGGAAGATGAACTCCTACTCCCAAAGTCTTGGACAGTTTCCTTACTGCTACTGCCTCCTCCACACATGCAATCATTTGCCAAAGCAAGATAAAGAGCAGTAGTCCCTCCAACTTGACATGCAGCTTCTGATGCTGAGTGAGATCTGAGTCTTCTGGTAAGCCCCAGAACTGACAGCCTTATGTAAAACTCTTGAGGGAAATTCTGCTAAATTCCAGTTGTTTAGTGGCTGGGTTAAGTCTGGAAAGATCCCATTCTCATCTGATGTAAGCAGATCTCTGCAGATTTATGTCTGCAAAAGGCCTCCGCTAATCCATATGACCAAATGATCTTATATTTATAGATCAAGAACAAATTTTTGAATCCTGGAAGGTTTTTCTTCCCTCAAAACCTGACTTCCAGAATCCAGTTATCTCAGGACATGTATTCACATAGACGTACTGCATTTTTTTTACATTTGATGTTAATTTGCCACATTCTGTCTGCTTTATCATGAAACAGGATTACTTAAGTCTCTCTATCTGTCCCTCACATTCTCTCTTCTCCCTGGATAAATCTTCCATCTAAACCGAATAGTTTTAATTTTCTCCCACTCAAAACTGTGCCAAATCCTCTTAAATAATTATTTATCCTTTCTATTTCTGCAATTTCCTTTTCTTTCCCTGGCAAAGGACCAGAGGTGATGTCAGCTCTGCTATGAGCACAGCTGTTGGCGGCACAGGACGCACTGCATGCTAATCACATGAATATTTATCCATCTCCTTGGAGGGGTTTTGAAGCTACTCTCAGAGCCATACTCAGACAGTTAGCTTAGAGTTAGTTTGGTTTTCTCTGCAACAAGTTGTGATGCCCTGTTATAATGCTCACGATGTTGTTCACTTTCTTTTTCTTACCAGAAAACCCCACCCTATTTATTTAGCTTATTATAGCTGCAATATAAGCAGGTATTTACATCAAAACATTTCTAGAAATGACTAAGTGGCTACATTTAATTAGTGATAAGGATTTATGGGAATTTTAAGCCATGTTTCCCAATGAGCCCAACCAATGACTTGCACAAATGAAATTCTCTCCATTACTGAGTTGCTCAACTACCAGAATCTTTGAAATTACTATTAAAAGCATCTAAGTGTCTTTGTTCATCATAATTATTGTGGATAGTCAATACACTGGGACATCCTGGTTTAATTTTTCTTCTTCCAGATATTTCAAAGTAATATTGATGCTACAGTTTGTTCCTGTGATAAACATTATATTAATAAGACGCTCCTGTCTGTTGCATGTTACACAGCTTCGAGTCTTCCACTACTCCTTCTTGGTGGAGGAATGATAATTTTGTTTTAACTTTTCTTTCAAATGTCTAATCTAGTTTCAAAATTTCACAGTTATTTGAAAGTGAAATTCTAAGATTGCAGTTTGTTGTTATGTATGTACAAAAAGCCAACACTGCCCAAGTACTGATATTTAGGCTAAAATGTGACAAATTCCCTGGCTAGCTAATAAGTGACAACGCACTTGGATGCTTGTCTGAAAGTGAAATGTTGGTCTCAATGCATACATACCTTTGTATCCCAGAATGGCTACTGTGATTGTTAACAGGGCACATAAAATATATAGTAAGATGATGGAGAACTTCAGTGCCCAGTTATTTTTACACTTGGTACATTGGCTCCCCTCCTGAATACCTGCAAAAGAAGATTTAAAGAAATTTAAAACAATGGCAAAGAACACATTGCTGGGTTTAGCTCCCCATTTCCTTTCCTCTGTTTTCTAAAGAGCAAATTATTTATGTAAGCAGATGTTTACATATGGGGTGCCTATTTGCCTATGCTGCCAGGATAACCTTCACAGTGGTTAAAACATCAGCTCAGTGAAACAGTCAATTTGGGATTTTAGCATGTGTAAGAGAAGTAGGTTCTGCTTCACTGTAAAACCTGTGGCTTTCCTGAGAGATGGCAATTTTCTGATTGTGCTAACAAGACTATGGTGAGCTTTGGAAATAAAACCTTTATTAGCATCTCCTCTGTCAGGCATCACACTGCAGCAGCTCTTTCTTAGCATTTGGTATCCCTTTGGGGGCAATAGGACACAACAAATGCTCTGGCAGGAGGAAACCACAGAAATAAAATAGCATTGGGAAAACCTGGCAGGGGTACTAGTTCTGCTTTGTAACAATTACCACAGAGAGTTACCATGCAAACACTTTCTTTCTGTAACGAGACAGAGTTTTTTGCATATTTTTGGGGGGTCTTGGAGGACACAATTTCCACAGAAAAGAAGGGGTGCTTTACTGCTACAGCCATCCGTTCATCCACAGAAAAAATGCTGGTGAATTTCTCTTTGTGGACAAGCTTAAGTAAAAGGGACTCAAGCTGATGAGAGAAAACAGAGCTTTACTATTTTATATTTGACATTTTTTGCAGAATGGCTTGGTGCCTTTGAGTCTATTAGGGAAGCAATTTTTCCTCTTTTGTGCTTCTTGGGAACAACTCAAGAGCATTGGAAACATTGATTATTAATCAGAAGCACAAATGTGTAAAAACCTGAAAACTGGACCACAGTGCTGGAACAAATGGGTGGGATTTATGCATCTTTCCAAGGTGTGTTAAGCAGGCCAGGATTAATGTAATTTTCTGTGTCTGTCAGAAAATGCATTTCTTTGATATTTCACTCCAGTTGTGTACTATTAGGGGAGTCCCACAGGAAAGCTTTAAGCTCTATAAATTCTATGTACCAGATTACTTAACTAATCAAAACTTGCTCTGTAGCTTTTTATGAGTAACTTATATTTCCCCTGAGGCCTAATGCACAGATGATTTTACTTTTCCAAACTCATGACCTTCTGCAGAGTGGTTTTTTATTTCTCATTTTTGTAGGAGAAAAGCTCGGGCCACTTCCCCTGGGTTCACGGAGGGTGGGTGACCAACATAATGAGTTAAGTCAACTGCATTTCTCTCTCCAATGACATTTTCCAATGACTTCCTCTAAACCTAAGGTACTTGAAGGAGGAAGGATTACCATACTGGAGCAACTCAGGAAGAGGATTTATACAAAGTTAATTTGACAAGGCATTTTCTTCAATTCCCTCTGCATATATATTCGCTGTGGCTAAGGCAGAAATGCATCTTTTGCAGGTCTTTTCCACATGACATCATCACACTCTTTTCCCTAAACTTTCCAGGTGTGACATCACATTCTGTTGCCCTAGGATGAAAGTGATGTCATACATTTGGGTTCCTTGGGGTTTAGGCATAAGACCAGTTGGGAACATCTGGTTCTTTTTTTGGGAACATTATGGGAAAATGAGACAAAGGCTTGTAAGCATAAACTCAAGAACGTAAATTCCAGAGGGTAAAGGCTTCTCTCCTGCCTGTGAGCTGGGAAGGGAGGGAGCTGGCACAGAGACAGGCAGTTGCACAGCCCATTTATTGGTGACTTGGATTTGGAAGGGTGGTAACTCCTGCACCACAAAAGAGAAGGTGAAGAGTCCATAATTCAGTAGTCAGGTTTGCTTATGGATCCTGATACGTGGGCTGGCTTGCTTTCTTTGATTTACAGTCTCAAGGAGTTTGCTGGTGAGGGAGCTTTAATTGCTAAAAAAGCAGGAAAGGGAAAGTGCAGTTTTCTACAAGTTTGTAATAGGTGTTCAGAGAGTGAAATTATTTCACAGTGGGAACTTGGCAGTGTCTGGAGCACCATTTTGTTGGCCTTAGCTGGTACTAGTGGGCTCATTGAGCCCCTGTGTCCTAAATGCAAGGTTCCTTCCCTGAAGGGTTTAAAATTCAGATTCCAATTTGGTTGTCTTTGAAAGTCCCACATACCCAAACACAAGCTCGGGGCAAAACTCACATCACATTCACTTTCTAAATACACAGATAACTGAAAGTTTGATCCTCCTTATTTTAATGTTAATTGAGGCAGGCCTAGATCCTTATCTGGGAAGAATGATGGACTGCAGAGGTACATAACACAGAGAAAGGCAGAAGTAAAAACAAAGGCTTTGGCAGCAATTGCACAAAGAAAAGTTTCACTTGATAGCTGTCTCATATTAAGATTACTCATTTTATGACATGACCTGCTTTCTGTCACTGTCCTCTGGCTTCCTGGGTAGTGTAATGAGCTGAAACTTCACTGATGTCACTGGATGTATTGCAGTTCAGCATCAAGCATCATGTTTGTCCCAGTGCTCCATAGGGATCTGGTTTCACTTGTCTCAGCCCTCTCTACCTCTGGTTCAATAAAACAGCGCTTCAGCTTTTCGGAACTTTTAGTTTCAGTGTATTTCAAACTGACATCAGAGCAGCACCTCAACAAAAGCCAGACCTTTCCATCCTTTAACAGTCCAGCACGGTTGGTCTCAATAACACAGGCACATCATACTAAAACGATCATATGGGCTGGAGTGATTCCATTAACTGAGCTGGCCTGGAACTGTGTATTGCATTCCTTGCTGGGGCTTTCTGCCTGTCAGCCTAAAACTACATCTGATTGCCAATGAATCCCTGCTACCCTCATCTAACATGACCCGTGTCCAGGACTGGAGTGAAAAGCCAGGGAGCTGTAACAGGCTCCTTTGTTTTCTTTTACCTACGACACAGTAAAGTCTTTCAGAGCAATTAAATTTGCTCTTTATTGCAAATACGTAGTGCTTAAGTCTAAGTAACACCTGATTTTCTAGTTTACTAAACATATAAAAACTACTACAAAAATGCTGAAGATATAGGTACCCCTTGAAGAAAAAATTTGGAAGACTCATTCTGACGTCTGAGCAGTTATAGCATGTCTGGCAAAATGCAAAGGCAAAAGCCAGGAATGCAATCCTCTCTGTACAGGGATGAACCATCAGGGCTCCCCAACCTTCCCAGCACACACCGTGACTTCAACTTGCCCTGTTGTTCTTCCCCAATGCCTCGTTTAAGGATCACACCCAAATAAGATTGTTCTGATACAGGAGATGCATTTAGTCCATGTTGTGAGGACACATTTTTATTGAAAGGTTGTTCTGAAAAGATGTGATAGCCAAAACATTAAATAACAACAAATGGGAGACAATTAAAAATGCTTACTGTGATTACACAAAACCCAGCAGGCTGGCATAAAATCATGAAGGTTTACCACAAAAGCTGAGAGTTGAGGCTAGCCTGAGCCCAGGCTCAGGCTTTAATTTGACAGGATTTCCCCAATTTTATCCACTAGACCGCTTGCTGTCATGGCTCACACAAAACACAGTGTTCTCCCAGGAGATGTATCACATCTCATCTAGAAAGCTGTAGACTAAATGGACAGGGAAAGACCCTACACACCCATCCCATTGACAGAACAAATGTAAAACCTCCAGAAGGGCGTTCTCAGCTGAAGTCAGCTCTTCTCCATTTGTTAGTGATGCTCCTAGTGCAGCACACTCCTCTCTGTGTCCTGTACACGTGTTTTCAATGTTGGTCTGCTCCCAGACACTTGTCACTGACTTCCAAACCCAGGGAGCCAGGGTCACTTCCGCGTGACGTGCATTTCTCACTGCCGATTCGATCAATGGTTTAATAAATATCAGTCGGAACACAATGTGCCTCATTTCACTGGACACATGCGTTTTTCCATTCCTTTCCCTGACTTATTTTAATAAGAGCCCTGGTTTTTCTGCCTCACTGTTGGGAAGACATCTGGCCAAACAGACAGCAACTTAGTACAAAGAGATCCTGCTGGCTCACATGCTTTGGGGACCCCCTTCTCTGCAAACCAAAATGGTCACAAAAAATATGCAAGTGAGACATCCCCCTGTTACCAGGCTTTGTAGTATTTGTTTTTATAGCATTGCATTCCAGTGACTGAAGACTTTGTTCTCACGCAGGGGGTATACATCTGCAGATTCCTTTTGGGCTCCAAGAAGAGGTTTTGCTGAAGGAGGAGCTGGGCTTTTTGGTTTTTGTTTGTTTGGGGGATTTTTGTTGTTGTTGTTGTTTTGTTCCACGGTTTTAATGGGAGACTAAATATCTTTGCTCTTTGTAACAACCTTACAAAATGCCTGACTCCTCAACTGTATTACGCTTCAGGAGCACATCTTTGAACACTGGAATATGACATGCACACATTTTTCTGAATAATTCTCTTAGAAATATTTGCCTCTGTGTTCTTTTCTTGGCTCTGGCTGCAGGATCATAAGTGGCCTCATAATATTTCTGCTAGTAAATCAATTCTGACAAAGATGCAAGGTTTCCTTCACAACCCTGACAAGAAATGTACTGATAAGATAAAGAAATGTAGTGCAGGAAAAGAGAATACATTAGTTTGGAGGGGTTTTCCCCAGGGTGATTCACTGAAAAGAGATAATAACATCCCTTGAATTTTGGAAGGAAGACTGCAAGCCTAGTTTGCAGCCTTCAAATGATTGTTTTCTCAAGGCTAATGTTTTCAAAACAGCAGTAGATCTAATACCTATATTAAAGGCACCTGAGCAAACTATATACATCTAATTCAAGACTCCTGCCCTGGAAGGTGTCCCTGCCCATAGCAAGGAGGCAGAAACTACATGATCTTTGAGTTCCCTTCCAACATGAACCATTCTGTGATTCAATGTGTAACTAGGAGTCAAATACTGAGAGGTAATTAACCATGCAGAGTTGCAACAAGCTCCCACTGGTGTCTATCTCACTAGCAAAAGTAGGTGATCTCATGAGGAATCCATCTCTAGGTTTAAATATCTAAATGCTTTGAAAAACCTGGCTGTAAATGCTTAAAT
Source organism: Aleadryas rufinucha (assembly GCA_013397815.1). Classification (NCBI taxonomy): domain Eukaryota; kingdom Metazoa; phylum Chordata; class Aves; order Passeriformes; genus Aleadryas; species Aleadryas rufinucha. Next base: position 645,561 of record VZTH01000402.1, read on the forward strand.
ACAGACATCCAAGTATAAAATGATAGTTGTTTACTAATATGCATGACTAGCAATTATGAAAGTAAGTTTGTCTCACGGGAGAGAGAGGATATTAAAATTCAGGCATGTGTGTGTTTTCATATATACATACACAGAAACACACATTTATGTTCAAATATATGGAAAAATATGTGTGTGTATGTGTTTTTTACAGAGAAGCTTTGGTATTGACAAAACCCCAGCGTATTATATTAGCACTCTCTAAGAAAAAGCAGGCAACAGTGTCTTTGACAACAATAACTTTGTATAGGTTTGCGATTACTGGATCCAGCCAGCCACAAAACTCACAGTGAGATTTTTGTCTTCTCTTTTGCATTGTGTCACAGGTTATTAACCTACTCCTCAGGAGAACAATTCCCATGATCCTTCATGAATGGTTTTGTTGCAGTGAGCAAAACTGATGATTTGATGGTTCCATATGCTGGCCCACTTCAGAAAGCAATTGTTCTTTGTAATGGTCACAAATGGCAAAAATTGAGACTGGTTCATGCCTTTTTAAATTACTGTTTTGAGATAAAACTAATTTCTTCAGTTTAGAGTCTATTCTCACACCATAAAAGTTACAATTTGAACTACACGTAAATAGACGCCCTACATATTTCCTAGGTCCACACCTCCTCCCACTCCACAGTCTTGGCAAACCCTGTCTCCACAGTGGCACTGGTCCTGCTCACCCAAGTAGTGCAGTGCTGGCTTGTGGGCAGGTGGATTGCAACAGCCTGCTTAACTTAATTATCAGATTTTTACAATGCCGTTGCAAAAAATATTTAGCACAAACATGCCTGTCATTTGTTCCGGAATTTGCTAGTTTTGCTTCTGGTTTTGTAATCAAATAGGGATAAATGCAAGCTATGCTTGCTTTGAAAAGGTTTCTGGTTATTTATTAGGAAGCAATTAAAGCAGCTAAACTTGAAATTTAAGCAGTGGGTATGTACTCACCTAACTCGTGCCAGTTTTCCTATGCCAGGTGGAAAATCATGAAACATGGCAGCAAGACACAGACTGAAACAGCCACTCTATATTTCAAGTAAACACTGCAAGACACAGAGCTTCTTTCTTCAAAAATTAATAAATAAATGGACCCAACCCAAACCATCCCATCTCCACAGGTTTCTGCAGTGTTCAGCATAATCTGACTGCCCTGATACACAGCTGGCAGCTTGTGCAAATAACCTCTGGAGAGAAGAAAACACACCTCAAAAGCCCAGTCTGAGAATTTGTGCCTCGCGATGCTGCACAACCCCTACCAGCGTCAGTGGTCCCAGTTCCTGTGATTTTACCCTGAGCTTCACATTCAAGATTTCTTATTCACCTGGTGCCCCTTTCTTTCCAAGTGCAAGCTTGGGGCAATCCCTGGTATCAATATAGGCTGGGGCACGAACAGGTCAAGAGCAGCCCTGCCAAGAAAGACTTGGGAGTGCTGGTGAACAAAAAGCTGGACATGGGCTGGCAATGTGCTCTTGCAGCCCAAAAAGCCAAATACATCCTGGGCTGCGTCAAAAGCAGCACGGCCAGCAGTGGAGGGAGGCAATTCTGCCCCTCTGTTCTGCTCTGGAGAGACCCCACCTGTGTACAGTTCTGGGGTCCCCAGCATAGGAAAGACATGGACCTGTTGGAGTGGGTCCAGATGAGGGACATGAAGATGATCAGAAGGGTTGGAACACCTTTCATATGAAGACAGGATGAGAGAGTTGGGACTGCTCAACCTGAAGAAGAGAAGGCTTCAAAGGAACTTTATTGTGGCCTTTCAGTCACAGGGGGCTGAAAGGAAGGATGAGGACAAACTTTTCAGCAGGGCCTCTTGTGATAGGACAAGAGGAAATGACTTTAAACCAAAAGAGGGCAGATTCAGATTAGATATAAGAATGAAGATTTTTACATTTAGTGTGGTGAAATACTGGAACAGGTTGCTCACAGAGGTGGTAGATGTCCCATCCCTGGAAACATTCAAGGTCAGGCTGAACAGGGCTCTGAGCAAACTGATCTTGATGAAGATGTCCCTGCTCATTGAAGAGCAATTGGACTAGATGACTAAATTTAAAGGTCCATTCAAACCCAAGCTGTTCTATGATTCTTTCAGCTATGTAATTATGTGTGACTTTCAGCTTACATTCTAGGAGAACAGCAGATTCCTAGACTCCTAAAAAATAGAAGTGGTGAGGAGTTGTTCCTTAAGGCTTAAGAAAATAGAAGATTCCACCATTTACAAGACTTTCATAATCCCATCTCTACAGAGCAAGTCTCAACGCTGAAGGGACAATGCTGGGACTGGGGCTGGCAGGGCTCACCCGGTCCCTCATCCCATGAAGTGGAAGGGGTGCACGTAGTCCCAAAAGTCCAGGGTATTTCAGTAAACATGAGGGGTTTCCCTTCTCTGGGACACCTTGGGAAAACCCAGCCCTTGATGATCCGCACACTGCAGCCTGAAGCTGTGCACACAGGGGCCACCAAGCAAATTCTCCTCCACACACCAGACTGAGTCTGTTGGAGGCAGCGGCCACTTCCCATAAATCAGAATCCCACATCTGACATAATAAAGAGCCTCAGAGGGCCAACACTATTATCTCTGGAAAGCTTTCAGCCTAAGAAATACTTTATTCTATGTAATGTACACAAACCCTTTCATTAAAGGAGGGGAGAACCCTCATTTTTAGCCCGATCATCATCTCTCACTTATTTATATAACCCAGCCAGCATTTTCTCTCTGGCTTTGTTCTTCTTTGCAGCAGTCCAGAGAATCACAATGAATCGTCAGAAATCCTAATTATACACTTCAACAACCACCACCATTTAATTATATAGTATTACCAAACAATGTCCTACTGTGATTAAACACTAAATATTTTAATTGAAAGTATACAAAAAGCCCAACCACAACACAGGCTAAGCAAAGACTGCTGAGTATCTGAACTGTATGTTAGGCAAATATTATGAACGGAGCTGCAGAACCAGTGTGGTATATTTTATGTAAAATCATGGATTTGCAACAGCTTAAGGTCCAGTCATAACAATGCGGTAAGAATATCACACCAGCAGAGGGTCCAGCATCCCATAGGCTGTTAGATTTAAAGGCAAACTCAAACCAGAACAAACCTCAGGAAGTGCTGGTGCTTTTAAGTAACTGTCTGGAATAAGAGAGATGTGTCTGTCCTCAGTTACTGAAAATCAAGCAAGGGATCACTCAGTGCATGTCTCTGGAACTAAACCCAAAAATCTAATTAGGCTGTTCAAAAGATGAGAGAAAAACTAGAAGAATTAAAAGAACGTAGAAATTATGTATGAATTATAGACCTGTTCAACGACAGGCAAGACAGCCATGATACATGACAGCAAAGAGCCTCTCTCAAATTCTGTCTCAATAGAGAAGAATTTAGACTGACTTGCAAGAAGAAATATAGCCAGATCTTTGGTTTGTGAAACAGCTTCCTAAGACAACCTGAAGATATTCCATTCAATGATTTAAATAAAACCAGAGGTAACAAAGCTTTAGCAAAGTCAGGAAGGGATCTGTCATTGAGAATTGTGCCAGATGGCAGAGTAATGCCATTTTTGTCAAAGTCCAGGCCTTCCATTCTGAAATAAATATGCTTCCTAATGAAACATAGATACTAATTAAGATTATATAATTTGATGACTAATGTACATGATTTTTAATCTTAATTCAATTTACATTCGACTGAAAGGATGAAAAAAGGTAACACACCAAAAGTGTACATTTTCCCTAACATTCTCTGATTTCATAACACAGTATTCAGGTGTTAGTGACCCTAGTAATGGTGTTAACTGGTAGGCACAAGAAGTGGTTAACTCCATGCTTTGTGGCTTTTGAGATACATTTCTCGAAGAGGGCAACATGATCTCCTCCAGGGCTGTGAGCATGGTAGGTGCCAACCCACAGCAGTGACACCTGTGCTGCAGGGCCACTCACCAAGGACACAATGAAGTCGTCCAGAACACAGGTGCAAAAACAATGCTCTTCACAGGAAGCTTTCACCTGTTGTTTTACCAGCTTCTGCAACTTTTAACATTAAGGGCGATGCTAAAAACATTGGATCACTGTTTAAAAGAACAAGAAACAATGGAAACTCCAGCTATGCACAACAAATCAACATTTCTGTACCCACTGATGTTGTCAGAAATGCTATTCCATTTAACTACAGAAATTAAATTTTTTATGTGCCTTCACAAGTTAAATGGAAATGTTTGGCAGCCATCTGTTCCATGAAAGTTTCTGTGCACACATGCACCCCTGACATGGCTGATGCAGGTCATTCATTTAAGAGCATTGTAAAATACCATGTGTCACAGCAAAGTGTGCTTGTAAACTCTTGTAGCTCATACGAATCTAAACCAATTTTCACTCAGTAGTCAGAAGCACAACTGGCATGCCCATCTCATCAGGATTTTTTCTCTCATCTACTACCTAGTGGAGCGGAACAAAATAGGGTTTCAACCATATTTGCTAGCATAAAAACTGTATTTACCTTTTTTTGTTAGGGAAAAATACAGACATACTTTCGATGAGGCTTTCAGTGGGAAAAAAAATTGCCTGAGACTGAACAAGGATACCCAACTTCATGCAGAAAATCAAACCTGGAGATGTATCAGGAACTACAAGTTTTGTTACATGGAATGCTGCAATAGATCCTGGCATTAACAGAATTGAAAAAAAATTAACCAAGATTTGATGCCTCAAATTAATATATAGACCTTTATACACCTTTTTCTAGATTTAGTGGTAATGCTTCTGTTGCCTTCATTAAGAAGCACTCTAATATAAAAATTACCTTTTCCTACCAAAAAGACTCTCTGAGGACATTATTTGGAATTTAAAAGACTAGTGTGCACAAAAAAAAAGAAGAGGTGAAAGCATTTCTATCCATGCTGGGTACTTAGCAGTTACATAGACCTCTTATTTGGAAGGTGATCCCAAAAATGAAGAGGGCCACAAGGAAGAATGCAGTAGGACCTCAAAAAAAACTGAGTTCAGAAAATAGTATGTATAAAGAACCCTGCTTTACTCTTTTAATTGTACATATTGTCACTTCTGACTAGTCTTTTCCCTGTGATATCAAGAATGCTTGGCTGAGATACCAATACCGAACTGAGAAGAAAGGATCCCCATAGGCCTGCACTGAACATAGCTCACAGTCACAAATCCATTGGCTGTAAATTCACTGCTAATCTCCTGAGGCTGCATGTTCAACTACAGGAGAGAAATTATGTCTAGGTATAAACGCTGTTCCTCTGGAAGTGTGCTTACTCCCCTCAGCTGAATTGAGACTTGGCATTAAATCACCTCCAAAGGAGAGGAGCTGTCAGGCCCTGGATTTATTTTTCACCTCACTGGCCTTCTAAACCCACTTTCTAAAGGTAGGGCTTTTTCCACAGAAATATTGCAGGCTTGATGGCAGACACAATAAATCCTGTTTCCATCCTCCAACCTAACCAACCTCCCCCTCTGCCTCCTTTTCCAGAATCTTACATTTTCAAAGTGGAAGTTTTCCTCTGTGAAGCTGGATCTCTAGGTTAAGGAAGGATTGTGACCCAATGCAGTTCCCATCTTTCAGTCTTCTCATTCTGTTCTTCCCTTTTCCCCCTCTCCTGTCTCCTTGTGTCCTGCAGCATCTCTGACTCCTGAGGTCTCCCTAACCCTGGCTCATTCACACCTCACTAGCATCCAATTTCCTGGACAAAAAGCAGACTTAGAATGAATTCCTCAGGCAACCAGAACATTTTTTTCAAACACTTGTGCCAATGTGTAATGACTGTGCAATGTGAGGAGCAAACAGCCCTGATAAATGGATTTTTTCCACCTTATTACCATCACAATTTCTGGGATTTTTCCCTGCGTAATATTCACCCCTATCTAGAGAGGAAATTTTTATTCCATAAATTACTGCAAGAAGTTTCCTGTACAGAGGTGGGAGTGTGGTTGGTGAACGTAATTTGTGTTTTCCCTCTTAATAAAACAATAAGCAAATTTGCACTATCTTGACAAATGCTGGGAAATGAGGAACGAAATCTGCCTGTTACAAGTGAAGAAAAGCCATGCAAAAGGGCATCCAGGGCACAGTCGCAAAGATAAGGAATTAGCCAGTAATTAGACAACAAACATATTACCTGCCTACATAGCACCTACCCCGCTGCCTTCTTAACGTCAGTGCAACCACTGTGTTAAGTAGGTGAAAACTCTACTGCAACCATGAAAATACAGAAGCTGACAAATTCATTAAACATGAACATTTACTACACTTTCAACAGCAACAACAACAATAATACCTGCAAAAATAATTATCTTCCTGAAACATATATTCCTTGCTATAATCCTTTTCTTGATAGCTTATGAAATCATGGAAAACCAAGTCTTTGCAAAATACTTTTTAATGGAGCCTGGGAGTTTTAGGGTCTCTGTCTTCAGAGCAGTTGTGGTCTCTGTCCTCATGGCAGTTGCCATGAGATCAGGGTCTCCTGAGATTCCACATCTGCAGATGGAGGACTAAGAATCACAGAATCATTTTGGTTGGAAAAGACCTACAAGTTCATCGAGTCCTGCCTTTGACCCATCTCCACTTTGTCAACTACACCACGACACTGAGTGCCACATCTAGTTGTTTCTTGAAGACCTCCAGGGATGGTGACTCCACCACCTTCCTTGGCAGTCCATTCCAATACTTGACAACCCTTTCTGTGAAGAAATTCCTCCTGATGTCCAGCCTGAACCTCCCCTGGCAGGGGACACAGCTTGAGGCCATGTCCTCTTGTCCAGTCACTGGTTGCCTGGGAGAAGAGACCAACCCCCAGCTGGCTACACCCTCCTTTCAGGTGGTTGTAGATAGTGATAAGCTCACCCCTGAGCCTCCTTTTCTCCAGGCTAAACAACCCCAGCTCCCACAGCCAAGCCTCATAAGACTTACAAGTCTTTTAAGTCTGATTTAAAGTCTGACTCAGGTCAAGACTTAAGTACGACTTACTCGTCTTTAGTCTGGTGAAACTCAAGCTTTACCCTGCATTTCAGGCTCATTGCTACAAGCTTTATCAGGGGATTGAGGCTGACAGTGAAAGGCTTGATTTAAACAAAATAATTTTCTTACCCAGAAGACTAAACAAGAAACTTAGAACTTTTCACTATAAAATGTATGTGCTTTAATGGACAGAAAATCCCAAGGCATTTTAATTAAGAGGCAGAAAGAGTAATATAAATTTATAGTTACAAGTGGGAATTTGTAAATTTTAATTCAGACAAAAAATTGTAAAGGAGACCTTGGATTTTTTTTTTTTCCTAGTTGACACATAAATATATTATGAAAAGTTCTTGTGAAAGGCACAACCCTATGCAATAAAAAAACCCAAACCCAAATATTATCTTGTGTTTCACTGAAAGCAATCCCAAAGTAACTCAAACTTTGGAGGACAACTATTCAGGGAAGAGGGAAGAAGGAAACTGAGTGAACTCAAACTGTCAAAACGTCTAAACTAATTCTGAAAAATTATTCTGCCTGAAGTTAATGCCAAAGACTTTTGGACTGCAAATCTACATATCTGCTTTAGAACTTTCTCACTGTTTTCCAATGTTCTTCTACACTTGTAACTTTATCACACTTTTAACTTTTTGAAGAATGTTGAAGTTCTCAAACAATGGCTGTAATAACCAGTTTCCTTTTTTTGATATGATATACCACTAAAAATACAAGGAAAATGGTCCCTTTCTGTACTTTCTGTAAAAGGTGGCAAGAACTTAGAAAGCTAATAGAATTGACCATATTTGTGTCAAACCTGAATTTGCTTTTCCATTCTTCTTTTTGCCAAATACCAAGATTTATTGGTCCTTGAAGAAAAAAAAAAAAAAAGACTGAAACAAATCTGGGGTCAATATTTGACTTCAGGGTCAATATATCTTGCCTTTTCACTCTCAAAGAGGTCAATATCTGCTGTTATTTATGCCATGCTCTGCAGCTGCTCTTTTGAACTGCAGCAGAGAAATACATCACACCCTTGACCCACAGCCTTTCCAACTAAGTGTGGAGACACCATAATTTATTTGTTCAAAGCAAGTGTCAAATGTTTTTAGCACTAAACTGCACTAAACACTCTTGTTCCTTATCACAATTTCAGTTATACAAGTGCAACCTCTCTGGCTTCCACAGACTTAAATGAAATTTACATCGGTGCAGGTGTATCACTCAGCCAGGGAGCTGGAAAATGTTTTTTATTCCATGTCAAGCTAAAAGCATAAAACAGAAGAGCAGGTGAAGCAGCCAAGCTGGCAGCTCAGTGGAAACTTCGTATTAAAAAAATTAACACACAGCACTATAACCTATTTAAGGAAAATCCAATCAAATACAAAATAACTCTTCCTTGTGTCTTCAGAACTCACAGGCACTTAGTCCCTGTAGTGCTCTGAGGTTTATAACTAATAGGCTGAAAAATAATTTTCACGTATTAAGAGTAAAAATGTTTTCTAAAAATTCTGTTTCTCAGCAATTTTATTTGACTTAGTACATTTATTTCTTGGCTAGTTCCTTGTATGGTAAGTTTCAGTCCAGTACAAATTTTTTCCATTGCTGAACTACATCCTCCTGAAAAGCAGAGCTGGAAATGTTGAAAACCATAAACTATAGCTAAAGGCACACATCACAAATAGGACCATGAAAAGCAGAGTTCTCAGTGTGAGCAGAACCTTCTTTTTCAATGAAATGTGTAGTTTGTTTGTTAAGCACACTTCATACCTCCTCATACTCTGAATCTTACTCCAGCCTCCAAAAGGAAGAAATATTTGAACACATATGCTGCAGCCTTTTCACCTAAGAGACTTTGAGTTTTCACTACTTTTCATGTTCTTCTTGTTCTGCACTTCTTTCCCGATCCACCAGAAAAGATGGCATCTCGTTTGCTCATTTGAACAATGCATCACTCTACTTAAATGGCTTAGACAAGACTTTCTTTAATGCTGTGAAAACTAAGAGCTTCAAAAATATTTTTAAGGAGAATTAATGTATTCAGTTTCTTCATATCCTACTATATGAATGCTATTTTTTACTGGTGAGATCAATGTCTGTAAGTTTTTAGATGAACTGTGTTGCACAGTTGTGCACATGACCCTAAAGCAGATTAAACTGCTTGGTAAATGTCCTGGTAGTTCTTGTGTCAAAGGATGAGAGAAGATATCGCCAGCAAAAAGTGTTACACTCCTGTAGTAAGGAGTAGTAAGGGTAGTATAATTTGTTATGCAGGTTCTTCTCTCTTCCACTCCCTGTTTTGTCGAGTGCTTTGTTAAAGAAATTTAAATACACTTACAGAAATTTCCTCTAAGTGTTCTGCCAAGGCACATGAGCAAACTCAGGTCAAAATTTTACTGTACGTGGACAGAAGCCAGAGGACAGAAAAGCACTTAATTTTTAATCATTATTTCATTAGTTAGTAAACTGCTTAGCTGCTCCATAATATTTTGGATTGTCTGAAAATGGCATACAGCTTTGCAGGAAATCCTTCTTTGGCCTCTCTCAGCCACAGACACTAACCTTATAGGTTTCCCAAGGGAACACAAAACTTAGTACATAACTAAACATAATGATGAGTACAGGGCAGCCATTCAAGCAAGCTGAGTCACAGGATAAACCAGGACCACATACAGGAAAGTGAATATCAGGGTATCTAAGAGCCTGGTGGAAACAAAATCACAAACCCTGTGTGCTGTGAGTGGAGAGCAGTGGCTCAAAAAAAGATCATGAATAAGATGACAAGAAGGCTACCAAATTGTTCCCACCATGATGTTAAGGACAAAAGGGCAGAGCCAGCTTCTTGGCTTGCTGCAGTGAGCTGGCAGCTGGACCAGCCCTGGGCATCGCAGCACTGATGAGAACTCAGCTCAACACACGGCCTGGAAAACCCCAACTCACTGCTGTGGCTTCCAGCCTTCTCACGCTGGAGACAGTACTTGGAGGCTGGACAACCTGGGACCAGCTCTACAGCTCAGGGCCAGGCCAGTCATTAAAAGACCAAGAGGAAAGGTCTCCTGGAGCTGGTGACCAAGGGCAGCTCCTGATGGAGTCAGGAGTCTCGAGGGCCACTGGGTCCAAGGTAGCACATACAGGAGGGAGCTGCTCTTGAGCTAATGACCCTAATGTCCCTGGTGGGGAGGCTGCAAGTCACACCAGGTGTTTCCACCACTGTGAGTCTTACCAGGAGTCCAAAGTTTACAGTGAGAGGCTTAAATAGAGCCAAATGCTTTTCATATTTGGAAGAAAACAGTAATTAAAAGAAAGCCAGATGACTTGGCTGCAAATTGGGTGCTTTAATGGAGCACTGTCACTAAAGGGCACTTTTATGAAGAGGTAGGAGTAACATACATTCCTGGCTACAAGTTGGAGGTAGAGACCCTTCTTGGAAAAAAAGCAAAAAATTGAAGCAGTGGGGGTGATTACAACTGGAACAAATTACCATCACAGGGGATTCCCTGCACTTTAATGCCTTTAGATCAAGCCCGACTCCTCATTTAAAAGATATGCTTTAGCCAAAAACAAAGTCACTGGACTTTGTACAGGAGTAACTAGATGGAATTGCACAGCCTATCACACACAGGAGGTCAGAGTAGTTAAGTTCTTTGGCTCTAATCCCTGCACATGGAAATACGTGTCTCTGCTCTGGCCTGCTGCACAGAAAATATATGTCTCTAGGGGAAGTTCACAGTGATGACAAGATGCCTCACTACCCCTAGGGGGATGTGTCTTTCAGATCCCGCTGAGCTCAGAATTAAAACAGGGAGTGAGCAGATAACCCTCCCCGATGTTTCATGGCACTGGTTGGAGACAGCAGATGACAAGGTTCAGTGTATGCTGGAACACTAGAGGGTTTGGTTTTTTCCTTATAAAGCAGGTAATAAGTCTGCACAAGAAACAAAATAAAGTGAATCCAAAGGGATAAAGGCTGGAGGCTAATCAAAAGCCTACTTCTACTAATATGGGGGGAGAAACTGCTCAGGGACAGTTCATTATGTTGAATCATGGCCCTCTAATACTGCTAGAAAATGCTCAGAGCTTGGGTGAGTTATCTTTGACTCGGTTTGTTAAACAAAACTGCCGTGTTGTTGCTTTTCCCAAGAGTGGGCACAGATATCCACCTTGGGAGGCAACAACCAAGTCAAACATATGTCTCTTATGTAGGGGTGAAAGGACACATTTCTCATCTTGACCCTTTTTTTTTTTTCCTTTTTTCTTTAAAGCTGGTTCTTCCAGTCTGCAGGACTTTCTTCAAAGCTGTCAGCCAAATTCTGGAGGAAAACTCTTTTTGCCCATGTGCAACATTTTCCTTGAAGACTATAGCAAGTATGAGGGAAGAACAATATTTCAGTCAATAAATACAGCTTGGGAAAACATAACCATACTAAATTTTTATTATTTTTACTAGTACGATTTACTATTTAAATCAATGAAAATTTGCTGATAATGCTAGTGACTACTAAGAAAACACAGTATGGAAAGTAAGGATTTAGGACCAAGATATGAAACAGAAGCATGATTTAGAAAACTGAAAAAGGCTAACTTGGACAGGCTCATAGAAGCTGTTTACTGAAGTACTACTTAAGCTGAAGCTCACTTGACATTCACAGAAAACTTCTGAGATCCAGCTGATCTCTGCAATCCCTATCCTGAGCATCCTTTCTGTTGTATTTGCACCCTTACTTCCAGAAATAAATTAAATGCTGCATTTTGGGACAATTTACTTACAACCAAAAAAGGATAATGAATGATATAATAAATCAAACACAGGAAGATTGCTAGAAGCTCTGGACAGTACGTGCATGAAAGCTTAAGCATTAAAACCTGCTTTCTTGCAAACTTTCCTTTATCCACATCTGCTGGGAAGGTTCCCGGAACTTGCAAGAGAACAGAGACAGAAATGGTGAGGTTTTGTCAGCTTTTCATGGCATAACAGGTAATCAACACATCAGCCTTTTACAGCCAAGAAAGCTGCCTCCCTGTGAGCTGTAACTCGAATCATTCCCCATGTTAGTCACAGCTGGGGGGCGGCTTGTGCTCCGCTTGGAGTCACGACTGCCGCGCTGGGGGAAGGGGTTAAGGGCGCTTTTGGGAATCTGCAGCGTGGCAGGGACCCCGTCATGGAAGGGGACGGCCACTGCAGAGAACGAGCGGCCACCTTCGCTTCAGAGCACTGCCTGAGGGATGTTCACACTCACGCTCAGTTTTTCTGCAGCCTGTAGGTGTGTTACTGTTTTAGCACCTTCTTCCAGTAGGCAGCACCAAAACTGCCAAAATGTGGAAGGCTGAGCACCCAGATATCCCATATTATCCAGTCTGACACTTATTAACAGAGAAAATGCCACTGTAATACCGACAGTGCTTCTTAAATGAACGCTGTTGCGTTTCAACAAGGATGCTTAACACGTTGCAAAAAGGAAGACTGAGGGCCTGTGTCTTCTTAATTCATCTGAACAGTACCTGGCAATCTTACAAAGTGAAAAAAAAAATCCCACTGCCTTGAATTTTCATTAAGGCTCAGTGTTTAGATTCAGTGCCAGTTCTCATTGACTCACCTTGTCTTCAAGAGAAGTTGCAGACTAATCTATTTTACCTTCTTACAGCAGTGAGGCCAAATTACCTTTGTACCTGCTTTGGTGAAGCCTCACAGAGTTAATGTCATCACACAGATAAAACTCAGCCCAAAATGTGGTGTGCTGACTGATGTCCATTCCCTGGTTTTCCACTCTTTATCAAAAGAAAGAGAACAGCCCATCCTTCAGCTGTGCGTGAAAACTAGCAAAGACACAAGTTCCAAAATTTATATTTTTGCTTAGCTTGAGACACTTTAGTGAATATACATTTATTTTAACAGATTGAATTTGCTTAGCAGCTATTACAGGCTGAAACTCAGCTCTAAAAGATTGTTACCATGAATTAAGACAATTTTCTGTAGTGGAAATTCACCTCATAAATCAAGTCTGGTATTCATATGGCAGCACAGATGCGCCAACTCAACTTGCAGCTGCAGGCACTCAGAAAACAGCAGAATTTGTCCCTAAATCTGCAATTGTTTGATGAAAAAATGAACATAGTTTGACTTTCAAGTGAATAGATTATTGGAAGATGTTTTCTAATACAGAATTTCAGGATATCTAGTACAAAACACCACTGCTGGTAAAAATGAGGAGACAGTGGAAATTAAAGGGTTTTCCTAGTTCTGCCTGCATTGCAGTTTTTCAAACATATGTTCCTCTGCCTCCGACATGCTGGTCAGCAGGACAAGCCTTTCTTCAGTATTGACACACCATTTGGCTCTATGTCAAATACGGAAAGGAGTTGGTTTTGCCCCACAGGAATGTAAAGCACTTCCAGGTCCAGGGGAGTTACTAAATAAACAGCCTACATTTCAAAATTACCTGGGAATTCCTGCTGAAATTGGGACCATTCATCAAAGAGACAGTTTAACATTAAATACCTGGGTAGGAGGTTAACTGAAGTTGCTGGTGGTTCACTCTTCTGAAATTTGGTCTGTTATTACTATATAGCCAAGGTCCCTGTTTTGAAGACTCTAGACTAATCCCACTTACTTACTTATTTTTGTCATTCAAAAAGTGGCTGAGATCTTGATTTTGACTGACCAAACAGAATAAAACCAAAAGCTCTAAAAAAAGAAGTTAGTCCAAAATTTATACTTTGGATGAACATACTTTGGATGAACATGCTTGGGATGAACATAGAACTCACAAGAAAAAAGATTCTGTGCTTCAGCAACCACAGGAAACAGAAGATTTTTTCCTATAATTATGACATTTTTTCCCAACAGAAAATTATTTATTCACAATAATTTTCCCTCAGATTTAGACTTCTAGCATAATCCAATTTTCAGCCCTAAAATATGCCACATTGGCCATTCTGTTAAGCTTGATGGTGAAATTTTGACTATACTATTTTGTATTTACACTTTTGTCCTTAAATACAGCCTGCCAGTCATGCTGTCCACCTTAAACAGCACAGAAACAAAATTTGATTCGCATCAGGTAGTAGTTTGAAATATATGGTCCCTCCAGTGCAGAGATGCAACGAGCAAAGTCCTAATTGCAGGTCTTCCACAGAATTTTCTGCCTTCCTGAGCAATTTTTTTTACTTCTGTACCAAATTTTCAACACTTATATCAATGTGAATCCAAGATAATTTCAGTGTAGTAAATCTAGATCTAAATTGGTACAAGTGAAAACAGAACAGCACTAGAATATAATACTTCAATTAAAATATTACTTATTGAAATAGATTGTAGAAGCCATGTCCAAAATCTCTGGTTTTGTTGCTTTAATATATTTCTTGGGATATTCAAAAGTACTTCAAAAAAGGGGTCACCAATTCAGAACAAGAACTATATTAAAAATCAGCTTATGTCTTTCCAGGACCCAACCTTTCTGTAGCCCTTCCTGGCTCCCTGTCAAGGCAGTGCTTCTAGGAACACCCTCAGAAACTCTGAAAACAAGCAATATAAAGCCTGGGCTGTGGGAAATAATATCATTAGGAAAAATTAATGCAAAATAGACTCTTTTTTGCAAATTCAACATGCTCAATTGGAATATCTCCTGTATATAAAATTCCTGCTTTATGAAAGTGGTATATGAGGAAAATCTAAAAACTCATTTAACAGTTTTAGGAAGTGATCTGCATTCAGAACATCTCATAATTAATACCACATCATTTACCCAAGTGAGGTTGAAGAATTATGTGATTATGGCTCTCATGCCTCCATCCTGACTTAGCTTCCCTGCTACTCCAGTCCCAGGCCTCTCTTCTAATTCAGCTAGTCAGCTTTGCAGATACCAGACACTTAGGAAGTAGGCTGGGATAAATCAGCCCTCTGAAACCAATTTGAATTTTAGCCAGATGAGGTGAAAACTGTGTGAGTCGTGTTGTGCAATAACTCACTATTCAGTTATCTCCAGTCTTCTCCACATGTCCCTAGTCCCTATCTCCCCCCTCACAAGCACCCTGAGAACTTTGCAGGTCTCTGACACTTTACCTGCTGTGCCTATTACACACTGAAGTTCCCCTGGATGAACATATACACAGCTAGATATTACACCGTTCCTGTTGGTATCTCACCTCCTCAGCAATTCCAGCTCTCCCTGTGAAAGCTTGTGGGATGTGAGGTTAAAACTTCCAGAAAGCCTTCCTATAGGCACTTACAACAAAGGGTGTATTTTCCACATTATTTCAAAGGGGTGCATATCAACAGTTCATTCCTTGCTGGTTTATAAATACATTTCAGATTTGTAACTCAGGCTGAAGCTGTCATTTAGTCATACAGGTTCTTTCTTTAAAAGTTTCCACAGTTAGCTTTCACCACATTTTTGCTACTGTAATTTTGGACTGTAGGTTGGCCACCCCTAGACTCAGTGATTAAAATCCCTTTGCCACTGGATTCCTTACATTTTTTTTTCTGACCTCTTCCAGAAGAGCTCCAAGGCAGCTGCTACCTCCATTTCCCCCATGTGACTCCCTCATATTTCCTACATCCCTCTGCTATGTCCCACTTCCCCATCTTCACAACACACATGTGGGTCCGTCAGTAACTCCAGATGTTCTGTGGAGTCATCCTCCTCTAATGTCTCACACCCTGGCCTTCCCCTCCCTCCTTTCACTTGTAAAAGTTCTGATGCACAAAGGAATCTCTCCATCTCTCAAGAGCCAAGCAGCACCTGGTCCTTGTGCAAAGAGCCCCAGACCTGCTCCATCACGTTCTTCTCCCTCTGACTCCCCTGCAGAAGTCCCTGGTGGCCCCAAGATTCAGTGGCTGCACTGCACATGAGTCTGCCACCTGGTTGCCTTCTGGGTCAGCTCATGTTACGTACACCCCTGTCCTTAACCTGGAAGCAATTCTGGACAGGGACTGTACTGAATAAGTTACTGTTTGAATGGTGTGACCTAAAGTGTATTATAAATGACTTGGTGAGTACAGTATTTATAGCTGCTTTGCCTGGAGTCTGGCAGGGAGTGCTTTTGAAACACTCCAAAACAAAGTTTGATAAAAACCCACCCCTCTAAACTTCCTCCTCTCTCAGTCCCTGAAAAAGCAGGAGATACAGTTAATCCACCCATTTTCATGGCAATACCACTTCAACACAAGCTCAGAGGAGTATCTGCCTTCCCCACATAACATCATGTCGTGTAAGGAGGCTGTGACAGACACAGATGTTGACTGTATATCAGAAGGAGGTTACCACCATGCTGATACGCTTGTTATCTGAAGGCTGCAGTTGTCAGAAGTTCTGTACAAACTGCAAGCCCACCTGGCTATTGAATGAGGACACAACAAAGAGGTGCCGAGCCAGAAACAGCCTGATATGAAACCCCTATTCAGCACCACATTCTTGCAAATGGCAATATAATCTCCAAAAAGATGAATGAGGATATGGAGAATGTCTGTACAGCATAAACTATCTGGCAATTGTGGTGGGTTCACCAGTCTGTGGGTCATGAAAACTCCACCAGAGGACACAAACTTCGGAAAATACAGAGGAGACAGAACTACAAAGCAGCTCAATTGTGAGGTAATTGGTTTTGCTCATCCAATACTGTCTTCTTTTAAAATATTGCCAACTAAATATAAAAGGCAAGAGCCCAGTCACGCAGGAGGGATAGGTGACTGTGTTTCAGCAAGCAGGGAAGGCATTGTGGGTAACCACCAGAGCCTGACAGTAGGAAACCCTGTAACTGAGGAGAGAGTAAATGAGGAGAGAGTAAATGCAATGGCTAAGTTTGTAAGCAAAATTAGAGACGTGGTATAACTGTGTCTGGTGATGGTACTGGAATAGTTTATGCTGTTTCTGCATCCATTCATTGAGCAATTGAAGTGCAAAAATGAACTGGACAGTACAGATGAAAGTATGATAAAAGCTTTCCTTTAAATGAGGGGTTAAAGAAAACATAATTTTACTGAGTTTATCAAAGATGAGTCTAAGCTGACTTACTCATGTTTTGTTCATAAATGAAACCCCTTCTGACAACACATGGCTTTCAAACAGACAAAGACATGATAAAAGCCAATGTGGTGAACAGTGAAGTTAAACATATTCCAAGTAGACACAAGCTGATAATTCTTATAAGAGATGATGACTAACAATGGGAAACAGTGAAAAAGACATAAACAGGATTTTCTGCTCCATGAATGTTAAAATTAAGACTGGATGTCTTTTAATAAGATATGCCTTAGCTACAGGGAAAAAAATAATTATGGGCATTGTTCAGCAATTCTGCTCTCTTGTATTTTGTAAAAGGTCGGGCTTCATGATCATAATGGTGCCCTCTAATTGTAAAGTTATGAACCTATGCACTTTTAAAGCATTCTACGCCCTTGAAAACCATTAATTGCACCAAACTATTTGACTATAAAAAGGAGTTTTAATGGACAGGCTGAAGAGGATATCTCACAACAGCCAGTAACCAGCTGCTTGTGCTTATGGAAACCAATTCAACAAAGAGCAAACATATAGATGCCCCATGGACAATTTTCTGAGTACACAGAGGCTGCCCGAGCCCTGCTGGGATCTTCCTTGGGTAGAAGATCAGAAAGGAAAATATTAATAATATGTCATGCTTGTTCCCTTAATGCATTTGAAGAGATGTTTATCTGAATTCAGTTTTCCTGTTGCACCAGGAAAGACATCCCAATTACCCCTCTCCTGCTTCTAGTGCCTGTGCTTCATCTGGGACTTGTGTTTGGGAAGCCAGGTGTGTCAGGCCAGTCGTGTTCAAACTGTGCCCGAAGACCTGGCTCCTTCCACCCCCAGACAAGGGGTGAGCTCCCACACAGGCATGAGCACCACCAGGGTGCACCTTCAGCTAGGGAGCCCATGTCACAGGAGGAACAAGTGCATTTCTGCTGGGAAACCTGGGACACAGCAGAAATTGAAAAGGCACCAGATACATATGGCAACTGATGAGCCCCAGCACGCTTTGGTGATTTCATTTCTCTCCCTCTCTGGCCCCTCAAGGAAGGGTGGGGAGAAACTTTTCCTTTTCTTCTGCTGTTTCAGGAAAAAAAAGTGTTGTGAGGCATAAGGGTGAGCCATTTAACAAGAAACTCCGGAACAACATACAGAAAAACTGCTTTAAAAAAAAAAATCCATCTCCACAACTATTCCAACATGTTTCAAAGAAGTTACTGTGGATTAATGATGTCTGCAACCACTTTTCTTACTAAATAGTTCACTCTCTCCTTGAACACTGAAACAGCTTTCACCTCACCTTTCAGTTTGCTGTGAAATCTTGTAATTAACGAAAGAATATTGACATGGTCTTTGGCTTTTTAAATAATGCCACGAGATGCAGTTTCTTTGTATTACTCCACTTGTGCAGTATTAGCAAAACTCCAAACCTCCCTGAGAAAGGATGGATGACCTGACTGGGGAGACTGACAGATTTCCTTTGATGCCTTGCAAACGCACCGTCCTGCTGCTCATGTATCACTGCTGATAAAGTGAAACACAGGGCTGGGAGCCCCAAGTGAACACTGAGCCTGTCCCTGCACTCCCAGCACCACAGCATTACTGCACCTGTTCCACTGAGTATGGGAACATCAGCTTAGCACCTTCGTTCTGTGTCCTCCTGTCTGGTGTGATGAAATACATCCTTCAACACCTAGGCACCCTTTAAATAAATAAATAAATTTTAAAAAAGGACTTATCCATATGCAAGTTATGAGAAAGCTTTTAGAAAGGCACTGGCAAAATGTAAACTGGATTTTGAAATGATACATTCCTAGTCCTGAAAAGTGAGGTGTCACTTTTGTCTTCAGGTTTAAATGCAGAGAAGGCTTTGTCTACACTTATCCCACTAGCTCTGACAAGAACTAGTTTAAAACAGCATTACCTTCATCAGATACAATTGAGTTCCTCCTCTGAAAAAAAAAAAAGCATTAATGATCTTCAAATATCAGGCTTTCTGAAGACCATAGGCCAAAATCTACTTGACTTTCCCCCTCAGCCTCCCTGTCTTGAAAAGCAAACTTCACATCTGCTTGTTATCAGTCGTTATCTCACAGCATGCCTCTGAATCATTTAGAAAACTCAAAGCACATGTTTATCCCTGCTGAGGAACCAGTCATTATGATGCTATTTACAGGCCCTTGGTGACCCAAGCTCACTACATGGTGTAGAAAACTGCCAAAGATTTTGTCTCAGGGGCTCTCACTGCTGCTAGGTTTAATTACTTATCATCAGCTTTCAGCCAGGAGGCTGCACTCCCCTCCTTTCAAGCTGCATTGAGGCATGCTTGTGTGAGGACATGTGGGAAAGCTAAGATAAATCAATTAGACATATGAAGCATGTTGCATGTGACTTAAAGCACGTTAAGTCCTCATGTGGTTACTCTTATTCAGAAGAATAAAAAGGCTTTCACTTTCCTGTGCAGACAACTTCAAAGCTGCACCATTTTACAACTGCAGTGTGTTGTTAAAAGCAATGAGGGGCTAGGAAGAGATGCCAACAGTCTTGGGCAAATGCATTTAAATCTGAAAATGAAAATGCTGATTGCTTAGTAATGTGGAAGGATGATATATCCTTCTGAGACCAAATGTGCTTCTCCCAAGACATTATGCACACAAACCCCTCCAGAGCCTTTCTGCTTAGACGGCCAGGCAAACCTTAACATTTGTCTTAGCACAAGGATAAATAACTGCATCACTACAAGACACTAAAAATAAGCCTACTTTTTTTGTGGGACAGGAAAGTTCATGCAAGTCTGCACTTCCCCTGACTGTACAGAGTCAGCAGTTTCGCTCAGTATTTTCAATATTCAAGAAAATAATTTAAAGTTTTGATCCTACAGCCAGTGTCCAGTTTGCGAGTGCTCCTTACTACACCACAGGGAAAATTCTCAACATTAAACCCACACCTTTGCCACTCCAGAACAAAAGGCTAAGAATATTGGTTCCTCCTTGTGCAAAGAGCAGAAATCTCTTCATACAGTTCTTCTTAACCCTCTTGAAAATCTGTGCAGGGCTAGCCCCACACGTCATTTTTCACGATTTTGAATCAAAACAGAGCCCTTTGTTTTTTGCATTTCATTGAGTAATTTCAGCAGTGAGCCTTTTTTTTTTTTTTTGCCTAGAAGTGTTTCAACAAGTTAAAAAAGTTCTTTCTAAAGTGTTAGCAGCACTTCAAGAAACAGAAGAATCCCAAGAACACCTCCTCGTCTCATTTTGCTAAAGAATCTTTTGAAAAGGTAACAGCATCGGACAGGGCTGTTGCAGCTTTCACTGCTTTCAGAGAATGTCTTCTTCACAGAGAAGTGACCTACAATACCAAACTCCAAATCTTACATGTGAAAACCCATCTGAGGCTACTTGCCGTAGCGTATCTGTGTGATGTACCAAGCACAGACAGAGCCATCTACTATAAATTCTGTGCAGAATTTGTAAGGTGTCTGTCATCTTCTTAATTAAACTAAACCCAAAAACAATAATAAAAAAACCCAACCCCAAACAAAAATACTTCAGCAGACCGAGAACAGCTGAATGTCACCAGTATTTCCATTCCTGTATGTGGGTAAGTATCTGCAGCTGACAACTCCAACCACACGTTCTGCAGGCTGCCTTGTTCCTCGCTGTTGGGGGGATGTTTATATATCCACTCACACGCGCTGTGTTCTTTAATAACATCATATACAGAACTGGGAAATTTTAAAGAGAAAGCACTTGGCTACAGCTAGGTCCAAACCAAAGCTATGTCTAACCTAACTATGCCTCAATTCCTTGTGTTCCTGTCACCAAACTAGTATAAAATTTGACTTAACATTTCTGGCTTTGTCTTGAGAAAACCATGGAAATTTGGGGTTGGATTAAAAAAAAAAAAGCTTCAACTGCAGTGCAATGTGACACTGTAAAAAAAAAAAATCTAGTGGCAGTAAGTGTATACAAAATATCTGTTCTGTCCTGTAAATAGATATTAAAAACTTAGTTAACATTCTGCAGTGGTTTGACAGAATACGCTTTGAAGAAATCAAATTAGAAATGAAAAATATGTATGCCGTTTATTTTGCACATGCTAGTGCCATAGGTGCGGTTCAGAAAGTGTGAGGAGCCTGCTACATTACTCACAGGTGAACTGTGTATTTCAAATCTGCCTTCATTTAAGCAGTGCAGTTCAGTTTCCTCTGCTTCTCCAGTTTCTGGCTCACATTTGGACTGGACTAACTCTTTTTGCTGAAGCATAGCTTGACTTGGAATTCAACTCCAGATGTGTACATCACTGACACACAGGAGGGAAAGACAGTGATGCACTGGAAAGGGTTGTTTCTGCTGCTGTTGAAGACTGCCATTCTCTTCTCATGCAAGAAGCTCATGATTTTGAGGTGACACTAACCTCCTGGTTAGGTCCCCACACAGTATTTGCTTTGCTGAAGGCTTTAGAAACTTTAGTTCAGCCCCAGGTCCTGGCATAGTTAACCAAAGCTTTCCACTTCCATTTAATTTTTCTTCAAGATGTAATTACTGCAGTGCACTCTGGCTTGGAGCTACCCTTGAAGATCAGTCAGAGGCAACAGCTGCCACACACTGTGGCTTCCCACTTGCTAGGAATTGCTCACCACAGGCGACATGTCACAACAACTCTTTCAACACACTGTACAGATTTGCATTTCTCATGTTCAAAGTTGCATTCATCTAGATTAGCAGAGACATGGGGAAGCTGGCACCACTGTGCTGGCTTCCTGAGGCTGGAAAACCAAGGGCTTGGCTCACACAAAGATTAGGTCCTTTTGGGTAAAGTGTATTTCCAAGCCTTTTGAAGATGGACCTCACTGCTTTTGTCCTGTCCTTTGCCAGTTCTTTACTCCAGGATCATCTTGATGTCACCTCCTGCACTGACCTCATCAGCAGGCTCCTCTGGTGCCCCTCTGCCTTCCCTGTGTCCCTTGCTGTATCCCTGCCACACAAGGATGAAATCCAAGCTAATGCCCCTGCAGAGCTGGCTACCTGTGCTGTGCTCTGCTTGCTGCTGTGTCTCGTTGGACTGGGCAGGAGATGGCAATCTGTAACTCAGGCTGTGTGTACGGTGCTCACCTTGGGAAATCGGAGAAGGCACTGGGCTGAGCAGTGTTTCAGGTATTCAGTTACCACCTCAAAAGGTGGGATGTGGTTATCTGTAAGGTGTTGTGCCAGAACCAGAGAGCCAAGGCTGAGCCACAGCTTCTCAGGGCTGTACTCTAACCTCCAGCTCCAAACTGCAGCTCCTAACAGTAAAAACCATAATGGAAAGCCTGGCATAGCTACGCAGGGATGGGGTCATTCAGACTACAAACCAACCTCTTTTGCATAAGAATGCAACCATAACTGTTTGAATTTAGCTAGCCCTTGTTTTGATCTGGACACAGCCTGTTTATACTGCTTAATTGTAGTCATTCCTGTGGCTTTGTTTGTTTGTTTACAACAGTACTCCGAAGTTTGGGAAAATGTTGCAAAAGTTTCAAATAGCAAACATGGCAGTCATTCTTTAACCTAATGTTTATAGTTTATAGGAGGGCTTCAACATGCATTATAATATTGCAAAACCCCAGCACAGTTTGCATAGTTTGTCAGTATAAATCTGGGGACAATTTATGCAGTGCTGAGAAACAGCTACTTCTGGTACAGCTGTAAGTTTTTGCAGGCACACAAGATAGATCACCTACTCAAAGATGACGGAAACACTGCCAAGAGTTTCAAACAAGTTCACAATTAATTAACATCTACCATCATCAAAAACCTGTAAAAGCAATTCTGAAAAGATTAAAAAAGAAAAAAAAAGAAAAGGCTGTGGCACCACCCTCCTGTTATGTTCCCACGTAATATTTGCATCAATGAAGGATTTACAGCAGCATTACCTAGTTCCTCTTTTTTCCCCGACACAAATGGGTTTTCTGAAGATTTCCTATGCTGAGTTCATATGCTGTATTTCTCACGCTTTAGTATATATATTCCAAAAGTGTCCCTTTTCCCAGGATTTGTCAGTCTTGCCAATACATCAAGCTAAAGAATCTCAACCTTCTCATAGTCTGGTTGGAGCTAGACCTGTTCACCTGAAGAAGCAAAGGTCTGGCATCTAATTTAGCAAGAATCAATAGGACAGTTTAGGAACGGGGAGTCTGAGGAGCTCTATGATAGTCAGGAATTCCAGTCCAGCAGAATTTGAAGAGGGTATTTTGCTTCTACATTCACTAGGTACATACACTTGAAAATTTTCCTTGTCTTGTAATGCACGGCCCTAAAACCTACAATTCTGGTACCATGAGACTGGAACAGTTCCTGAAGTGGGACATCTTTCTTTCAACAGCAGATAAGTGCTCTGAGACATATCAAACTACAGGATCTTTCTAAATAACCTCCTTGTGAATTGTTTCAGGTGATGCTCTCTCCATACCCTTCAATCTCCTCCAGCCTAAATTCTATATTTACACTGTTCAGACAACTTTTTGCTGTGACACTGAGGACATTAACTTACTGTGCATGGTGTATTTTCTACAAGGCATGAACATTTAATTCAAGGTATCTGTTCGCTGTTGCCTGAACTTGGAATTTTAACTCAGAATTGCACAGGGTTTTGCCTTGCCTCCTTTTGCCCTTTATTTTGTGGAACCTCAGTGTGTTGAGATTTGCAACTTCATGTTCCCCCTCAGTATTGAGGATTTCATTGGCTTGTGGTGAAATATCCATCTTACACTTTCTTTCCTCTCTGTTCACATCTGGAGCGAGGCATGATGTCATCAGTTTAGTATGTCATCTGCTTCATCTCCCCTGGTAAAAATGAGAAAATTTGCTTGATTTTCAAGCATTCATTCAAGAGTCCGAAAGCAACATGAAGCTGCTCAGAGCGTCCTACCCGCTCTGGCCGGTCTGATTAATCTGCACCATCACACAGCTCTCTGGGAGGATTCTAACAGCCATTGCCTTGTTCTCAGAAGTAAAATAACTCATCTCATTCACAAATTCTTATTCCTCTCTGCCCTTCCCCTAGCCTCAAATCCCATTTCTGTTCCTCTAAAGGTGAATTATTTTTTGTTTCCCTTTCATTCCAGCAGAAAGATGGCCCCTTCTCTGTTTCAATGGGACCAAGGCCTTCCTGCTGCAGCTGCTCCCTCCTGGCCAGCGGCCGACTGCCTCATCTGAGCTCAATCTTAATGCAGTTTATTTTTCTCTGTCTTAGTTGTTTCGTTCTTTGCCTTTTCTTCGGGTTGGACCTCTCTTAATCAATCTCAGTCTTAGCCCTTTTCCCTTTCAATTCAGCCTTTTTTGCTCTGCTGGGTTTGGGGTAAAGGAAACAAGGCTTCCTTAGAGTGATTTGCTTACTCTCTTTTTTCCTTATTTCCTTACCCTTCTCTTCCTCTGCCAGGGAGGTCAGGAGAGCTCTGACCTTGGGTAACAGTGCAAACTGGAACATTTGTGATTGCAACAGAAACAATTCTTTAATTAATTAGGCGATCCAGAAGTTGCAGAAGGGAGCCAGCAGGGCTCTCCTGCCTGCTGGGACCTGCTACACGATGTCTTACATCGCCTTCCAGGCTGAAGTTCACTCTCACGGAACGAAGTCATGACTCTGATACATCCCTCCTTGTCAGTCAGCAGCAATACAAGTCAAGCATCTTTATTTATGTATATTTGTTTTTACCTCCAAAAAAAAAATTAAAATTATTCCTTAAAACTCAAGTTGCGTTGTTGTGAACCCTTACTTCGCTTCATGTGACTTTTGTTTATACAGCTGAAGAGGGACAAAGTTGATGAACTTTAAATATCCAAAGAATTCTGTAAGAAATATTTATATGAAATCTTAATTGGAAAGAAGTAGTGCATATGTTTGCTCCTATGGATGGCAGCAGGGCACATGCCATTGACTCCTATGGAAACAGAATGCAGCCCTACAGTTTCCAGCTGAAATGTTTCATAACTGTATTGGCCTGAATGGGGCCTGAAAATTTGTCCTATGTATAAGAGAAAGAAATTCTCTTTAGGAGGCTTTTTCATCTGTTTAACAGATGTTCATAGAGATTGAGCCATGCTTTCTAGGAGGGTTGGGGCCACCGAACCACATAAATGATATGGGGAAAATACAGGACAACATCAAAACACCATTTGCTTTTAAGGTGGAGGGTTATCTCACCAGCTCTCAAGCATCTAAGAACTTTTTCAGCAGTGCCAGCTGACATAAAATTTAGGGCTGACCATTCTGATATAAAAACATAGTGACTGGAAATCATGAATAATCCATGGAGAAATCCATGTCCTTAACTCATAATCACATTTCTTTAGATCCTCAAGTTTGCCATGTGGTGTTCAGTAGTCTCCTTTTATGAGTAGCCACACTTCATCATGCCATCTGCAGAAGAAAATAACTGCATTTAACAGAAGCCTCTCTTTATTTAGAGCTGCAGGGGGAACTAATTAAAGGTAACTGAAACCACAGCTGCTAAAATAATTATATGGCATCTAAACTATTTTGGAAAGCTCTCATTGTTTCTCAGTGTGACAAAGCAGAGTAAGACTGGAAACCTACCATCACCTTAAACAACATATTTGTGGTAAATGATGTACCTACAACTCCATAGGATACACCCTAACACAGGCATGTGTAGCATCCATGCATGTTTTATCTATACACAAACACACACATCATATATAAATAAACTTTTTTTGTGCTCTTACTAGCTGCATATAGCCTTCAAGACTTAGGAGTGAGAAAGAGGCACTGGTATTATAAAACTGTACTAAAGAGATGCCCACATTATTTTGCAAAGAAAAGCATTTTATAACCACACATGGAACTGATTGTTTGGAATTAAATACGCTAAACATTATTCAACCAGTCTTCAGTGAAAAAAAATTTCCTTCAATCATTTTCATGTAAGAAAAAGAAGAGTTGAACTTCATATATATATATATATTTATATATACACAAAGAATGACAGTACTGAAGCTTGGAAAAAGAGTTTCAGATGAGGTTTGAATTATTCCAAACTCAGGGCTCAGTGGGGAGCTCAGATTTTACATTTGCACAGGGATGCAGCTGTCAAAAAGAAGTAAAATCAATTGACAGAAAGTACCAGCAAACTAATTTGATTGTGTCATTTGGAACTTATTCATAAGAAGTTCTTTATCTGATTGTGTCATTTGGAACTTATTCATAAGAAGTTCTTTAAAATGAAGAAGAAGAAGGATGTGCATTTGAACTTGCTTCTACTTTAATTTGTTTCTCTCCAAATGATGTTCATCATCACAATGTTTCAGCCTCTTTTTAAACTGATTAATACAAGCAAGTCTGCAAAAGGCAGGCATTATCATAGAGTGATTCAAAGCTGGACCTGGCTTTAATTTTACAAGCACATTCTTCTAACACCCTTTCCAATGTTTATTACGGATCATACTAAATGTTTTGGGGCAACAGTGTTTCCCCAAAAAAGCCATGACAAAGTGCAAGAGAGCAGAGCACTCCCCTGATGGTGCACACACTCCCTAGCCCTCCTAAAACCCAGCTCCTTTGGTCTTTCTTGAACAAACCCCCCATATCCATCTCCAGTTGTTGACTTGTACCTCAGTTTTGAGGAAAGAGAAATGTGGTGGTCTACCATAAAGTTACCACAAAGTTTATCAACAATAAGCTCAGTTTGCTGATAGTCCTGCTCTTCTAAGTCCGGCCAACATGCAAATGAAGCATTCAGCTTCACAAAACCCAAGTATTAATACTCTGTTATAAAAAAATCTCCAACAAAGTAATGATATCCTCAGTGACATCTCAGTGCAAATACTACTTGGAAATAAGCATGAACACCAGACATTAAATAATTTCCATACCTTGGAAACAACATATTGTCCCCCTGGAGATGCAGAAAAGGAGATGAGGCCAACTTTTTTGGCAGGACATCAATTGACAGGGCAACAGCCACATTTACCATTTTAAACAGTATTTGGTCAGCAAACATCTATTTCTAAAAGACCAAAGTACAAATCTCCAACTCAGACACTACTTTTGTCATCATATGTGGATGTGAAAGACGGAAATCTATTAAAAACATAGGCAGACTCTGAATGATTTTTTTTTAAATTGTTTTGAAAAAATACTAGGCACTAAATGGATTCTAGGGATAGTATATAAGAAGATATACCAGAGCATCCCACAACTGGTTACATCTTGAGTGAACTAGAAAGTGTCCCTAATGAACAATGACAGGCAAACAGTGAGGAAATATGTAAAGAATGAAGCTGATTTGTTTGCCATAACAGACATTGCATAGGCCAGTGGGTAAACCCTCAGAAGGCCTGACTGAAAGCATTCCCTCCTTCAAGCCTGCTGAAGGAAGGGGATTGCACTTAGGAACATGCTCAGCATGAAAGCAGGAATTTCAGTTAGTCAGGGGCTGCAATGACTCTCAAGTGCCCTAAGAAATGTTAGGTGGCTTAAGGAAGGATTGAGACCCAGGTGTGACAATTTTCACAAAGTCATTTGCCTCATTAATTTTTTCATAAAAAGTTTAATTTAAATTTTCCCATTTCCCTCTTGTACCTCACCTGTTTTCCTCTACATAGTGAAGGAAAAACAGCCCAAGAGCCAGGATGTCGTCCTGGGATGCACAATGTCCTTTCATTGGTTTTTACTGGGGCTCAGAGCAAGTCATGCAGGCACAGCCTACTAAGGCCACTATATCATCTAAAGATGCAGATGCAAACCTCCTGTGACTTTAGAAAGTGCCTTAGCAACTAAATCTCGTTGAAATCAAAGAGGGACTAAAGGGCAAACAAAAACCACCACCCTGTGACTCTGAAAGCAACCATGAATTAAAAATGCAAAATTTCTTCAGGGTCCCGTAGTCAAATAGTCTGTCAAAGCAAAGTATATTCTGTACATTTTCTGTATTTTTCCCCAAAGTTCTCTCTTGTTGCTACTCTAATGGACTCTATGTGAAAGCAGGAAGCACACGGGCCTAAAAGAGGTATATGGAAGCTACAGATAGACTGCATGAGGCTGCTCTCAACTACAGCTGAACTGGGGGGAGCACAAATGAAAACCAGACTGACAGTCTGGCTATTTTATATCTCAGTGAGACCTGAAAATTTAGATAGTTTCAAGAATATCACATATGAAGTTTGATCAATAAATGGCTCAGAGACTGAACAGTCCCAACTTGCAGTCATCTTCATTTTGACCTGATTGAAAACATCCTTCCCTGTTTTGGATGGTATGTGGGTCACATCAGTGGAAGGGTATGAAGTTCACCCTGTTGGTGCCCTTTCACATCTAATGTGTTAAGAATGACCCTGACATGCCAGAAGTGTTGACTGACAGTCTCTTTCATGCAGATGCTGGAGAGGTTATGCAAATCATGGTGTTTATGAGCTGCTACACAAGACCCGAGCCAAGTTTGGTAGAAACCACTCCTTCACTCTGCTGGCTCATGAGCCCACCCAGAGTAGCTGAAAACCCCAGACAGTGTTCCTTTCTTACGGAATGAGAAAATGCCACACTGAATTGAGAAATTAAGATTGACTCAGACTCCTGTGCCAAGATCTTTATGTTTATTTCAATTGCCTTTTTAATGGAACAGCAGATAGTTTCCATTTTCCTTGAGGCCATTTGCAAACGGGAGAAAGGGTCTGAAGAGTGAGTTACAGCCTGTGCCAGCAGAGAAGATTAAGGTTGTCAAGATACTATGATAAAAATTATGTTACTTTTACACTAGGATTTGGGATTGAAAGTATTAAAAGACGGCCCTTACAGAGAAACTTGAAGGCCATCCTCATTATCCTTGCTATACACTGTTCATAGCTGCCCCCCTTTGTAATACAATAATGATTAGAATAGAGAAGCTGTTGGGTTTAGTTTGGAAATCAAGCAAATATCGATAAAATACCAAGAGGATGTAGTTGAATGCATTCTCTAAGTTTCTAAATGTGGAGAAAAATTTCCAGTAAGATGGATAGCACTGAAATGAATGCATACCACTTGTGCAGAGGTAAGGACTGGCACAGCTCAGAAAATGTCTGGCAGAGGACACACATCTGTTGTACAAAATTTCTCATCACTCAGCTCTGTGCTGTCTCCATCTCATCTCATCTCATCTCATCTCATCTCATCTCATCTCATCTCATCTCATCTCATCTCATCTCATCTCATCTCATCCCATCCCATCCATCTTTCTTTATATTTCAGCTAGAGCCCTTCCAATACTGATCAGTGTAAATTCTTACTTCAAGTGATAGAGTGATAGCAAACAGTCCTATTTATGTGTCACTATGTGAGACTGACATGGAAATATCTGGACACTCTCCATGCTACATTAGCCATGCCCACAGGCTAATGGACAAACAAACTGAGGCACTGAAACAGACTCTGGCCTCAATCAAACTCAAACCCTATGAATTACAGTAGGCAAGAATGATACTTCTAAACTTTCATCTATATGACAAAACAATATTTGAAGTCTTTAGAAAATCATCTACAAACAAAAAGATATTTTCCTGTTGAATATCAGACTGTGAGGCTGGGATCCTGCATGTGTGGGCAAATGATTAAAACAATCAAATGAACTGAACAATTCAATTATGCAGTCAATCATACAGCTGGTTGAGTAACCAATGCATTCAGACAGAAATATTTCTGAATAAGAAGTAAAAATATTGCCAGTATTTCTGAGCAATAAATCTCTAGTGACTAACTTAACCTGTAAATTAATTCAATTTAAAAAGTGACTTGGATAAGTTTGGAAGTCAAAGGAAGTAAAAGACGCAGGCAGAAGTTTGGCATTTAAGCAGACTCATAAATGGAAGACACGTGGCCTTAGATGAACAACAAACTCCCTTAACATGCTGGTTTTCTAAAGAGAAAATAGCTGCAAATATTTGAGATGCTTTCAGGACAGGCTGCTATGGTTAGGGTCTTCATTTTTGCAAAGTAAAAAAAAAAAGCAAGACATTGTCTATAAACACAGCATTATGCAGATAAAGCAGATTTAGGAGTGAAAATTCCTCTTGCTATTGAAACTACTAGTGTCTTGCACACCAAGGAGAACATAATCTCAAAAAGCATAAACTCCCTGCAATGGAAAAGGCATAAAACAGCTGGCAGGATGTTCCAGGCTTGTTTGCCGCCCTGGGCTCCACACCCCACGTCCTCACCCATGGGCCAGAAGCACCAATAAGCCAAATCTTGGGCCCCTTATGATGGCATCACCTCGCACCCAGCCCACACTTCCAGGCACCTGGTCTGCAGCCATGGGCTTGCTGGAGGGCACAGAGTCAGTCCATCCTTCCTGCAAGTGTGCTGAGCCTCATGAGCACGAGGATGATGGGTCCTACCCAGCCAGATGAGCAGTAGGACTAGAGAATCTTGAGAACTTGGCCCCTCCCAGCTTAAATAAGAGAGCTAATAAAGAAAACAACAGTGACTCTAATGTACGGTAATAATTATAACATATTTGAATGGTGGCAAATGAAAAGGGTTGTTGAAGATTAAAGAAGAAGTAAAACTGTGATTGTAAGTAGCTGAGCTTCTGCTTCGTACAAAAACAAGAGAGACATTATGAGGGATGCCATATTGCACTTGGCTCCTGTCCTAAAACAATTCCACATTATAAATATTTGACACAGCACTTAAGACTATTGCCTCCACAGGATTTAATGCAGTATAATGTAACACATCTGTTAGCTACCCACATGGCATGAAAAGAGTGAATGGGGAAAACAGGAACAAAAAGTTCAAAACCATATTGTATACTATTACTTCTGTGGTGGTGTTGATCATGCTGCATTCATTACCTATTGAACTAGGACAACAGAAAACGTTTCACAATACCTGAACAGCACAACCTTGTCCATTGTTTCTTTGGTCTGTGAGACTACATCAACCCTGTTCCTGCCTTTACTTTCTGTACTCCTGGAAAGTACCATTGATGCCTTTTCTTGGTATTAAAATCAATAGCCAAACACAGTTAGAAGGGAAAAAGGGAATTTTACCTCGGTATTTATTTTAAGGATCTTTGGTGCACTTCGTCCAGGTGGAGCACGCTGGAATGCACATCCAAATGCACACTGGAATGCACACTGAAATGCACCCCCATGAGCACCCCCCTGAAATGCACACCCACAATAGTTTGGGTATAAAATTATAGGCTTTACCAATTAACATATCTATCAAAGATTCCCCAATGAGAGGCTGAGCGAATTCCCCTCCCCGAGGAACTTTCCCCCCTGGACAGGCCTATCTTAGTTTACAAAATGTGTTCCAGAGAAGACCTTGGTGTCTGAGGCTTCTGAGATGTTTGGTCTCCTGGCTTAATGGAATATTGGGTCTGTGCTATTTATCAAACCTGAAGAATTAGAAGTATGTGAGCTAAAAGGCCATTAAGAATACATAAAAGCTATATAAAAGAGTATATAGAGGGGGTATATATAAAAAGCAAAAAAAGCATCATGGCATCACCATGAGAAGTCATGACTTGCATGGATACTATATCTAATGTGAAAAATTGGAGTACTTGTATGAAAATGCAGCAGCATAAGACACGTAAGGTCAAGTAACTTGGGGAGATGCATCTGCTTTTTGTGTCTTCAATTTAAGTATTAAAAATCTATTGTCATCAGTTTACACTAGCTGAAAAATTGTAAATTGAAGAGATGTGTGTTAACCACGTTAATAAACCTTTTTGTCAATCACATTGTAGCTAAGTGACACTTTCTTGCTCTACTTTGAAGAGTTGCAGGATTGCCATACTTTGACAGTTATCTCCTGTGTGAGTTCCTCTGCTCAGCATCCTTCCTGCTTACAGGGAAACCTTTCTTAAGGGTATCTTTCTCAGGAGGAAGAGTATCTTTCTTAAATTACGAGTGCTGTAGTCAAAGAAAAATGTTAAAAGCCACAGGTCATATTAACAAGTAAACAAACTAATGTGCAGACAACACATAAGGGTTGACAGGCACTTTCATCACTGCAGGTCTGTCAGTCTGCTGGTAACAAACTCCACATCAGCTTTTTGTTCTCCTGATAGCAGCTTAGATTGGTTTTGGAGTGACCACGCACTGGAACAGATTGCCTAGAAAGCTTGTGGAGTCTCCCTGACTGGAGATATTCAAAAATCATCTGGATGCAATCCTGTGCCATGTACTCTAGGACGACCCTGCTTGAGCAGGGTGGTTGGATCAGATGTGGTCCTTTCCAACCTTACCCATTCTGTGATTCTGTGAAAAGAAAACTACACTGAAAAAGTAATTACAGAACAAACCTCTGTTTTTTCTCATGGTTCTATAATAAAAAGACCAGTCTCTGCTCCGTTCCCAAACTTAACAGTTTAAAAAACAAAACAAAACAACAAAACAAAACAAAACAAAGCAAACAAACGAAAAACCCAACAAACCAAAAATCCCCCCAAAGAAATTCTTACTGTGGGACAGAATTTAAAATCTTTCCAGAAGATGGAGTCTGTCTTCATTAATGTTTTACTTTCATCAAAGCATTTTCATGTGGTGGTAGACCCAACCAAGATTTTCAAAGCTGCAAACCAGCTTAGATGCCCTTTGTGCATTTGAAAATGTCAGTGTTGAACTCCAGAGAGACCATGCACAGTGTGGGCACTGCATTATGTGCCTGTGCTCCAGCACTACCTGCTTGGGGCAGACAGAAAGCAGGAGGTGGCCAGGAGACACGGTTCAGCCGGGAGCTACAGCTGTGCCAGGCTCCCAGGTGCCACCAACACTGACTGACCTCTTTCTTAGGGTTCTGAGAACTCCTAATGGGTGCACTTTGGTAAGCTCAGTATCTCTGTGACCATCTTTCCCCATGTCTGAACCACAACATTTTGTTTTCTCTGAAAGCTGCTGATGAAGCAAACATTAGGTTTTTTCGGGAAATTGCTTTGGCATTTGTCAGAATATCAAAATGAGTAAATCATTTAGCAGAGAAAAAAAGATCTAGACACAGTTTTGCATACCATTATCTTGACTCCTCTACTGCATAACTTTTCATAACTGTGCCTCATCTGGGAAAAGTCACAAATCTGTTGTTTGTGGGAAGCTAGATAATTAGACACTCTAAATGACAACTTACAAACTATAGCTAAAAGCTAACCAGACTGGTAAACAGGAAGTGCAAGACTGATTTTTGCTTCTTTACCCAGAGAATCACACAGATGAAACAAATGCTTAATTCAGCCCTTCTCTAGCAGCAGTTCACAAACCAGGGGTGGTTTGTGAAACCACACAGCTTGCTCATGGAGCCATGTTAAATCGTAACATTTCCCAGTTTTATTTGCCTGCAATAGTCATCCCTCCCAGAAACTTGGTATGTACCGGTTCATTCATCCACAGCTTGGAGATCCAGAGGTTTCAGTGAGGTCTAATGACCAGAAATGCAGCCAGTTGTTCAAAAACAATTTCCCATTCAAAAGCACAAGAGCCTGACTAGGCAGTCCCTTGAGCCAACAGCACACCTCCTAAAAGAGTTAAGAAATCAAGGTAACAGTATTCTGAATAAAGTATTAATTTTTTTCACTGGTAAATGTTTACATTTTCCCTAACAAATAACCCATGCATATGTACTTGGTTATGGATGAATTTCTGATTTCACAAACACTGTGGGTAAACCCTGTGGTCAGAGGTTGCTGGGAGCATAAATGTGTATAGCTGTTTGTCATCACGTCCTCCTGCCTCTATAGAGGACATAATTAACAGTGTATCATTCACCTCTTTTGTTTGAATTATGGATGGACCTGGATGAGAGCAGCAGGAATGAACTCAAAACTTGGATCATGAATGTGAATGATTAGAAGAAGGATCTTAGCTAGTATATTTGATCTCCTGAGCTTGGAGGACAATTAGAGCAAAACTGAACAGCTGAGGTTTTTCTTGAATTAGCCTCCAGTCTGCAGTGTATGGAGGTTCAGAGCTTAAATAAATTCTTACATAACTCAAGGTCCTCTTTTCTTTTTCCATCAATATTACTATTTCCATTGAAAAATATTTAGGTTTTAGAAAGGAGGGAAATGTGATAGTCATTTATTGCCCCCACACTGCTAAGAAATTCCATGCTTTTATGTGCAGGAAGCATTGTGTTGATGTTGGCTTCCCCATGAGTTAAAAATCTTGTTTAAATGTTGCAGAATCTAAATGCTCTTTGAGGTTTTTCTGTGTTGTTTTATGGAAAGGCTTCTGCCTGATTATTTACAGATGCTGTCTCTGAGAAAGCCAAAAATAGTTCTTTACTAATTCAAAATTTAAACTAGCATTTTTATTATTTTATTGTGTAACCAAGGAACTCTGCTCTGGGGTCCTCAGTTCAAAGAGGAGAACGAGCCCTTCGGCTCGCTGTTGGCATCACAAGCAGCGACATTCCCCTCCAGCCAACAGCAGTGCCAAGCCTTGGCAGACCACAGGATCCTCTCCAGCAGAAGAGCAGCCTCCAAAGCATTTTGCAGCACAGACTCCCTAGGTTACATGACCATGAGGGACTCGCATTGTTTCGCAAGTTACTTCTCCCACAGTAGCACAGGGTGTTTAAAGCAATTTTAGGAATTACGACAGCCCTTCAAGCCATGCTGCTTTTCCATGGCCACCTTGGCTGAGCATCAGTAAGGGATTTTTTTCAGCAGTTCATGAAGTGCTAAGATGTATCTTGAGCTTAACAAGCAAGAAATGTCACTCAGCCAGCTCAGCAAGCAAGCATTTCGTCAGATGAAACACTCCTTCAAAGTTTCTCTTCACTTCTCCAAGGCTAAGGAGAGTCCTGAACACCAACTAATAGGGGGAGTACCCTTGTTAAAGAGAAACCAAGGAGCTTGGATCTCATCCTTGCCAGTCTAAAGACAGATTTTATTCTCTCAGCAACCAGGGCCAGAAGAGTTGCACTTCCCTTGCTGCCTGAAGCTATGGCTTTTCAATCCTAGGTCCTGTATATACCTGGTTGGTGGGTGGATTCATGCCTCTGGAGACCACGTGCTAGACTACTCCCATCCTACGGATATGGCAATCTCAGCAATCCTGGAAAGGGACTGGGGGTCAGCACGAACTAGCAATATGAGAGAGAGAGGTGGGTTACCAGACATTATTTCTGCCTCACCCAGAGCATGGTTCAAAATATCCTTCCTGACGCATGTGAACTCCTCAGCTTCTCCAAATCCCTGAATCGTGAGATGGTTAGGAGGGAAAAGTCAAGCATTAAAAACTCAGCATCGCAGTAAACAAGAACATACATTACTGTTTTCATTACAAAAGGTTCTGCATAAAATATTGTTGATAAAACATGTGCAAATGTAATTTTATGCCTGTCAGCAGGTACTCATACCAGCTGAAAGCTGCTCCTAACTCAGTTTGCACAAACACTTGCCTACTACAGTGTGACTTTGAAACAAAACAGGCGCTGTTTGTGAACGACTATTTGTCTCAACCCACAAGTAAAGTACTACACAGATACAGGACAAATTTGTGGGGTTACATGGTAGATTTGTCTTCTAACAGACTGGCCTTCAACCTGGATATAACTCAAATACAGGGCTTGGGAGGCTTGTGTTTATTCCCTACAGTTTAACTTATCTGAAAATAGCATAATGGATTTTCTGAAAACAACAGCAAACACCTCTTGGGTGATTTCTTTAGAGACTTCTTTAGTTGGTAGAGCATTTGTAGTTAGCTTTTCTGCAGTTTCATTAAAAAAAAGAAAAAAGCAAAAGAAGACTCGGCTGCACTTACTCCTTCTAGTTGAAAATTTCCTTCATCTCAGAGAGACACAGCTACCAGAGATGACTGGAGAACTTGGTACTGTGACAAATAAATTAGGTTCTTATTTACATGCAACAAAATACTATCATTTACTCTGAATGGCAGAAACCTCTTGACCACAATTAGCATTTTATGGTGTTAACCTTTTACAAACTATAGATTTGTCCCAGATATGAAACCACTTGAGAACCAAGATCACATAGCCAAATTTGATCTAAAATTGAATTCTCATCTTTCTTTCCTGAAATACATTGGCTCTTGCATTCCTGGTTCTGGCTGGATGCAACTCATCTCTAGCACTGATGCAACTGGCATCTGCTCCTTCTAAATGTGGAATTCTTCTACAGGGAAGACCACTATGATATGTTTGGTTATGTCAAGTTTCTTAGCCATAGCACAAGCTGGCCACATAGTTACTTCTCTTATCCCTTACACCTACATGTGGAAAGACAACTTATATGACAGATAATTTGCACCGTGAATTGGGTTTGCATGGCCTTGCTACTTTTTATCCGATAATTTCAGACACTCTAGAAATGTCTATAAATTTTCCTAACAGTGCCATTTCCTATCATTGCTGAAATTTAAGAATCTCCCATGGTAACACTAAACTTTTAATAAGTGCCCCAAAATTTCTGGCACTTATCTCTTCAGTTATAAATCACTTGTTCAATATGTTTTGCATTTTGTTTCCATGCTGGGATCATGGATCTGAGGTACAGTTGGGTAAAGCCACCTGGGTGCCCCCCACCAGCCTTGCTTTGTCTCCAGCTCCCTCGCTTTGTCCTGAGGTCTGTGGTCTGCTGTTCCCAGAGGCAAAGAACCACACAATCTGTAAAGTGTGTTTTCTCCTCCTTACTTTTTCAGATGGAGATGATGTGAATTCTCCAGCACAACACAGGCTTTCACACTGGAGCTGGAAGATCATCAGGACTTTTCTCCTGTCCCGTATCAGAGCACAAACTGATTGTTAATTGCTTTACATCTTCCTCAGAAACACTGATCTGCCATGACCACAAGCAAATTTCTTGCCTTGGTTTCAGTCTGATTTCCTGTACCAAAAGGATGATGACACACATTTCCCTTGTTGAAAAGATCAGTGATGACTGAGAAATGACCAGTGAATTCCTACTGTTGTTAAGGAAAAGATTTTCATAAAAACTCTTCATCGCTCTTCACCTTGTTGATGAATGTGCCATTTATCCATGACATGATACACAAGAAACCAACATAATTGTGCTGAAGACAGTGTGATTTCTCTTTTTCTAATAAAAAAGAGGAGCGACTAGCAAAATTTTTCTTTGGCCTCAGATGTCTTTAATAAGTCGAATGGATGTACAAGATGTAACTGAGCATTTTCCTCTGCAAGTGGTGAGAATGGCATTTTCTGAAATATGGTTAGATAAAGAAAATCCCTTAATCAGTTTTGAAATCCGGTTCTGAAAGAAAAATTGTAGGATAATGGCCTCTGATGAAACAATATTAACAAAAATAATAATAGTCAGTATATTTCCCTAATTCTACCAGTATTATTTTCATCATCCTTGCATTCAGTACTTGTGCCTGTTGGCCTTAATTCCTACAACATTTCGCTGTGTTGGAACACATGAGGTATAAACTAAAGTCCACAGCTATTTCTTGCTTATTGTGCTGGTTTGGGATGGGGTAGAGTTAATTTTCTTCATAGCAGCTGATATGGGGCTATGGTTTGGATTTGTGCTGGAGACAATGCTGCTAACACAGGGACATTTTCAGTATTGCTGAGCAGTGCTTATGCAGAGTCAAGGCCTTTTCTGCTCCTCACACCACCCCACCAGTGAGCAGGCTGGGGGAGTACAAGGAGCTGGGAGGGAACACAACCAGGAGACTTGACCCCAACTGACCACTGGGATATTCCATAACATATGGGATCATGCTCAGCATATAGAGCTGGGGGAAGACGGGGGCATTTAGAGTGATGGCGTTTGTCTCCCCAAGTCACTGTTACACATGATGGAGGCCAGCTTTTCTGGAGATGGTTGAACACCTGCTTGACCAGGGGAAATGAATGATCTCCCAGATATTTCACAGAATATTCCGAGTTGGAAGGCACCTGCAAGGATCACTGAGTCCAACTCTCAAGTGAATGGCCTGGACAGTGACGGAACATGTGACATTGGTGTTATTAGCACCATGCTCTAACCTACTGAGCTAATATCAGGTGGTGAATTAATTCCTTGTTTTGCTTTGCTTGTGCACAGCTTTCCCTATTAAACTCTATCTCAACCCACAAGTTTTCTCACTTTTCTGATTCTCTACCTGATCCTGCTGGTGGGGAAGTGAGCGAGCGGCTGTGTGCGGCTTAGCTGCCACCCGGGGTTAAGCCACAACACTTACTAAAAAACCAAGAAGCTTCTTTTAAAAACCATATCAATAAGGAAAGCTTGCACAATTGACTGAAAACTGTATCCTTTTCATCACTTTTATGGTGGAATAAAACTGCTACATTTGATCCAGTGTATTACACTGATATCAAGAACATTAAGTGCCAAATACAGTGCTCAGCTTCTGAGGGATTTTCTCTCCCTGCCTTTCAATTTACACGTTTATAGGTTTCCAGGTGCTAAAAGGAAATCCGCCCAAAATTAAGTACTTGAGCACGGTTACCTTGGCAAGACTTGCACCTAGCTAGAGACTAAAACTGATTCCTTATTAGAGCACCTCAGTGGACTGAATTTATTAGCAACCTGAACCTGAGTGCAAGCCACATCCTGGATGCAAGTCAGTCAGAAAATGGGCTTGGTGCTTGGTAGGGTTGGGGATTACCCAGCCTGCCTTGGACTCTGCTGCAAAAACTGAGCATCTGTACCCTGGATGCCGATGGTATTGTTTACTATGTGTTCATGTGTCCCTGTGTTGCACCACAGTTACACAAGCAGACTTGTGAGTGCAGTGTCAGCCACCTGCATGGTGAGGGGTTCCTGCTGGGGTCTGCTTATAGTGGTCTGTCTGGCTCCTATTGTTTTGTTACACAGGGTCAGAGGATTCCCCAGGACTTCACATCCATTCCTGTGACAAAGCAGAAGCACCACCCTGAAATATTTTCTGTCTTCTCTTATTTTGGGCATGTGCTCACTGTAAACTGCAAAAATCTCCTGTTCTTCTGTGCCAGGCCAGGTTTTATTTGTCATTAGTCAACTCCTGTATAACCTCAGCATTTCTCTCTCATACCTGGAGAACGCTAAGCCAGAATTAATGACACATGGCTAACAGGCATCACGGCTAATATGTCATCAAGATTATATCTCCCAAAGCAGCAGTCTCTGCAGAACATCATTCCTTGCCTTCGTGACTCTGCCGTACTCTCCATGTAGTTTACTAATTCAGATTATGTGTAACATCTTTTGTTATTTAACACTAATGAGATTCAGTTGAACAATGCTTAATTACATCCAGGTCTCCTTCAATGGATGGCTTGTTCCCCCTGTCAATGATCTAATAAGCACTGAGACATACCATCAAATGGAGAATGAGTAAAGCACACAGAGGTGATTATGATGCTGTGGTGCTCATGATAACAGCTGGAACAGATCACTGGATTACTGAAGCTACATGGACTTTGGGATAGCCCCTGCAAAACATCTTCAAGAATCCAGAGTTTCTCACTGCCCAGGTTAACATACCCATCCAGGTTGCTTTATCCTTCTTTCCAAATGACTGTTTCCTTTACACCATTTACTGCATCCCGAGGAAGGTTACTTAATGCCATCATGGATTTATGCTCATGAAAACTGGGGAAGACAGGAAGAAATCTGCAGCTCACAGCCATTCTTAAGTAATAGTTAATGGTGGATCCAGGACAGCAAATTCTCTTTTATCAATACCTACTTAGTTTGGTTTGCCGTGAAAGAAGTCATCAGTAGGCACAAAAAGCATGATACCTTTTAGATTGGTGAGATGGATCAAGTGAAAATTCCCCAGTTTGACAGAGCTGGGGTCAAATGTGGGGGGCAACCCCAAAAGCATGGCTTCAAGGTCCCTGCTGTTGAACGCAGGCATGGGAGGTGGTCAATCTGCTGCCCACCCTGTCACCACGTTGTCCTGAGCAGAAGACAGTGGACCATAAGTCATGATGCTGGAGGTATACACTGTGCAAGTCTCTGAAGTGCTATGACCACCCCAAAAATGCTCTGGATAGAAAAGGAAATGGTGCATGCCACCTACCCGAACCCATGAGGTGTCAACAAGGGTTTAATTTACACAGAATTGGTCCATGGGCTACATAACTCAGTATCACCCCTCTGCATGCACAGCCAAGGACAGCTTTGCTTCATTAGCACTCAGCAGTGAGCACACCCTAAACTCTACAAACCTTCCTCACAATTCACTCCCTGATCCCCTTGGTGATTCCCTAGCTCGTCTAAGTCATCCCAAAGATTTTGGAGAGGAACACAACAGGTCAGCCAGACTCCTTCCATACTTCACCAGAAAAGGCAAAACACTCATCCTGTTTACATTACATGTTTTGGGAGCTGGGGCGTACAACACCTCACCCAGAACGCTGCAGCTCATTGATGACTTGCAGCCAGTTCCTGGACCATTCTGTAATGTGCCACAGGAACCCTCCACAATGAAAGCCAATGCAGTCAGCATTTGCTGACTCCACCTGAAAACACTCAGCAGGTGTTTTTATGTATTAACCTGCTGAATAACAGTATAAAAAATCCTGTAACATACAGAAGCGTGATTTGTCCAGTGTCCTTTCTTACATCCCTCACATCACATCCAACCTAACGCAGACAAAAAAACCCCCAAACTAGGCAGAGCTGATGGACTCAGCTGCCTGAATAATCTAAGGCAAAACTTTCATCAGATTCAGTGGGCACTCTGCCTTTCTCCACAGTGACAGGAACAAAGATTAAATTGCTTATCATGGATTTCTGTCAGGAAGATCTCACTTGCTCCTTCAGTTTGCTTATTTCTGCTGAAAACAGTCTAATTACATGAGACTTGGTAAACATACTACCGTAATAAAAAATGGCCCGTGCCGTCATTTCAGATGACAAACAGAATCAGTTAAATATCAGAAAACATGATAACTTCATGGCTGTTTTTCATCAAAAATATGTTTTCAGCAGATTCCATCTTCCTCGCCTTCAGGGTGTTTCAGGAAGAAACAGTATCCCTCTGTTCTGGACTGGTCACACTCCTGTTTTGTCACAGCTGTGAGCACTGGTTCCACCCCTGGAATTTGTACAACCTGAACTGGTCTATTTATATTTGCTTATAAGGAGCTGAGTTAACTCTCACAAATGGTGATGTGGAAGCACAGTGATACCACAGAAGCCTCAAACTTGCCTAACTCCTGCCAGAGACATGTTGAATTAGCTGTAATACCTTCCGTGATGCTGCTGCAGCAAGGAGTCTGTCAACAAGTCCTTTTTTCAGCATAGAACACTCCAGGCAAATACACCCTGATCTGTCTGGGACACTGAGCAGTTTTATAGCCACAGCCACAGCACTTGATGCTAAACCTCTGCTGAACTGAGTAGAAGAAATGGAAGTGTTCCATCCCTCCCCATCCTCCACCCCTGTGGCCTATTCTGCAAGTTTTAGAGAGGTTTTTATTCTCTAAAGCATAATTTGGATGCATCTAGAAACCATAATTTGAGCTCTACTACATATTCTCTTGGTGATTTTTTAAACTGTGTTCATTAAACTCACATTGTATTCTGATACTCGAAGAGGAAAAAAAAAGTAACCGGAAATCTCTTAGTAAAATGTCCCTGTGTTAGTTCCAGATTAAGAAGTTTAAATGAGATAAAGATGATCGACACATAAAGACCCTCCTTGGCCCGTACCAAAAGACCTAGAGGTGTTAAGACGAAACAACTCAAACAAGTTAAAAAAAGCATGTATGTATTTGCTTGGAGAATAGTTCAACCTCATGTTTACTACTGGTTACAAACAGGGCTAGAAGCCCTCGCCTGTTTTCAATAATTTTTGTGGAAGGCAATATAGATGAAAATATGCTTTTATATGACAGCTAAGAGATGAACTAATTTATTTATTGCTCATAAAGACTTGAGGACTTAGTCATCCAGTAGGGAGGGGTCTCCTGGAATCAAGGATGGTAGGGCTCTCCTGGAATCCTAGGATGCTCCTACTGCTGTCTATTATTTTTCACTCTTTGAATCTCAAGCCTAGAAGCCAAGAGATGTGTGAATTCCTGCTGTCACATCCTTCCCTTGGCTTGCAGGTT
Organism: Aleadryas rufinucha; assembly: GCA_013397815.1. Classification (NCBI taxonomy): domain Eukaryota; kingdom Metazoa; phylum Chordata; class Aves; order Passeriformes; genus Aleadryas; species Aleadryas rufinucha. The sequence goes on from VZTH01000402.1 coordinate 687,565, forward strand.
GTTACCCACTCTTTGCTCATCTCACCTGCTGAGACCACAAAATCTTGCACGGTGCTTAGCATGAATTTTTTGTTGATGAATTTCAGATACTATGAAATAAGCATCATGAGTAACTGCAACAGCCCATCATTTAGACACTGGAAAGGGAAAAGTTGTTCACTGCAAGAATGAAATCTTTTAGTCAGATCTTCTCAGATTTTCAGACATTAAATACATAGTTTCTATAAATGGAGGGGCAGTCTGCAATATATTTTTGAGCAGGGCACTGCTGATGAAACCACAGTGAAGAATATGACACTTTTTTTTTGGAAATTAAACCTGGTGGAAGTATTCACTAGAATAATGTGTTTATGGAATAAGGCAGTTCCATTTGAAAGATTTAAAATTTACAAACACTTTCGTATTTTCATTTAAGGGAAGCTAAAATAAGCTCTGGATAATGTCTAGATTATGGACAAAGCATAAGGAACAAGCATCAAAACATTCTGCAAAACTGAAAAATTGCACCACTCTATTGAAATTTGTTTATTTTGAGGTAACAAAAGGGAAACACTGGACTGTATTCCTAAATAAACCACTGTGATACCCCATGCATTTCTGGCTTGGGAGCCCAGCCTCCTAGTGAAAAATGAGACAAATTTATCTAATCTGTTTTTCCCATGAAATAAAGAAGCAACATTTAAAATCACACCAGAATAAAGTAGAATAGCTCAGTCATACAGGAATTCTGAAGCTGCTCTTCAGCTGAAGACCTCAAAAAAAGCTGAATAAGCTTTTCTAAGATGATCCTTTCTACAACTGTCCCTTGGTGGGGGAATCATATGGTGCCTTTATTCAGAGCAACAAAACAAAAACTTGAAGTGCCAGCATTTTTTTTCTGGGACAAAAGAGTCAAAAGTTTTTGACAAGCTCGAATATTAGAGCAATACATCAGCAGTGCACTAATTCTGAACAGAGGTATTTCTGTATAAAAACAAACTTATGTACTTGGAATGTAACACCAAATTCAACCCTGTGCAATGCAGTCCAATTTGCAGTATGTGATCCTACACATGGAATCTAAATGAAAGAAACATTTGATGCTTTGAAACTTACATATCACAAATAGATGGGCCATGAATCATGGTGAAAACAGACAGAAAAAATACCTTCTCTGCCCAGTCTTTCACTAAATTCCTGAATTCATTGCTAAAAGTGATTACCACCCAGTCACCCTCACCTCCATGCCTGGTAAGGTCATGGAACTGATCATCCTGGAAGTTATGTTTAAACATATGGAAGATAGGGAGGTGATTAGAGACAACCAGCATGTCTTCACCAAGGGCAAATCATGCCTGAGTAATCTAGTGGCCTTCTATGATGGAACAACTGCATCGGTGGTCTCTCACCAGAGGGAAGGGATGCCATCCAGAGGGACCTGGACAAAGTCTAAGGAGTGGACCTACATGACCTTCATGAAGTTCAGTAAGACCAAGTGCAAGATCCTGCATGTAGGTCTGGGCAATCCCCAGTATCAGTACAGGCTGGGAGGTGAATAGATATGAGAGCAGCCCTGCAGAGAAGGATTTGGGGATACCAGTGCATGAAAAATTGGACACAAGCCAGCATGAACCACACCTTGGGCTGCATCAAAGAAACATGGCCAGCAGGTTGAGGGGTCATTCTCCCAACTACTCCACTCCCGTGAAACCCCATCTGGAATACTGCATCCAGTTCTGTATGTCCATCCAGTTTCCACAGTACAAAAAGATATGGAGCAGGTCCAGAGGAGGACTAAAAAAGTGGTCAGAGGACTGGAGCACCTCTCCTATGAAGACAGGCTGAGAGAGCTGGAGTTGTTCAGCCTGGAGAAAAGACCCCAGGGACACCTTATAGAAGCATTCCAGTACTTACAGAGGGCTTATAATAAGGACAGAGAGAGGCGTTTTAGCAGGGCCTATAGCGACAGGACAAGGGAAAACAGTTTTAAACTGACAGAGTTTAGATTTAGATTGGACACCAGGGAGAAACTTTTTATGATGAGGGTGGTGAGACACTGAGACAAATTGCTCAGAGAAGTTGTAGATTTCTCATCATGGGACGTGTTAAAAGTCAGGTTGGATGCGGCTTTGAGCAACGTGATCTAATGAAAGATGTCCCTGCCCAGGGCAGTCGGGTTGAATTAGATGACCTTTAATGTACCTTCCAACCCAAACCATTCTTTGATTCTGTGTTTCTGTGATTTTAGACATCCAAAAAGGAACCCAAGCACTGAGAGAGTGAGGATCCAGCGGAGTTTTGGCTGGATGTTTTGTGCCAGCATGGCTGCAGATTTAGCTTTTGGGTGCCAACTTCCTTCGAACCATTAATTACTGTCCATTTAAAGCTTTCCTCATGTATTTGAGTGGTCAGTCAAGAAGAATCTCTGATTTTCCCAGCTTTACAGGGAGCCACTGGATTGCTTTAGTCAGGCTTTGGAAAAACAAGATCCAAGCATGTAATGAGCAAAGATGAGGGTTACTGCACAGATAACAGGAATAATGCACATCAGCATCTGGGGGAGGCAGGTGGTATGTAAGAAGGAAGAACATGACAGTTTATTATCTTAATGTGAAAATTGCATTTTGAGAAAGTATTTTCAAAGTAGTAGCTAATCAGAGGTGAAGACCTCTGTTTGCTTTCTCTAGAACGTCATAAATATGTGTTTTATTTACAGATAGACTGAGAGCATACAGACCCTCCAAAACAAGACCTGAGTTGCCTGATGGGTCTCTGATAAAGACATCAGCCTATACATCTTTATTTGTGAAGCCCTGATGTCAAGAAAAGGAAAAATACAAATCTCCTAGGAGAAGCTGTGGTAAACTAAAAGAATTTATCAGCAGTTGCCTCTGAAAAGCTTATGCATTTACAAGCACAATTTTCCCGTTTGTTACAGTACTCTCTGCCACAGTTCACTGACCCCAAGTTATGCTCAAATGGCTTGATTGTAAAAAATGTGTGGTGTTTATGAGAAGAACTTGGTAGAGGATTCACCATTTTAGTTGCATGTCATGAATAGAGGCTATTGAGGACCCCAGTTTGTAGGCATGCATGAATATGGAGGTGTCTTCCCACAGGTATGGTGTGGCAAGGGCATCCACAGAGCAGTGGGCATGAGGGGCTCTCTGCTATGTAGGCAGCAGGATGAGCAGTTGACATGGAATCTTCTTTGCCCCTTCTCACCAACCACTTGCAGTTCTTGCTCTGGGGCCCCGAATTTAGGCCAAAACAAATGGGGAGAAAAAAAGTAATCCACATTTTGGGATGGGGGATAAGAGAGATAAAATTTCCCTAGACATTTTTTCTTTTCATTGGCAGGCACTGGACACTGCTCACAGGTTTGGTATTGTCAGACATGGTCCCAGCAGAGATCACCCAGCACAGAGGCTGCAGGTGAGGCAGCTGTTTCAGCCAGGGCTGTTACCACTACAAACGTGTTTCTCTTTTGCAATCTGTTTGGTACTTATTAAAAAACAAACAAGCAAAATCATATTCTTAATATATTTTCCAAACCCAGTGATTTATTGTGACCAAAGGCCTGTGACAAAGATCCTACTTGGCCAGTCCCATCTTTGTAGCTTCTTTAATTACAGTATCACTAGAGGAAAGTACATCACACTTCCTATATTCTTGACTTCTTACATAATGGAGGAAAACAAGCTCAGGCTCAAAATAACCCAAGAACCCCATACCAAGGAAAAAACCAAAACAAAACAACAGAAAAATTAACATTCCACATGTTTCGAGAATGTAAACAACAATGTCATCACACAGACATGCAGAAAACTGGTGTTACTCAAACCAGGCGCTGCCAATTCTCCATCTAATGAGTTGTTGAATCCTGAGACAATCAGAAACCGCTCGTGAGAGCTTAGTGAACAACAGCATTTGTTTCCCCTTCTGATTTCTCCTTATTAAAAGCTACAGGGAAATCACTGGGCTAGAAAGACTACCTCAATTACTCTTAATTGCTGTCCGTTCTGATTAGCCCAGGCCACCGTGATCCCGCAACAACCAGCACAGGACACAAAGCAGGTTCTCTGTCTCTTCCCAGTCCCTCCCTCAGCCTGCAGTGGAAATGCCACTGAGGGAATGGGTACGAGCTCGCCATTCACAGAGGCTGCTGACACCCATGACCACATTCTGTGTTAAAAGAAAGGCTTGGCCTTCCTGTTTTGTTCAACTGTCCTTTTATTTTTTTGTGACTATGGTTTGGGCAGTGTAATCTCATGAATGAAACCCCACCTCGCAGAGCAAGAGGGGTGCTACTGCTTGGATGAGAGGGTGAACATGGCTGTGGCAGCTCATCAACGGAGCAGGGATGTGTATGGCCCAGTGGACCAGATACATAAAAGCAGCAAGAAACACTTTTCCAGAATGAAGATGAGGACAGAGGACTGCCTCAAGGGAGCTGAGTGAACATTGAAGCTTTTTTGAACAAAACAGAGGAAGTAAGATATTGCTCATTCCTGGTCCTTGCTGTTTCTCCTTTGGCATATATCTGCGAGACAGTTGGGGCATAACAACAAGTAACTAACAGGGTTCCTGGACACATAAAATAGCTGGAAAACAGAGGTGCAAGGTGGTAAAGTCTGAGTGTTCAGTCTGATTCTTACAAGGTTTTCCCCATTAAAAGATAAGAAAATGTCGAAAACACATACTGAGATAATATATATTATCCAATATACACGAGATGGATATGGTTTTAGAACATAAATTATCATAAAATCAAGTTTAACTATTAGCTGTTTTATCACCGAGTCATCTAGGGCCACATTCAAGATCTCTATTATTCACTAAAAAATAATAATACAGCAGTGAGAATGTTGGAATGTCCATCTCAAATCAGCCTGCAGTAAAGACCAACTTACTCGTTAAGTAAAAGGAAACAGTCTCTTAATACTATCAATCAGTGAGGAGACCAAGAACTGAACAAAATGGTTTTTTTATAAATCTCATACCAACCTGATGCAAAACTACATGGCAGGACTAACTTTACTACTGCAAAACTTTAAAACCTTCACAGTGAGATGCAATAATTCTTTGCTGCTATCCAGGTGTTAACAAACTCTTGCTTATGTTCCTCTGACAAGTGTTAAAGGACTGCATGGCGCATGCAGCTACAGAGGAAACTATTCTTGCTCACTGAGATCCTGGCTCTAATTCCCTAAGTACAATGAAAATGAATGATGGATCTTACTGTGATTTAAAGTAATGTACTTACTTAGGCCTTTCAGCTGGCTGCACAAGTACTGTTTAACTCTCTGCCTTCTAACAGTGGGATGACACAAACCCACCCAAATAATTTCACACTTCAACACTGTCAGGGACAACACTGCTTTAATCAGTGGTACCTCTTTGGAACAGAATTGTCTGTGACCTAAGAATGTAACTCCTGAGGGATAGTCACAAAATTCTCCACTCTCCTCAGATTTCTAAAAGACATTTAAAATTATTATTTTTAGAAAATTATGTTGCAGGTAGCTTCCATAAATTTCAAAAAGAGCCTGAAGCAGGAAATCCCAGGAAAAAACCCACAATGTTTTGCCTACTGTACTACAGCTGAAATGCATAATCAGAATTTTAAGGTCTGGGAAATCAGAATGGATAATCCCAAATCCTCGTAACAAACCATAACCTGACAAGAATGATGGTCTGCTGTGGTATCTCATCTGCACCAGGCAGAGCTGCAGACAAATTACAGATCATCCCCCTCCCAAAAAGCTCTGTCTTTCACCTAAGCCTTCCCCATGCCACTGTTCAAATATTTCAAATAAGCCACTTTGACTTAAATGTCTAATTTACTGGAAATCTGCTGGCAACATCCTATGAGTTGGCTGAAAAACAAGCAAAGTAATCTGCAGAGCTTTAAAACCAACACAGTTTTAAATGGGGATGTTTGCTGACTGCTTTTTCTCTCTCTTAGTAGTGGTCAGCTCTGGCAGCGAAATGCTTTAGAAAACATACAGCCCGTGCTAGAAAAAGATCAAAAGCGGATCAGATGTCAGCGCCAGCTCATGTCAGTCTTGCAAGAAAGAGGAAAAAACAAAGTGAGAAGATGAGTTTTTCTTGTCATGCATCACTCTGTGCCTCCCATCTGCACACAAGGGCTCCTGGGCAGAGCACGGCATCTCTGTCAGGGACCTGGACCCCCAGCACAAGTGGGAACATGCTGTCCACCTGCCTCTCCCCGCAAAATAACCCATTAGCCTTTATTCTGGCATCACCAGGCTTTTCCCACCAGTGCTCCTCCTCATTGGGCTGGCAGTCCTGGAGAAGGCAAAGAAGCCTGGGTGCTGGTTTGAGTTGACATCGGACAGTGATAGGGTTCAGGGTAAGGGCAGCCCTGCTCACAGGCAGGCAGCAGATGCACACGCAGGGCCTGGCTGTCTCTGGGAGTGGGAGGTGAAACACCCCGGATTTGTGAGCAGCGGAGGGTCATGGCACGGCTCTCCTTCCCTGCCCTCGCTACACTGTGTCCCATTTTATCTGTCTGCATTTGCAAGGCTACACAGACTGTGCTGGGCTAAAAATGTGCAGATAATGCTCTATTTTCCTTAAGAACATGAACCCTTTTAAGCATTTTAGAGGTCGACATGAAAGAAGAGTCCCCACCCAAGAGTCTTAAATGCCCTATCCATTTTCCGTGGGATTTTCCTAAAGGGCTGTGTTGGGACCCATATAAAAAGCAGTGAGTTGAGTTTATAGCCCTGTTATACCCCTTCTAGACAGGCACACAACGGCAGCTGACCGGGGAGCACCCCCTTCACCCCCGCCCACCTCCTCTCTGCTCTGTTCTCCGATGCCTGGGGGTGAAGGTGGCGAGCACCCACCGATTTCAGGGCAGGATTTCCCTGAAAATCATCCATCCCTCCGCCGGGATTTCGGAGGCTGGCTGTGCTGACGTGGGGTGAGCGGCAGCAGCCCATGCCCTGCTGACTCAGCTGGCCGGGCCCGCTCAGGCTGGTTGGTGGGCGAGATTGGGTTACGTGGCAGAAACCATAACAAAGGCAGGAAACAGATCAGCACTCCCTGGGCTTAACACCCTCTCTGGGGATCCTGCCGGCTTCCAGACTGCAGATGGTTTTAACCCTGTCCTGAAACGTGTCTGTGTGGCATGCTCTGCTCTGGCGAGGTCAAGCCTGGTACATTAAAAAAAAAAAGCAAATCAAGGCAGCAGAGGAATGGCTCCAACAGGCACCGGTCAGAAAAGTCCAAAGGGTTTTACATTGCTTTTAATGAATGGGTACAGAAATATGAACCCTGATGAGTGGCAGTCAAATAAGAGTAACCAGACTGCAATGACGGAGTCCCCTGGCTGAATTTTGGGATGACCCCCTCCCTGTTGTTCCCTGCCAGCTCTGTGTGGCTTTGCCTCCCCACAGCCACAGAGCGTGTCCATCACCCTGAGCCTGACTCTCCTGTTTTTGCTCTCAGCACTGTACTTCCAGCACGGGAGAGGAGGAAAACCCCATCTGCCTTCATGAAGCTTTAGTAACCCCAGTGCCAAAAAACCAGCTGTGCCCTCAACTGCTTAGTTTTGGTGGCTGAGTTGATGCAATGTGTCCATTGGAAAGAGGATGTCTTTCATAAAACCAGTCAATTCTGCAGGACTGTACTTTGTTTAAAAAAGCTCAAAGGAAATTATATGAACACATTACTGATTCTCTCAAGTACTGATTTGATTTCAGGTGGTGTTTTTCCACTTTGTGCCAGGATGCTTTAGGAACAAGTCCTGCCTGTGATGTGAAGCGTTGCTCAGCGTGGGGGAGCAGGGGAACAAGATATGCGATCTCCACAGTGAAGGTCTTTGGGGAAAAAGGACATTTCTCATGAGATCATAATGAGCACAGCACTACCTTTGGTCCCCTCTGGGAACTCTGATGTTCTGGAAACATCAATCTTGAAAGGTGAAACATGGTCACCTGGAGGCTACAAATCCTTTTCATGCACAAATCTGATAGCAAAAGGACAGACAAGTGCCTGCCAAGAAACCCTTGCTGGGAATTTGCCTGAGTGAAGGTTGCAAGACTAAGGTGATATCATGGCTTCCCTCTAGCAGGACTGCAAAGGGGGTAGTAGTCCCATAACACATCTGCCTGCAAAACTCCCATAACTGGTGGAATGAGGAAGAGTTTTTTAATTTAGTTTCCCCTGTATTAAAAGCTTATGAAAGCTATTAAAAAAAAAAAAAAAAAAAAAGAAAAGACATAGGAGTCGAGTGTTATAAAAACCCAAACAAACCTCAAAACACACCCACCCTGGAAATGTCTCCCATTCACAGCTTCACCAAGTATTTTCTTTTAACTCACCACAAGTCTTCCCAGAAGAACAACTGAAAAGACATTAGACATTATTTATTTTTCTTTTTAAAATATTGTTTTAGAAACCTCCCAGAAGGGAGAAAAATAAAATAAATTATTGTAGTGCCACATCAGCACAATCACCAGGCTCAAAATTAAGAAGGCTACAGTGATCTAAGTATTCCTTTGACGTAAGATGCTTTTTAATTTCAGAGTCAGCTGTTCTGCTTCCTTTTACAAAGACACTTCCACTTAATGTCTTCTAAGTCACCTTGAACACCCACTGGACATACACATATTCTTGGTAGCTCTTTTGCTTATTTTGCAGGTTCGTTTTGGTAATCTGGTTTCATGCATGGGAAAGTTCATTTTCTGTAGTAAATGAAAGGCTTTCATAAGGGGTCTTCTTTCCATTGGAGACACGATTAGAGGCCAATTTCTATTCAAACCAAGTGTAATAAAAAGGGCTTGTTGTGAAGAACACAGCTCTATTTCTTTTTATTAAAGCACAGAACTACTCACAGTAACCTTTTGCAAGACAACTGAGAATAAAAACAGCTTCACCATGCTGTATTTCACACAGCAGCTTGCCAAGAATACGAGTTTCTCAGGAGTCAGAGCTGCAGCAGAGGAGCAGATGTGGCTATTGCTGCAGAGGTGGGCCCCAGCCAGCACCCTCCCATCCTGTGGGTCAGCACGCACGGTGGTAACATGCTGGGCAAAGGGCTTCAAACTCATGCTGTGTCTTCATCTGCTCCTGACCCAGAGTCAAGGCCTGCTGAAGCAAGAGGCAAACTGTCAAGTTTATGGGGTTTATGGGGTGCTGATCACCCTCTGACAAGGGCAGGCATTTCCTGCAGCTACCAAATTTCCCTCCTGCATCCTCTCAGTGGGCTCAGTACTGAGATGAGCTTTTTACCTGCTGCTGGACTACTCCAGACCTAACCCATATGGGCAGAGACTTACAGCTAAACATGAAAAGGACAGGAGCCACCTCTGCCTTGCTCCTATTACCTCTTAAAAAGCAAAAGCAGACCATGGCACCACAAACCAGCATCTCCACAGAGCCAGCAGTTTTCTGAACCCTGATGAACTATGTGGCTTCATGTGCTGCTTTGGACCTTGCAGAAAGGATGGTTCTGATCTGAGACCAGCAGAGATGAAGCAAAGGAGGGTTGAATGACAGGTCTCTGAAAAATTATCTTTACTTTGGTTCTCTTTGATGAGGCAAGAGAAAGACAATCAATACACGTTTACTCCTTCCTCTTGCAGTATTTCAGCTGATTCAGACCCTCACACATACCAAACTCATTACTTTGAGCCTCCAAAATTTTCTCCTAAGTTTAGCTAACCTTGATTAACTATTTAAACAGGTATCAGTATTAAAATTGTCAACATTCTGGAAAGTTGTTTCAGCTCCTTTGTAATGAGCAGAAGAACGTGATGTTGGTTTGTTTGCCTCCCTTTAAAACCAAGCTGTGCTGCTGCTTTCTGCAATGCACTTGGAGTAAAGAAATTTCGTGTAACACTGAAATCTGCATATGGTCATTTTTATAAATTTGCAAAGGAGGTTAAACATGTAGTATCATTAAACAAGAAGAAACCTGTTTTCTTAAGGAGACAAGATATTTTGTTTGAGGCAGCCAGAAGACTTGTGACTGGGGCCTTGGAGTACAGTGAGCACAAGAAACACCTCTCAGATTTTTGGCTTTCCAGACCTAGGAAACAATGTTTGGAGCACAAATTTCCAGATGGAACCTACTTGCAGTGTAGTCCTACAGGTCTGTTTTTGAAGTTGTGCTGTTAGGTAGTCCTACACACTGAGCCAAATCCAGTTTGCATATATACACACAAAGCACATAGGTTTAAACATAAACATCTGTGCATGCAAGCAGGGATGTGTAGTAACTTCTGGGGACAAGTGAATTTAGCTGTGCACAGATGTTGTGCTGAAACCTGGACAGTGTGTGCTTGGATTAATTTGGCTTCAGACTGTGCAAAGTCTTAATTAAGGACAAGATCTCTCCCAGTACAAACTAGAGACTTACAGGTCAGATTTCAGCCTGAAATCACCACTTATGTGGGGCATTATACACCTGAAGATTTCCACCTGAAGCAATTAACTTCTAGAGACAAAGAAAGAAGGAAGAAAAATATCCTTTGGCTCTGTGTATTATTATTTCTTGTAACGAGACTGTCCTCTACTATATGATAAAGCAGAAATATATATAAGGAATCTTTCAGTCAACAGTTGTCACTACATGCACAGATGGTCTGAAATCATACCTTAACCCACTTACAAAACATAAAAGGCAAGTTTTTTTTCTGCATTGAGCACTACCAAATGTAGGGTACATGGACCATAACAAGCCTGGCAAGTAAAAGCTTCCATATCCATTCATGAACTAATTAAAAAGATAAAATGTGGTAGAATTTTCCATCTTCCATTTGCAAATCAATAAGCATTTTCCAAATATTTAAAATTTCAGGTTTTGAAAAACATGCAGTGAAGCCCTGTTAAGCCGACCCTTGTGCCCAGACGTCCTTAAAGGAAAATAATTCTGGTCTGCATCTTTGTGGCCTTATGAAACGGCTGCCAGAGAAGACACAAAGTCCTGCTATGCTAGGCCTGAATGTCTGCACACAACTTTCAATACAAGATCTCCTTACAAGCCTCAGTTGGGCTGAAAAGAAGTGGATCCCTAGGTCTCGCACTCCACCTACTACAGAAACTTCAGCTGCCTCCATTAAGAGTCACAAGCTGAATCACGAAAACACATTCACGTTTTATTTATTTAAGGCATCAATCTCTCTCTCTGGCTGAGTGGGTGGATTTTCCAGATGCTTTCCTGACTGAGCTGAAAAGTATCTGCAGGACACAAACCTCTCCACACATCCATTGCGCAACTCTTGTCCTTGGCGGCTCTGGGCGCTGAGCAAGACTCCTTCCCGCTCACACCTCTCTCCCAACCTCTCTCTGCTTTCCAGAGTTTCAGCCCACTCACTTTACCCAGGCTGGGACAGGACAAATGGAAATTTCTTGGCTCTTGGCTGCTTTACCTAAGGTTTACCCATATACAGAAGGCTAATTGAGACTGGGTGAAATTTTAATCCAAGCTTTATTTTGGCTAATCTTTTGTAGAGCAGCACAGTGGAGTTTGAATTGGTTTTGACTTGGCAAAGCAACATACTATTTCCTTGTTAGTGTTTGCAACAGGACAAATCAGCCTAAAATACTTACCCCATTCTTCATTCGTGCTATCCCTTATATCGCTCTCTCTCATAGGCTTCTTTAGGTTTTTATAGGCTTCCCCCAGCTTTTATATAGGACATAATACAGACATCTGGAGCTGACAGTATTATCTATGTAGTAACTCAAAATGATCAGGATGGTGATGCTCTTGCTCAGCATGGATGCGCTTTCATGCAGCATTGGCCTCTCCTTGCTATTGCCATTTTAAGGACAGGTGTCTTTAAAGAGGTAGTTGCCTCAGATCCCTAAAAATAGCTGATATGACTCCTACCCTAAATCCTATATTCAGATTTCATATGGAAGTCGATCTTCAGACAGAAAATTTTCTCTCTGAAAATTATCAAGAAATTTGTCAAGTACAATGTGATGTTGTTGCGTTCAGAATGTTACTTTGCCAGGACACTGGCTAGGCTCAGGGCTGCTGAGTGGGATGGTGGAGGACAGCAGAGACATTTAGGTCTGGGTCTAGGTCTAGGTCCCACATTCAGGTCTGGGTGAAGCTTACATTTCATGCCTTCCTTGCAGTGGCTCCCCCTGGGAGCATGGGAAACCAGGCACCAATCACACACAGAGCTACAGTATGTGTTGAGGAAATTCCTAAGAAAGAAAAAGAATCCAGAATATCAAAGTAAGCAGCACATGACAGGTATGTGTTTAATTCATGTGTGTTGTTAGGTTCATCCAACTAAATACTCAAGGGAATACAGCACCCCCTTTCTCATGGAAAGACCGATGTCCCTGTGTTGTTTTCTGATGGGAAATCATTATGAAGAAGGCACAGAAAAGCCAAAGATCAATTGGACACGTTTGAGCACTTGCAAGCATAGAGTTAACAGCATCAGTAAAGAGCAGAGTATAGTAGCAGCTGGCTACAGATGCAGACTTGTATTTGGAATAAAGCTTAAGAGGAGCTCACGAGTAATGCTGGTGCATTCTACAATCCCACAGCAGTGCTGGGAGAGTCCACTAACAGGTATTTTCAACTATTTTTTCCTTCCATCTTGTGATGTCTTCATATCTGAAGTTTTCATTTCTGCTACAGTTTTCCCGTGTTACTCCTTTGCATGGAAACATAATGATACCAAGTGCTGAAAACACAGGGCTAAGTTTCCTTCCAAGACAGGAATTTCACAGGTAATTTTGCTATGAAGTTGAACAGCCCAGAATGCAGCCTAGGTGTTCTGGCAGCAAGCTGATGTTACCAAACATCATTATTTGTCCAGCTAGTTTACAGGGAAATAAAAACAAAATCCCCAGGTGTCACTTACAGTGTAGCCAATGTTTTTCATTCCATTCGTAAATACAACGTGCTGTTCAGCCCACACACCTATTTTATAGCTCTAATGAAAAAGACAGAGCAAAATTCACACATCATGGTGACCACACTGCCTTTCAATTCACCCCTGTAAAAGACAGAGATTGATCAAACATGTATTGCTCCAAGCATGCGAATGCAATATATGAAGAAGCATGTCAAGAATTTTAATTGTACTAAATAGGAAAAATCCGTAACTAAGAGAAAATAGATTGCCTACATAACAACACACAGCTGGAATGACTTTAGTCCCCATGGCACTGCTAAGAGGCCTCTTTATGGGCTTGGATTAGAAGTGCCTTTAGCCAGGCACAGCAGGACAGGTTGGAGAGGGGCAGCCTCAAACCCACAGACCCGAACATCTTGGCTCTTTCAGCTCCTGACTAAGTTAGCACGGGACACATAGATAACTTTTTGGATCTTGCTATTACTGCCTGACACTGATGGATTTCTCAGGGTCCACCAACTATTCTCCATCTTTATGAAGATAGGCGGTTTCAAAGTCGTTGTTTGGATATTCCATCTATCACACATGCCATTACATTGCGAAAAGCCGAAGGTACTGACAGACCAGGGACATGATGATGGCACAGGGGCACCTTGACAGCTCCTGAGCATGTTCCTCTGCAATGGCAATACTGCATACATGTCAGCATTCTTTACTTATTTATTCAGACTTCAGTTCCCTGCCAACTGCTCCAGCACTGGGAGTATGTGCTGGAAAAGAAAAGAAAGACAAAAGAAACTGTACATAGGTGGTCCCTCCCCATGCAGCCCCTGATGCTGGGATTGAAGCCCCAGCACAAACCCAGGACCCCTGAGGGTGCTGGATTCTCTCAGCTGCTCAGGGCTCACCCCAGGAGAGGGCAGGCTCGACGCCCTTCCACCTTACTGGCCATGGCAATTAAAAGAGTCACTCCAAATGAAATTTCTTGGCCTAAAATGGACAGCCACACGGGCACCGCCATTCAGTGGGGATTTCATACCCCAGAACGCACGCAGGCAAAATCCTCATATGTCACATATGGCCAGATCAGTGAACTGGAAGCAACGTGCCTGACTTTCCTCTGGCTTTGTGAGTATGAGTGACCCTGTGACTTTTTATTAAGCCATATGATTACACACTGCAGGCACACGTGAAAGAATGCCCAGGGAGGTCTGTGGTTGTGGCACCTGAAATCCCTCACTGGTCGTTTACAAACCATAAAGAAAAGTTGACAAATTCCTAAAGCTTAGCATTTTATCTTTTTTTTTCAAAGCGGCTTAAGGTTTGTGTGGATATTGCACACCACCAGGCTGATGCCAGACATTTTTTTGGTGCTTGCTATTAGAGATGTGAACAATGGCCTGGATTTATCCAGAGACAAGGACTAAAATTATTCTGTCTGCGCAATGTTAATGAATAAATGCTATTCCTGAACTATCGCAACATTCTGAGCCATGAATTTTGATCATATTTGAACAGTTATTTACAGGCACAAGCTCCTCTGTATTTTTTAAAAGGCCCTTTTCTGAAAAAGCTTTGTATCTTAAAGTTTTCATTTTTGCTGTAAACCATTCACATGACTTTTATCAGTTGTACACTCCTAAAACTCTCTAGTTGTATTTTATCAAAGGTGAAGAAAGAATATATAGCTTCTTACTGTATAAAAGACTATAAACAGTGGATGGTGAGAAAACAGTTAAATGGATCTAGTTCAGCTGCTCCCAAGCCACTCATCAGGGGAAAAATAAATTTTACAAATATGCTTTTAAACCAGTTTTTTTCCCGCTCACCTTTTTTAAGCATAGCTGATTTCATTACTGCATGGCAGGATGATTCATCCATTCCTAGTCCAGAAATTCCTAGACTTGATTCTTACACCTGGAATCACGCTTAGGAGCTAGACTGTTGTAACTGCACAGAAGGGGAATCCTGACGCAGTCATATCTTGTATACCCTACGAAAGATACCTAAGGAAGTACCTGCCTTCCTTGAGGGGGCCCCCTGGTAATTTTTATCCCTCTTTCCCTGTCAGCTCTTGACCTAAGGGGTGTGGGGAAGGCTGGAGGACCAGTTCCTTGGTGTGCACTGGACCTCCCTGGGGACATGAGAGACCTCAGCAGGGAAGAGGGGAGGTGAAGGTCAGGAGTATCCTGACTCACTGTCTAGAGCATGGAGGTGACCAAGATGGGTGTTTTGATGGAGCACAGTCTGCAATTCTGGCTATGTTTGCCAAGGGCAAAGGGTAATTATCTTACACAAGCTGTTTAGTCTTCCACTTATCTACAGTGTCCTGGTCCTATCTTCTGATTCCTTGGGAAGCTTCTCTTCATCAGCAGGGCTTTCAGCTCATCGCTTTGAAGTCTGTTTTCTAAAATACCACGAGTGTGCTTTGCAACAGTTCAAAGACCATCTCCTCTGTTTTCAGCAATTCCATATTGTACTGTAGCTTCAAATTACACAATCAGTAATTTCATGGTGAAATTTCTACTGAAAAGACTCTATTTATTAACGTGCAGATCTTAAGCTCTTAAACATTAACATAAAGAAACAAAATGCACAATGAATTCTACATCTATTACCTCAGAATGCCACGAGTTAGGAAGATCAGACCTTCTACCTTAGAGTCCATTTGATCCCTTCAATTCCTTTGCCTGTGGAGATGCCCAGAGCCCAAATCTCAGAGGAAAGAGTCAAACCCTGACAGAAAGAGATCTCATCCTTCTGTCTACCATCTAGAAACTAGCCCGAGCTCTCATGCCTGAGATTTAGTATCCCCAAAGTGTATCATATTGGAAAGGAAGTTTTTCCCTTTCCTCATTCATTCTTTTCCAGAGTGAGTTGTGCATGGGGTGGTGCAAACCAGTGACATTGATTGATGAAAGAGTTAACATTGATGGCAATCTGGTAGAGGAGAACCAGTGGAGAGGCTTAGCTTGCCATCTGGAGCAGATAACTTTAAAACAGCCTGAGAAATGGGGGTGAAGATGAAGTAACTGGGATAAGAAACATGCTTTCTCACTTTTTCAGTGCAGCAATCTGGAGGCATTGCAGCTGAGCAACTTCTGGCAGCATCCCTGCACATCTGTAGCATCCATTGAAAAGAAGTAAACAGCATCAACGAGCTGGAAAAACTGTTTTCCTCATCCTCACTGACTCCCTGCAGCAAATCTGTCCCAAGCTCAAAGGAGAAAAAAATCTGATGTGTATTTTCCTAGGAGTTGTCTGCATCTGTATTCATCGTTCTTTAATATGTTAGTGTGTTATGCTTAGTATGTTTGGCTTAATATGACCAGTTAATGTTCTATTGACTAAAAAAATACAGTAGCTTGACAAATTCTCAGAAATTAACTTACTTGAAAAGGAAGGACAGAATGATTCAGAAAAAGGGGAAGTGGTGCAAGACAGTGCATATTCAGTCCTCTTTTCAAAAACTTCTTCCCCAAAATGAGAATTGTTGGAGAATGCCTGTCTCCTTCCCTCCTTCTGCTGATCTCTTCCTTCCTTGAACCAAACTACAGGCTCCAGCAACAAAGCAGCTAATAATAAACTCCTCAGCTGAACTCTAGGAAAGCAGCTTGGTCAAGGTTTTGCCTGCCAAACGCTGACCAACACATGTTCCCAGCTGCCAGCAGTGACTGACTGCTAGCCACGTTTTTTACAAACCACTTATACTTTAGCCTTCTGCCCCTAAGAGCACATTTTGCTCCAAACAAGACCTCCCAATTCCAAATGATGGAGTCAAGGGTACTTGACTCATGGTCCTCCTACCACGTCTCATGTCCATGGAGCATACAGGGACTTCTCCAATCACAATACATTAACACAGCTTCTCTTGCACTATGACTCCTGAAACAAAAACACCACTGGTGTTTTTATCCCTGCCCACATCAGCAGGCAGCAGGCACCAGCACTAGCAGGCTGTACAGGAACAGCACTGGCATGCAGCAAAAAACCAGGACTTCTTTCAAAGCGACCTTTTATCAAGGTTTGTGTAATAAAACTTGGTTCTTGCCTTGGGATTCTCCCTTATTGCCTTCTTTTACCAGCAAGGACACAGGGCCAAGAGGGAACACCAACTGAGAGAGCAGGTGTAACATTTCCTACTGGTCAGGCAGTAGGAGCTTGAGCTATTCAGCTGCATTTTGGCCCCAGGAGCAAACTCTAGTGCTTCACTTGAAATGCTGACCCAGCTGTCCACTGAGTTTGGAGTCTTTAAAAGATGTGCTGGTCACCTTTCTGTCTGGAGGAGACCAGTGCCAGGTGAGGAAGCAGCCAGCATTGCTGAAGGCACGAGGCTCCCGCTCCCTTCAGAGGCTGCCTGGAAATGCAGCAGAGACTGTAGAGGTGGAAACACACTGAGTCAGGTTTTCTGAAGAAGGGGAAATAAACCCTTTAGGGGACACAAAAGCATG
Organism: Aleadryas rufinucha; assembly: GCA_013397815.1. Classification (NCBI taxonomy): domain Eukaryota; kingdom Metazoa; phylum Chordata; class Aves; order Passeriformes; genus Aleadryas; species Aleadryas rufinucha. The sequence continues at coordinate 704,855 of VZTH01000402.1, forward strand.
AGCACCTGCAGTCAAACAGCATGTACACTGGTGCAGGGATGTATGGAAATCAAGTCAGCCTAGATCCTCCCTGAGCTGCCCCATGATGCTGGGAAAGATAAGGAGGGTGTGGGAAGAAGTCTGGGCTCCACAACAGTATGGACAAAGAAGGCTCCTTGGATTGGGACACTACTGAATTACATAGCTCTCACCCGTGCCAATGCTATGGCTTCATGATCCCATTCCCCTTTTAGTAGTCTCTTCTTCTGTACTGCAGATATTTGGGATACCTCCCTGATCACAGCAATGTTGTTCTCCTGAGGCATGAGGCAGTTATGGTTGGTTCCTACGGGTGGAACTACCCTGACTCCTCCTCTTGTGGTGAAATCTCCTCCTACCACTTCCAGGCTGCCGGTCCTTTCTTCCCTCCACACTGCCCCATCAAGCACAACAGCACAAGCATTTCTGGAAATGGTCTAGCATTTCTAGGGGGGGAAATAACTCACCTTGGTAGCATCACAATATCCATTAGAAAGAAAGAAATGACAGCAAGTTAGCATGCAAAAATCCCATCATGTCACAACAGCACACTTACTATTGGGACAGTAATAGTGGAGTACCCACTCCTTGCTAAAATCCTCTGCAGTTCACTGCAAGAGAGTGCTCACCAGGGACAGCCAGGTAGAAGATAACACCAAGGGAACCTATTTTTATAGCTGTTAATGAATACCAATATTTTTTACTCATTTGGAGGTGACAGAAATGAACAGATTGCATTTCTTCCTATTTCTCAAGATTTGTTTTGCTTTTTTGCTATTCCAGGGCTTAATCCAGGACAACAACAACAACAAAAGTAGGAAAAAAACCCTGTGTGCAGCCTTATGGAGGACTTTCCAAGCCACAGATGCTGGCTCTGTGGTTGGCTGACCTATCCAAAATAAAGCTCAACAGCAGGGAGCAGTGGAGTAGTTCAGGGGGTAGAAAAGGTCATGCGAATGTGATCCCCACCTCCCAAACTCCACATCTCCTTACGCTGCCTCCCCCTGCTCCTTTTGGGATGGAAGGAATTTTTGACTTATTTTTCATTTTTATTTTCAGCCTGCCTTTCCTATCCACTTGCCAGCTGGGGTCATTGAAAGTGACTCTTGTTGCAGCCACTTTCCCAGGACAGAAAAAATGAGGTGAACTATCATTCTGATGGCTTACAGGTGAAAAGGCGCCAGCAGCTTTGATGATGAGCCTCTTTGGCTGCTCCAAGACAGAGCTGGCACTGTGGGAGCTCAAAGGCCACCATGTCACCTTCCCCTTGCCACAGGGATAGGCACTCCGCTGCCCTGGGTGAAACTGTTGACTGCAGAGACTGAAATGTTTTCCCAACAGAAGGAGATCACAAGAGCCTTGAAAACAGGGGCCTCGAAGGCTGCTGACCCCTGTGCAAAGATGCGTGGCACTGCCCTCCTCACATGAGAAGGCCATTCTGGGTGAACAAACATAAAAAAAGAGAGGAAAGTGGAAAAAGGAAAGAAAGTGACCAACCTCATTTTAATAATTTTTGACATCAGAATGCATTCATACTGTATACTTTTCCTTTTCCTTTGAGAGGAGTGCACAGCCTATGTCCTGGCTCAGCTGATGGTACAGCTTGTGCAAGTCTACAGGAGATCCCATGAAACCACTCTGGGGGACACCTACAAACTCTGCTGCACATCAGTCTGTGGGCTAAAGCAATGCCCAGCTGGGCAGAGGAGGTGTAAGAGGCATGGCCCCTTTCTTTCACAGCCAGCACATCCATTCCTCTTCAGGTGTGGGCTTCAATTTCATAATGAAAGAACTATTTCGGAAGCCTTATGTTTGCCAAGAATATAAACCAAGTCTAAACATCACACCTTCCTCTGGGAGGACACTGGATGTGGATGGTGGGACTGTACCTGTATGTTTTGATGCTGCCAGCAAGAAGGTTTTTCATAGCAAGTGTTTGACTTACCCTAAGCACTGTGCAAAAGGAAGCTGAAAGACTGCTGTCACTTACCAAACCTCTTGTAGCCGAAGGACTGCACCTCCTCCTCCTCCGCAAAGTCGTCTGGAGAAAGAAACACACAGCAGCAGATTATTACCACTACCATTGGAAAAAGATGGGAAGAAATTTTATGTGTTCATGAGTTCATGAGTTAATGTAAGTTTAATTGATTTGTTAGGCATGTTACTGCTCTTCCCCTGTGCTGCTCCTATCCCACATCTATCTCCAAGGGCAGAAGGCAGTTCAGAGCCTTTCCCCCAAACAGAATCCCCAGCAGAACTCTGGATTACAAACTGTGCAGATTTATCACCTGGCAGCCATCCTGAAGCTTTTTTGGCCAGCTAAGTACAGACCAGGGCAGATTATGTCCCTTATCACTAAGACAGCCACAACTGTCACCAGTGTGCCACTTTGTCACCAGTGTGCCACTTGGTCAGGCTTGTCCGGACCACAAGGAGTCAGAGAGAATAGCTGTCCTTCCATCCATCCACCACCTCCCATGCGCACTAGCTTGGCCTGAAAATGTCAGATCTGATAAAAAATGGGAAAAGAACTGAAAAACTCAAAAAAAAAAAATTAACCAAGATGGTGAAGATTGTGAAGGCTCTAGAGGGGAAGCCATATGAGGAGTGGCTGAGGTCACTTGGTTTGTTCAGCCTGGAGGAGACTGAGGGGAGACCTCATGACAGTCTACAACTTCCTTGTGAGAGGAAGTGGAGGGGAAAACATGGATCTCTTCTCTCTGGTGAGCAGTGATAGGACCTGAGGGAATGGAAGTTGTATAAGGGGAGGTTTAGGTTGGCTGTTAGGAAAATACCAGGCTCCTCAGGGAAGTGGTCACAGCACCAACCCTGCCTGAGCTCAAGAAGCATTAGGACAATACTCTCAGATACATGGTGTGATTCTTGGGGCTGGCCTGTGCAGGGACAGGAGCTGGACTTGATGATCCTTGAGTGTCCCTTCCAACTCAGCATATTCTATCATTTGATGATTCCCTCATGCCTTTTGTTCTCATCTTTACAGTCAGCAAGCAGTAATATGCCAATAATCACAAGTTTATTTTGTCAGAAGCTGAATTTCTCTCCACTTCCTTCCAGCAGCAAAGGAAAAGGCTGGCATCAGCAAAAGAAATACACCCATGACTTTTTTTAAAAAAAGGATATGTTTGTGTTCATGTGTTCAGCCTCCTTCCACCAAGACAACCCCTCGTTCTGCTGAGTCAGGAAAGGCAAAAGTCCTGCCTCGTCACCAGCACCACCCTCTGCACCAACTGCTGGGAGGGCAGCACAGCCCAGGCTGTTCTTCTCCCAGTTCTGTATTTCCCAGAGGGAACATTTAATGACTGGTGGAGGAAAAGCAAGCTCAAAGCAGATACACACGTGTGATGGAGTGAGAAGTCTGTGTTTAGTTAGATCTTTTTTGCCCACAGACTAACTGCATATGACTGGCTACTCTGCATCACAAAACTGGGCTAATTGGTGCCCCAGCTAACTTGGGCCAACACAGAGCCTTGGGGGGATGAATTCAAAGGTAAAGATACAGTCTGCATCCAGGCTCAACAAAGCCTAAACGATTTGAGTGCATGTCTCCAGCAGGAAATGTGACTCGTTCCTCCTTGTGACCTGCGAGGTGCCACGCACAGAAGTCTGAAGGAGACTTTGCCTGAAGCAGCAGCAGAGTCCATGAAATGCATCATTTTGCAGAACATCACCCTTTACTCAGGCAGCGCTGGTGATTAAACAGCTAAAAACATATTCTTCACCAGGTAAGACATTTTGCTTACTACCAGCAGCACTTCTGTCCCTATCTTTAGCTAGACCCCCAATTCAGATGTGCATTTAAGAAGTGGAAGAGCCAGTGGATGCTCCTTAGGCAAAACAAACACATCCTGGTTTTGAAAGCAGAAAGAAACCTTTAAAAAAAACCAAACCAAACAAACCCTCACAATTGTCCTGAATGTTATCTGAAGACAAGGCCCCCTCAGTGAAACAAGACAAATACCAATAAACCATAAACAGTCAACAACCAACTTCTCATCCCAGCAGTGAGCTACTCAGGAAAAACCTTTCCCTCTTGCACAAAAGATAAAATGCTGCACAAAATAAGATAACAGCTCCAGAGCCCGTAGCTTCCTGCCCTCTCCTGCTATCAGGCTGCAACACAATTGCCTCCTTTGTTTCTCAGGAGTGTAACCTGGCTTATCCCATCCATATCTGATGTATGCAGCCAGGCCACCTTTAAATCCTGCAGCTTCATCCCACACCATATCTCCAAGACCTCCCTGCCAGGCTGACAGCCCCTTCCCTAGTTGTCTTGGTTTTCACACTTAGACCAACAGCATTGGCTTTTACGACTTTAATCACATTTTTGTTTCTTTGGCCTTTTCTGTATTTGCAACACTTATTTATACATGTACATTTTATATATTTTGATACACACATACTTTTACATACATATATANCATTTGTTTTGTTTTAATGGATATAAAGCATATATATATATATATATATATATATATATATATGCTTTTCAATATTTGCAATGCTGCATGTTATTCATGCCAGGGATGGGTTTTTTCCTCAAGCTTTGAATACTTTATTCATTAATTATTCAATGTAATTATACTAGATATAACTCTATATAATAATTATTCTTTATTCAATAATTATTCATTCACCTCCTAATTTTGAAGAGCACTTGTGGTATTTGAAACAAAGAAGTGGACATGGGCAAGGACAGTTATATCAAGTGGTGACCCGTCTCCCTCCTCACTAAAATCTCAAAGATCACATAAAATGCTTTTCAGTCTCTATGAGTTGATCTTGCAAGGGGCAGTCAATGTAATTTTAAGGGAAGTCTGTGAAAATTATTCAACAGACAAAGTTCAATGTTCTTTCAGTCACAACTGCAACTTTGCTGAAATCATGTGCAAATATAATATTTTACAATATTAACTGTAATGTAACAAGTTTAAGGAAAATAAAGATGGAAGAAATTAATAAAGCAAGCTTAGACTAAACATTCAGAAATCACAGCACTTTGGAAAAAGAGACTAAGGTGGGTTGAAAGTCCTACCTCAGAAGAAGTCTGTGTTTGAAATATTAAAAATTAAGTTGACATACAAGCCTATAAATTTAAGTCCTAAGGCAAAGCCCTGCACCCAGCCTGCTCCTCCCACATCTGTTGGGCAGCATTGTCCTCACTGGAGGCAGCAGAAACCTGATCCTCAGCTCCCTGTTCCAGTGCTGGAAATATTAAAATTTTGTCACAAGTTCTACAAAAATCTCAAAGCTTCCTGATAGCTTCAAATCATGAAAATACAGGAGAACCTAAATTTTCATTGAAAAGGTAACAGCTTTTCTAGTGAAAACTGTGAAAGTGTGATCTGTTATGAATTACAGAGGTTAAGAAAATATACACCAAGTAGGAAAGTAAATACTAAGAACACCTCCAGTATGTTTTAATGACTTATGCTTTTAAAAGCAGTATCAGAAATTGGTGTGACAGAAATTCATGAGCTTTGAGCACCAGTGGCTGATCTTAGAAATGGAAATTCTGCATTTTCACATCAGTGGTGCCAATACTTGAGTGGGGCTGCAACTGGTGTAGGAGGGGTTTGTTTGACATTGTGAAAGCCTTAAGTTAGAAATGTTTTTCTTTAGTTTAAATCCAGTCCTTCTCAGTTGCAAAGAGGACTGGAATGAATGCAGTGTTTCTGTTACATACACATACATTAATATGTTGGTAAGAATTATTTTCATGGGTGAAAAATATGAAGGGCAGACTGCTCCTTGAAGCAGACAATCAAGCAGAATTTGTTGTTATGTCCTGGTCACAAGAATTAACTCTTTAGTATTGGGAAGACCAGCCCTAACTTAGTTACAAGATGCTCAACTGAGCTCTCAGCTGTGAACCAAAAGACAGAATAAAAAAGAAGAAACATAAAAAGCTGGTCTCTTATTCCACTGACTTGTACAGAATTCTGGCAGCAGGAAGGTCCATAAAAAAGGTGAACTTTGGGCAGAACAGAAACACATGTGAGCAACCAACTGTATTTAACCATGAAGGGGAAGGGCCACCGGAGGTCTCCTGTTGTGTTGGATTTACAAGAGTCTCCTTGGATGCTAGAACAGATTGTCACAGGGAGCTTACAGCAAACTGCTACAAATCACTGTCTGACTGTAGCTGAGCAGCAATAAGTTAACTGTTTTAGGGAGTCAGTGCAAAGCAAGAGTTCTGGTCCAAAAAAAAAAAAAAAAGCTTTGAGATATTTTGGCAATATCCATGCCCCATTGAGTACCAATGCCAAATTCCACTTGCCCTCCAGTTATAAGCTATTACTGCAACACCTCTAGTAAATACAGTTGTAGAGTTAAATAAGTTACAGTACAATGCTTCAAGGGAGAGGGAATTATAAAAAGGCAGTTCAGCTGGGGATTAACACAGCGAACAGAGGGAATTCATTTAATCTAAAACAAATTAGACTCTCATTTGATTAATTTGCTAGAGGCAAAGCAAATCTGTGGAGTAGAACTGTTTAATTTCTTGTTCTTAAATCCTAAATAAATTAATCATGGATCACTTATGAGTCACTCTGAGGTCAAGTAAGAAAGAGCTGGCCTGGAGCCAAAATGGATGCTAAATCTGCCCCTGAGACAATACAGGGCATAAAACCACGGCACCATATCTGAGGAGCCTTTGGTGCAAGGTGATTTTAGGGAAGTTGTTTCCATTTTAGCCCCTTCCTTTCATGGGTGTCATTGTTGGCATATGGAAGGTGTTACAGAAACCCGCTAATGTACGTGTCCAGCTGTCTCCTTTTAACAGTACACCCTGCTCAGCCATTTAAACCTAATTAACTAACGAAGCAAACAAGACTTCAGAACCATTAGAGATGCTGGGTCATATGGTGGCTCCAGACACGTGGTATCCAATAATTTCTCTAACACTTGTGTGCTGCAAACGTGAATGCAAAGTCCTTGTTTAAAGACTTTGTTGGAAGTCTTACATAAAGAAAAGACACCAATATTCTACATTGCATTTCAAAATCTGGGAAGGTCTATTCCAGGAGAGAATGAGGCATCTGGGCTGAAAATTGTCATGCCAAGTTTCAGCTCACATTTTAGAAGTTCCTTTATAACCTCCTGAAAACTCGAATTACAGTACATTAGAACTTGCCCCAAAGTACCAGGCTGGGAACTCAGACTGTAAGATTGATTTTTAGTAAAAATGACATTCAGTGTAAGAGTTTCCTTTAAAATAAATCTCTCAGAGGGCTTTAATGGTTAGAGCCCTGCCTTTCCTACTGACTTAATGGGAACTATAGAGCTACATCCCAGTGCAACTCTGTAAAAATCATTCTAATATTATCAAGGAGAGATTCTTACTTGTAACATTTGGAAAGAAGCTGTGCCCATTAGTTGAAAATCACAATATTCCTCCCTTTAACCCATGAATCGGCATGGACGACGAACTCTGCTCAGAACTGTGTAACAAGTGCTTCTCCTTCATGAGAGACTGCTGGTAGTGTCAAAAAGCTACTTCTGCCCACTCTCTCCATTTCAGTACCTTCACTGAAAGGCAAAACTCGTCCACTTGTGAGGTTTCTGTAATATTAACAACTGTTCAGGCAGACAAGAACAGCGACACCAATATCTTTCTCATATCACATTTCAAAAGCTTTTTGAGCTGCCACCAGATTTATATGCATTTCTGCTCACTATTAACTGGGTCTACATTCAAACTGCTGACCTAGAGGTGAAATGGAGCCAGCAGAAGCACAGCAAGCAGCTGTGGCCTTCAGATGTTGATGACTTCATCAGTCTAATTAGTTTCCACTGGTTTTCATAGCTTTTATTCTGGACAGTCTCCTGCTTGTGCTAATGGGCTGCTCATTCCCCTCTCTCTTCACAGATGCTTTGTTTCACTTGTCCTCTTATTTTGCCTTTCTCCACTACTTTTTCCTTATAGGCCCTTTTCATAGTCAAGTCTTGCTCTCTGCCTCTATTTTGATAAGCCCTCCCTCACAAAATCCTACCCCACACTTAAAGCACTTCCTGATTGACAGGATCCCAAGCTGACATATCAAACTAACAGTCACTGTTGTTTGCTGAGTGTGTTGTGCCTGTATTATCCACCCCTTCCTCCGTCTGGCTTGTCATGCAGCAAACTCCTTCGGACAGGGATTACGTGGAGTCTGCACTTGCAGAGTACCTGGTCTTTTAAGGCAGCCATGGCAGAGGTTCAGCTGAGGCAGTCCTGGAAGAGAGCCTACCTCCCTGCATCCCAAAGCATCCTTTGGGATGTTGTTTGAGCTTGGATTCTGGCAACAAAACTGAGGCTTTTCCTCAGCTCTGTCCTATCCCAGACTGCTGATTTGGGAAATTTATCTGCTTATCTTAGTGACTGAAAGAGGCAATGTCCTAGATCAGAGATCCTCCCTTGGTACTATCCTATGACTTGGCTGGTGTCTTTCATCACCTAACACATGCATAAAACAAACAAAACCAATAATTATGACACATGGGTGCATTTTAATATCTAGGTCTTCATCTATTCCCCCACTGCTATGCCCAAAAAATGTGAGCACTTACATTAAGAACACACACAAAAAAGACAGAAGATTGTGGAATTCAGAGGTATAACAACAGTCACTCTAGTTTTTCTTTTTAGGCACAAGATGAAGAGACTAAATAGGGGGTTTTGAACGCAACTTGTTAGCCCATAGGTGCCACACAGCATCATTACCGGGGTCAGGAGCAGCTGCATGGTGTGGAGGATCAACCTTAGAAGTTAAAAGTTTAAATCATATCGTATTTCAAAATAATGATTTAAGAGCAAACAGATCTGTTCTCATTAGTGCACTGAAAAATTGTGCCTCCCTGTCTGTATGTCAGAGTAGGCAATCAACACATTCCTAACAACACGTCTCTATTACCTCCCATAATTCATTCACTTTGTTCCCCAGTGATATCCCAGTCTGCACCTCAAATTTATGCACCAAAAGGGATTGCAGTTTTAGGTGGAAGTGGTCAAACTCCAAAGACAATTCATCTTAGATCGCTCCCTCACTCGCACAGACCACACTCACACTATGAGGAGGATCAGGTTCACTTTCCATGCCTTGTAAAAAGCGTCTTTATTTTGCTTTCCAAGGGGGAGGGCTGGAAGGAGAGATTCTCTGTTCTGACACACAGAACCTCAGGATAAGAAACGTTTTGTGAAGCTGAAGATAACTGGGCATGCATCCTTTGCAGTACTGAGCTGCTTTCATCCTTGACATTTCTCCCAGCTCTCTTAATTTTACTCTGTTTTATCTCTGCAAGACCTGATCAGCTCTATCTCTCTGCAAGACTACCTTTCCCTCCTTATCCTAGTAGGCAGAAGTGTCTGAACCTCTGGACACAATGGTCTTTCAGTGTGGATCTAAGTAAACTGTTTAGTGGTTTTGACAAAAACAAGGGCTCTGTTCAGCCCTCAGCTGTAGCAAAATCAGTCTAAAATGAATCTACGTTATGCAAAGTAGGGGAAGAAAGAGCCACAGGAGATTTTAAACAACTCCCTTCTTCACAGGGATAGGCTTGCCCATGCTATTCTTAGTCCTGTGTGACTGGGAAAAGTAGAATTGAAGCAATGATGAACAATTACAAGTTCTTACTGAAAATGCTCCTGTCATAAATAGCTTATACACTAATTCTGCTCAATATCCTTTGCAGTTGTATAGTAATATTTCTATCTGTGCAATAAGAGATTTCTCTTGTAATTTCATAGCTCTGTTTTCCTCTATCTTGTTAATAAGAATATCCTTTGACACATGCTTACATCTTTCTCATCCATGTGTTTAAACTCCTCTGTGCTACCAACCAATTCAGGACACACACTGACTGTAAAGTAGCGTTGCTCAGGATTTGTTCTGCGTTTTATCACACATTTATTATAACTGCTCGTGCCTTTGAACTTCTGCTGTAGGGTCCTGTGACATGTCCAACACACACCACTCAGACCTCCTGCATATGTTTCATGTTTATGTCACTATATTCATATAAGCTCTGTTATAACCGGACTAAGGAAAGGTTACTGGATCACTCCACTTCTAATCCTGGGTTTTCAGATGCTTTCTGGCTTCTGCAAAATGCTCTGGACTGGATTTTTTTTAAATTCTTGGTTTGAAGTTTCTGTCCAGGAAAGACCTATTTGCAGATAACTGTTCATTTGATTTTGTGCACACAAAGGAGGGAGGGAGAGAGACTTTTCTCCAGTGTTACAAAATTATAATTTTTATTCCTTTATTCTTTAAAATTAGCAGTGGCATCAAAACAGAGAGAAAGACAAAACCCGTCAAGAAGGTAAACATCATATCAATAGATTATTTAAGAATTTTCAATGTAGTCAAGAAAGAACAACTGAACTTGCACGCACAGTCAGCTTTTGCTAATGTAGGCACTACTTGCAAATTACATCCAGGCTCTAAGTCCCACAGAAGGGACAATTTTATAAATACAGGCTGATATGTTAATTAATTGTCTGATAAAGTGTTCACTGTGTAAGGCGAACTTGGGGTAAACTGAACTGGCATATCCTGTGAGAGCTCAGTGTACTCTTATCTACTGGGAACTGTTCATGGAGCACACTGGGCCGCCTTTGAGGTAAAGGGGCGATGCTGAGAAAGGCAGGCGTTCAGGCCAGGCTGCTCCTGAGGCACTGTGGGCTTCACTGGTTCCAGTGGAACACAACCAAGGACAAACCTGTTCCTCCCCATGCACCTTTTTTTATCAAGTGAGAGGAACCGCACAAGACAGGATATTTGGTCACGTTCCAGCTCTCAAGCACAGGACCCCAGACAATTTGTCCTCCAGCACCATGGCTGTACAAGTGGTACATAGCAAGGTGCTTGTGATGGCAGAGAGGGAGGTGGAGGAGGAGGAGGTAATGGAGGAGGAATGAAAAGAAGCCACTAAGCTACTTTGAGCATCATAATTAAGAGGTTCTGTCATCCTGGAGCAACAGTCCCAAAATGACCACCTTGACTTTGTCATTGCCTGATTTTGGGCACTAGTATTAAGTGGTTATCCAAACAGTATCCATATTTCAGAGGGAAATACTTATCACCAGCAGTGCCATGACAGTAGTGATTACAGATAGAGTTTAAAGTGGTAATTACAAAATATGTTGCAGATATATGGGAAGAAATTCTCAGTTTTAACGATGCTTGTCCCTGTCTTAAATCAGGGCCAATGTTTTCAAACATGTAGTGGTGTTTGACTATGAGGAAGCTGTTTTCATTTGTTTCCCAGGCAACAAGTACTCCTTCATACCCCAGTAAATAACTACAACTTTAGAAGTATCATTTGATAAAGATAAATCTGACCCTAAAGCAGTCAAATCCCTATATAAATCACATGAATTATTACTAAAAAATATAAGTTAGAAAAATGTGAGCTCAGTGTTTTTTGCTAGAAATAAAACTGCCAGCATACTGAACATAAACTTCAATTTGTTTTACTGATTTAAAACATAACACATTACAAATACCAGCAATGTGAAATATAATTTATTCCTTACAGATATTTAGTGATGTAATTATTTAGATATTCCTCCATTCTCTAGGGAGGGTAGATACAGAGACAGCTGCAATCAACAGATCTTTTTGTTTTTATTGAGAAAAATGTGTAACTATACCAAGTTCTACAGCCCTACAATTATCACTACCATCAAGTTTAAAGAGAAAATATGAAAAGCCAAGTCCGTACCCAGAAAAGAAAATCACCAAGTCAAAATTTGGTTTGGCTCTCTGACTTCCCTAACAATGGCAAAGGCACTTGATGTGATGATTTGTTTGAAGCTTTTCTTTTGCTATTAGCACAGTCACTCAAGTGCCCTTCTTTGCATGCTTTATTACTGATTTCTGTAATTCTCTGGAGGAAAGAAATAAGATGGCTGTGGTCACTCTTAGGGAAACCAAATGGTAAGGACTAGCACTCCCTCTTGATGGAGTGTGGGGCACCAGCAAGTGCTCCCAGGAGCAGGAATTACATCTTCCCTTTGAATGCCACTTCTCTGCTTTGCAAAGAGCAGTGGAGGCAGAATGGGAGGAGATACAGGTCACATTATGTTATTCCCATCCTTGGTCCTTTGCATCCCACCTCTCCCCAAAACCCCAAAGAATGGAGTGTAAGGCTTTCAGTGATAACAGGCACAGGTTTGTACTACCAGATCCCCATTGTTTTGGTTTGGTCCTGCCCTTACTCTTATGCTGATAATGACAAGCTGATGACAAAATTTTTGGCATGAGCAGCCTATAAATAAAGAACATTGAAAATACATTATTTTTAATATGTTGCATGGCCCTGGAGAGACATCATGCCACAGTGTCAGAAGTAACTTAAATAGTGTGTGTGGGCTTGCAAAATAAATGCCCCCCAAAAGTTTTTCCTCCCTTCAGGCAGCTACTCTGGCAAGTGAATAAATAATCACATCATTTGGTGTCCTAGACTCTGGAAACTCAGTGTAACTATCATGATGTTTACTGGCCTCTTGGCATCTGGAATAAAACTCTGCAATCCAAAAACAGGAACACTGGTGCCCAAAAGCAGTTTTCTTATATGTATGTCTTTTCCTTAAGCTTATTTTTGCCTCTGAAGAAAAACTGGATTCAACTCTCACAAAGTCCCAACTAACTCCTAAACTTTCCATAATGTCCTTTGATGTTTTTGTTAAGTATTCCCCAGTGTGTAAAGCCTCTGCTTTTTGCTGTAAGGCTATCAATTTTCATAAACAGAAGGCTTTCTTGCACCCCCCCACCCCATACATCTTTACTAGGTTACAGTGTAGCAATTTGGCAATCTGCGTCTTTATTTCATTTTAAAGAATGTAATACCTCTCAGTCACAGCTATGTAGGATGGGGTCAAGTGTTTCACCCATTTAAAACAAAAAGAGAAGGAAGGGAGGAAAAAAGAGAAAAAGGAAAAGAAACGAAGTTTCAGTTTGAACAGATGCAAAGTAAAGACCAAAAATTTTCCAGTCGGTGGATGTAGAGGAGAAATACGCCAAATACATTTCACAAGCCAGTTAAGCCTCTACTGGCACCTAATCACTGCCAGATGTTTAGAAGCAACACCAAGAACGTCGCAAAACGCTGGCAAAAAATAAACAAACCAGGGAGAAACGCGAGTCTTCTTCTCGGAGCACCGGCGAGGGGGAAGATGAAAGTTGGGTGCCGAGAGAAACCGTGCTGGGCAGAGCACACATGCCGGGACACACTCACACACTCGCACAGGGACAGCCCGCTCCCGCACCGGGACTGACCGACGCACGCCGAGCCGCGGCGGCGGCGCAGACCCCGCACACCGGGGTCACGGTGAGACCCCCGCTCTGCCTCTCCCGGCACCGGCTGCCCGTGCCCTGCCCGCAGCCAGCGTGCCCTGCCCGCCACCTGCCAGCACGGTGTCCTGCCAGCACCCTGCTGCGTACGGCTCAGCCCGCGGGCACCCTCCCTGCCCGCACTGTCCCCTTGCTGAACACTGCCCACACGCCCGCACCCTGCCCGCCGCCTGCCCCCTGCCCGCACACCGTCCCCGCACGCTGCCGGTGCCGCCCTGCCCTGCCCTGCCCGCTCCCGCCCCGCGGTGCCCGGTGCCCGCAGCACACGTGTGCGGGCGTCGGAGCGAGCACCCCGCTCCCGTACCTTTCATCTTGGCGCCGGGGCGGGTCACATAGGACGGACGGGGCGCGGCGGGGCTGCCGCCGGGAGCGGCGGGCGGCGGAGC
>VZTH01000403.1:0-28206 GCA_013397815.1 Aleadryas rufinucha
ATCAAACCCACTCCAGCAAATGTCTACATGAACAGCAAGAGCAGGGTGGGTGCCAAGAGGCAGGGTGAGATTTGCTCTTTGCTTTCTGCTTTGGGGTGCTCACCAGGAGCCTGGCTCTGGGAGAGGAGCCTCCTCACTCCAGCTGTGGCTCCCAGGAAGCTGGGGATGCACCCAGGGTTTGTTCCCATGCCCCTGCCCAGTGTCACCAGCCCCGCTGGGCTGCTTTAGTGGGTGTGCATGGTCACCGTCCCCTTGCACCCCGCCGAGAGCCGACACGTGTGTGTGCCCACAGCCCCGGGCTGTGCTGGGGGAGCGGGTGGGTTTGAAGGGCTCTTTGTTCCCCCGTGTAATTATACCTGAGCAGCGGAATAGAAACGTGCTGAAAACCCCTCGCCGGACCTTTCTGACAGGAGCCGGGGCGTTTGGCTGCACAGTGGCTCCATTGTTCCCTTCCATGCGCCTGGAGCAGCCAGACCACCCCCTGCACCCCCCGCTTCCCCAAAATAACCAGCCTGTGATTAAAAAACAGATCTTTTCCCTCCAATACTGGGCAAAATGCCGCCAAGCCTCCCCCCTACCCGGGGCTGGCAGGGCAACGCTGTGGCAGCAAGGGCAGGGCCAGCAGCCAGCCGGTGCCTTTGGCACTGGGAACACCTCCAGCATCCCGGACCTTCACATGGGGACATCCATAGGGACTCGTGTCCATCCCTGCCCATGGCAAACCCCGCGGGCGGAAAGGAGCAGGGGGGAAGGCAGGGGGAGAAGGAATGGGAAGAGAAAAAAATGAGGGAAGGGGGGAAAAAAGAAAAGGAAAAAAGACAAACTCCGCATCCAGCAGGAGTCAGCAGCATTACTGAGATCGCAGAGCGCAGTCCTACGGCAGAACCCGCTGCCGCCGAGGAATTCCCACCCGCAGCGGGGGCCGGTCGGGCAGCCTGTACCCAGCAGGGACGCCCCCTAAAGCAGCCCCTTCCCGGCGGAGGTTCCCGGGGCAGAGCCGGGGGCGGCGGGGGAGCGGGGTCCCGCCCGCCGTGCCCGCTGTGCCCGGGAGGGGGCAGCAGACCCGCGGGGAGAGGGGACACAGCGGGCAGGGAGCCGGGACAGGGGACCCGGGGGATGTCGCGGTGTTCGGCGGAGAAATTACGGTTGTTCCATTCCTGGGAGTGTTCAAGACCGTGTTGGACGGGGCCCTGAGCAGCCTGGTCGAGTGGAAGTTGTCCCTGCCCCTGGCAGGGGAGGTGGAGGATCAGCCTTTGGGTCATGCTCTGATTCTGTGAAACACAGCCCTTCAAGAGCCACTTCGGCACAGGTGACAGGCTTGGCCCCCCCAAAGAGACCAGAGCTTTGGGCATCGCCACCTACACCGTGACTGGCACCAAGCAAGGTGGGACAGAGGACGGGGAAGGAGGAACTGAAAGGTTTTAGCCCCATGTATCAAAACATCCCAGAAGTGATGGGTCGCCTGCACCCAGTGATACCAGGGGGAGGAAGGTTTTCACCTGGCAGACCCCAGCCCCAAGGACAACCTCCTCTGTTACCTCCCACACAGTCCCAGCTTATCCAGCTAAGTGGGAGCCCAGCGATGCCCCACTCCAGCCCCAGTGGGCTGTACCAGAACCCCCGGCCCCTGGGCTCACCCTGACCCTGCCTGCAGCCACAGGGAGCTCAACTCTGCACCTGACTCAGCACCCAGGGGCTGGGGGAAGCTGATGGGATGCTCACGGGAAACACCACATCTCCAGGGTGCAGGAATTGTGCCCTCCTAGACTCTGCAGGTTCGAGGTGTTGGGGACAGGCACCACAATCACCAGCACATCACTGCTGTGACCCATTTTGGCACTTTTGGCACGTAGCACAGCACACACCCCAGTGCCTCAGCTCACAGTGCAAAACAAGGGACCCAAACACCCACAAACATCACCTCAAAACCCCTTGGAAGCCATAAAGCAAAGGGGGTCAGCAAGGTTACACTTAACTTTCCAGCTCCTCCATGTCCCTCATTCAGGGAGCATTTGGGAAGGACAGACCTTCCCCAGCCACTTGATCCCATCACTACCTGGGAGGGTTCCAGCTGTTTTCAAGCCAGATAAAGCAGATCCTCAGCCTTTTGGTTTTAAAACCAGAGCAGTACTAAGAATAAAAACAACAACTGCCATCTGTGAGGTCAGAGACAAAGACCAGGAATTCTCAAGGTATTAGAGCCTCTCAGCACACACCAGGTACAGACAGACTAGCTAGAAGGGCAGAAAGGCAGATGGGGGAATGGTGACAAATCCATCTCAGGCACTGGGGCTCTGCAAGGACAGGCAGGCAGCCAGGCTTGTGCTCTGGGGATTTGCAGACTACCCGTCCAGATTGCTTTGCAAAAGAGAGCACAAATTACGCTGAGGGCAGTTTTGGAAAGTACACAGGATTCTTGCAACCAAGAGACGAAGCCCAGGAGAGAAAGAAAGGGAAAAAAAAAAAGGACAAACAGGAAAAAAAACCCCAAACGAAAAAAGACAAACACAGGTTGTTCCAAGCAGCACGTCCAAGAACCTGTCACAGCCACAAGAACATGGAGATCGCAGGAGAACGTCACCGATGAGCTGACAAACAGCAGCTCCCACGGAGCACAGGAGGGCCCTGGGAGCACATGGCTCTGCTTTTCTTAGCATTGGATGAGGTTCTCAGAGGACCTTTGAGAGCACACCTGGCACAGAGCAGGCAACAAGGAGCAGAAGAGCACGTGCTACTCCCTCACGCCGAGGGAGCCTGTGTACTAGGCTCCATTTGTTTCCTCCGTCTGTGCTAATCCAAACCACCTGGAGCAGGAATTCCCACCAGGGAGAAGGGAATTAGATTTTCTCAAGGATGATAATCCATTTAAACACAGCACTTCTGAGGAGCCTCAGCCCTGTTCCCAGTGAGCAGCCCTGCTCCCCCTCTCCCCCACCTTCCTGGGAAGAGAGGTGGGTTCCTGTCCTTTGAGAGCACAAAGTTGGCAGAGCAGAAGGGCTTGGACAAACAGCAGCTTCCTCCACAGCTTGCCTAAAAGAGCAGCTGTTTTAGTCCCCAACAGCATGAAGTCACCTGTGGACTTGCTCCCAGAGCAGCTGATCAGCTCTGCACCCAGTGGAAGGCCTATATTGGTTAAACAGGGTTGGCTTGAAACTTGGTTAAGCAAAATGCCCAGGACACTGGTCTCGTTTGAGGGGACAGGCATGTCCTGCTGCCATCAGGGGACAGGTACAGGCCTCTTTCTACCTCCCTCTGCCCCTCCTGATTACAAGGGGACAGGTCTCTTAGAGTGTCATTACAAAACTGAGCACAAGACAGGACAGATTCACCCCATGGCACTGTTCTGTCTCTGCTTAAGGAGCTGAGTAGCTCCAGAGATCCAGGGCTGCTGGTCCTATGGGAATCATCATGGGTCAGGCACTGGAGGCAGCTCAGGAGCTGCTGACAAAGCCCCTTTGAGCTGCAGGCCACCACGCCAGGTCCCAGCGTGCCTCCCCCTTCAGTAAACCAAGTAGTTACACAAACACGAGCTCCCAGTTATCCAGCTCCCAAAAGTAATTTCAGATCAGAAACAGTCCAACAAGCCAGTTTTAGAAAGTACCATTTATTTGAGGAAAAAAAAAATAAAAACCAGTAACAGTGGAAAATCCCCAAGAGCAATTACACAAGAGAATCTAAATATCCCGAGAAGCAGTCGCAGCTCCTGCCTTCCTGGTAGTGCTGTCCACAGGCAGCACAGTCCTCCCTCTCCTTCCCAGCCTCCAGTGAACTCTGTGCAGCTTTGAGAGCCTCCCAGAGCCCACAGTTTCCCCGAACACACTTGTGCTGGGACCAAGTGAGTCACCCGGAGGAGGACCTCTCCTCTCCCCCCGATGTCTCAACACATCTTCCTGCCTCACCCCGACAAGGGGACACATTTTTCTCTATTGCCTCTCTGGCTTTGGCCTCAAGCCTACAGCAAAGCCTCAGGAAGGAGGCTTCAGGAGCCATGAGATTTCCTTTGCAACTGCCTGGCTTTGTGCTGCCTGCTCAGGTGCTCAGTTTGGGGACCCACACTCAGATTTTTGTCTCACACCACGCCAGACTCAGATCTGCAGGAGGACACGACTTGCTCACGGTTCTGTAACGCCTCCCTGGCACAGAGGCACTGGACACTCATCACCCTTTGCTCTGGGAGACTGGGGGGGTTGGTCCCACTCTCAGTGGAGGTAGGAGCCACGTACAGGAGACCTTAAGAAAGATCCACAGCAGGGGGTTCAGAGCTTGCCCCTATGAAAGCTCAGCGCTTCCCGGTGGGAGAAGCCACCCAGGCAGGCTCAGATCCAGCCCTCCCTGAGGGGCAGGACTCGGCACAGCACCACGGGGGACTCTGCTGCCCCAGACAAAGTTATCACCTCCACACTGCAAGCTTCCAACCCTTGCTTCCAAGGGCACCTCGAGGTGGGGATCTCTGCGGATCAAACGCGGCGCATCCTGACCGCAGCTGCTTCCAGGAGCCAGGACACAGCCACGGAGCACCCAGCTGCTTCCAGGAGCCGGGACACAGCCACGGAGCACCCAGCTGCTTCCAGGAGCCGGGACACAGCCACGGAGCGCCCAGGCTCTGGCTGCACCCAGGTGCCTTCCCGAGCACCAGCCCCTGGTGCTCTACACAAGACACTGGACAAACAGCAGCACAAACAAGATCAAAAGCTTCTTACACACCATAAGGCTGCTGAAGAATTAACTCCAGCCTTTTCATTCTCATCTGGATATATCTCAGTAAAATATATAATATATAGCTCTATAGGACTGATTGTAATATATTACAGCCTAGAATTACTCTTGTCTTTTCCCTACTTCAATCATATTTACGCATCCAACTTTGCATACAGAAGTTATTGCCTTGAATTTATAATTGAAATTCACAGAATAAAGCTTAAATAGTTTTCACAGAGACTCATTATATTAGTGTTTTACATAAAAAGGATAAAAGTTACCAAATGAGAAAGCAGCCATTTCAGAAACTATAAATAATTCTATTTAAAAAAAATCCTAGAAAAGTTATGAGAAAACCATAAATATCTTTCACCTCTATAGTAGCTGCTATAGAACTAGAAGAAACCTGTAACACTCTGTAGCTAACTCTGCTTCAGTTCAGAATATGAATCATACAAAACAGCATCTCTAGAGAAATGCCCGGCCAAAGGAAACACAAAGGGATTGAAAAAATAAATCTGAGGAAATTAAAAAAGTAGATTATTTTTTTATTATTTCAAAACAATTTCTACAAACTTTATATAAACATTAGGCTATTTTCTTTAAAATTTTGTTATAAAAAAAATCCTACAAGCAATCCTTATAAAAAGGTAAGACTGAAGGCAAGGAAAGGGTGTCGCCATAGCCAAACAACTGGCTGTCCTGATTTCAAGGACTAATGACCCTTGCCTGGGGCCAACAGGAAGAGACAGAAGTCTCCTGGGGAAGACATTCCCATAGGCCCTTTATGGCATTCAGGGATATTGAGCCCTTGTGGGCCTTTTGCTCCCTGATAAGGCAACATTATCTGTAGTGTAAGAGATTCATAAATAGTTCTCCACAAAAATGCTTCACATCAACAGCCTGCTGCAAGACATCTAGTAGCAAGATTTATAAAAAAAGCCATCTTCTATAGAAGCAGCCAATCCCAGCACAGCACGCTGGATGCAAACACATGGTGTTTGCTTCCATACAGTCTGGTTTGTGTTTATATACCCTCTATAAAACCAAGCAGAAAATTTGGCATCTTTACTCTTTTTACACTAACTTCGAAAAAAAATACACTGAGGTTTTTTTTCAGACTCTTTGTATTTCATTGGGCCCTTGTTAGCTGAGTGGGATGGGAAGGGTCACGAAGGAAGTTTGTTTTTTCTCCAAGTCACTTTGAAATTCAATCCAAAAAAAAAAAAGCATTTGTTCAGCACATCTCATCTGAGGGCACAGTGTTTCCATGCAGTCTGTTTGTCCCTTGATGGGCACAAGGTGCTGCTGAGCTTTAGGCATAGAACTCGTTTGTGGGGGCTTTCTTGTAGATGGGTTTCTTCCCCAGGTCATAGCTGCCCTCGTCCTTTTTCTTCATGCGATAGACCAAGAGCAGGATCAGGAAGATGGCAAACAGGAGGCCCACTGCTCCTCCTGCAATGAGGGCTGGGGAGGAAAGAGAGAATGGAGTAAGTCTTGGGCAACTCCAAACCACCAGCAACATCTCAAAATCTGCTTCAAGAGCAGCAGCCCCCAGGGCTGCGTCCAGAGTCAGTGTCCCTGTGCCTGTCACCACATATGCTGGCACTCTCAGCAACAGCAGATGTTACTGGGAAGGGCCAGGATTGCCTCCAGTCCAACCACAGAATAATCACATGTTCCACATGAACCAGTTTGAGCTAATCTTCCAGTTTAGTCCAAGAAAGAAATGTTGACAAGAAGATGTTCTCCCTGTACAGAGACAAAACAAAACAAAAAAAACCCACCCAAAAAAGCTCCACCACAACCCACAGGAAAATGGTAGAGCTCTAATCTGAATGCTTTGTTAACTACCTGTGTGAGCACACCCTGGGGACTCTGTTTCAATTCATCAACATCCAATTACCAACACCACTTCCCTCAAAAAAAAAAACAACCCACATCCCAACAACCAAAACCTAGAAACCAGCAAAAAACCACTA
Source organism: Aleadryas rufinucha (assembly GCA_013397815.1). Lineage (NCBI taxonomy): Eukaryota > Metazoa > Chordata > Aves > Passeriformes > Aleadryas > Aleadryas rufinucha. The sequence continues at coordinate 6,681 of VZTH01000403.1, forward strand.
AGATTTCCTCTCTCCTCACATCAAGGGCAGCCACAAGACTTCACTGAAGTTTATCCCTTGTTGTGACACCTACTCCTTGCACTAAAATCAGCTTCTTTGGTAGATGGTTTTGCAATCCACTCTTCCAATCTCTTCTCTGACTGGGAGGATGGCTGCAGATCAGCACAAAGGGCTTGGGTTTACACTTGGACCATCAGGCCAAGTGCTTGAAGCAGCAATATGCTGGAGACAGACCTGCCCCACATGCTGAGGGGAAGGCTGTCACTTGGTTTTGCTCGAGACATTGGTACTCAGATTCCTACAGCTGACCACATGTTGGAATCCCTTAGAGAGGTTGCCTGGCTCCTGGCAAAGCTCAGGAAAGGCAGGATTTGGGCAGAAGTTGGAAGGAAAATGCCTGTATTTGATATCAAAGTCTACGGTGCCACTGCTTTATGGCCAGAGATGCCTCTTGTTGAGGAAGTATCTGGGTGCAGAGCAGCTGCCACATGACTTAAGCCAACAGCTGGCAGGCTCAAAAACAAGCTGTTTATCCCAGCAGCAGGCTCTGCTGTTGTTTAAGGACTGGGAGGCAGAAGCCACCCTGCTGCAGGTAGCCACAGAGGTAAAGCAACTCATTCCCCTGGCAGCAGGGAGCTGCTCCCCAGAGAAACGGGGAACAACAGAAGCCATTTTGATTTTCAGTATTAATGATTTACCAGGACAAGGTGGAGTATTACCTGTGAGGACTTCTGTTCTTTCAAAGATGCTGCTGTTGGCTGTGCTTGCCATGGAGATCTTGTTGGACAGGTTCTCTTCGACAGGTAGAGCTTTGTCTGGAATGATTTCATTGTCCACCATTGTGTTTTTCTTCTCACCTTCTATCTTTCTCGCAGTATCTCCAGGGATATAGTTGTCAGATAGCTACAGAACACAGACAAACCACACCCATCAGCAAGCAGCACCCAGCCTACCCACAGCTGAAACCAGGAGGGTGTGCAGGGAATAGAAAGTTTGCTCAGTGCATTATGAGTACACTGTGCCTGCTCATGCAGGTGGATTTGCCTTGATGCCACGTCTGGCAGGGGGGGAGGGTGTTCAGAAAGTTTCACAGACAGACCAGAGGAGCTACACGGTGCTTAAAAACACACAGGGGCAATACCTACCACAGGGGTATCCATGGTGGTCAGATAGATGCCATCTTCAGAGTCTGGGTAGTCTGCAGAGGGGGCAAAAAAAACAGAAAGGGCTCTCAAGTTTTTGTCTCATTACATGCTACTTTTACAGAATTCAGACATTTCCTGTAATACCAGCAACTGCACACAAACTAGGACTCTTGTCTTCTACATTTCCCTCTTATCTACCAGTACTATTTATCATTTAATGACTCAGATTGCACAAGACCACAAGATGTAATCTTGAAACCAACACCTCTCTGATGGGAGGGATCTTCAGCTGGATCCATTGGCCCCTGCAGAGCAGGTCTGCCATAGCTTATAAGGGAGTGCCAATGGAGGGCACTGCTCCCACCACCCATCCCTAAAGGATCCTTCACCAACCCTCCAGATCTGCCCAAACATGTCAGGCACCGATTTCAGCACTTGTTCTTTTACTTTTAGAGAACAAATGTTCACATAAAGGGACACAGAGCTACAGAAACTGGTTTGGGCAGGGAGCTTTGCATGCCATAGAGTTCACTTGAACACCAGTTAAGTCTTTTACCTTGTTTGGCCTCAGCTGAGACATAAACTTTAAGCCTTTTAACACTGCCTCAACAATAGATTATTTTTTTTAAAGTTTCTCAGCAGTTCTTTGGAGTTCAACAGGAAAAAGATCCAGCCAGCACAAGGCCTTTTCATTTGCAGCAAGACAAGCTTGGCTGGACTCCATCTGTCCTCCCTGAGTGATTCAACATCACAGCACCACCACTTTCACTGTTCTCATCCGAGTGACTACGAGTCACAGTTTTCATCTCCACCTGACACTGTGGTTCCTCTGGAGCTCTGGCTGTGATTTAGCCCATCACTCAAGGGCTGGTGCTGAAAGAAATTTCACAGCAACAGCTGAGGGAGATCCACTTCCCCACTTACCTCCTGACCCAGATGCCTCATCTATATCTAACCCATCAGAGGTTAAGTGAGGCCTGAATTCACCAATGTCTTCATCGTCTGGCAAGTCCCCAGAGGCAGGGTAGTCAAGCCATCCAGCATCCATGGTTTCAGTTTCTCTCACCTGTAAATGGGGGAGGAAACATGTTAAATATGAGGCAACTCTTTAGAAGCATTTCACAGAAGATTCAGAGCCTGAGTACATCACTTCCACCAGAAAAACATCAAATACTGAACTTCCTCTCCACCAAAAGCATTATCTTTATCAGCTGAATTCCCCTGGAATTTCTCAGAACAGAGTGAGAGCCAGTCTGGGAGGGGAATTTCCTGAGGGCTACAGATTCAAGAGGTTCACCTGAACACACAGGGTGAAAATACCACAACAGGATCTTGGTCAGGAGTTTGCAGCAAAAGCATTTGGAAAAGCAATACCTTCAGCTTGTGATAAGGGAGAGTTGGGAAGGACTTGTTATTCCCAGGAAAAAAACCCTGGCATGTATAGGTCAGTTTTTTTGCATAGCACCAAAGCTTCATGCCAAAGCAATTCCTCAACTCCTTATACTGAGAACAAGCCTATTTTATGACCCAAGGGTTAAAAGCTGGTCTGTCAGTTCAGCTGAATTGCAGTGCAATACAGGCTGACGTTCAAGAGCACTCGCTATCAGTAATTACTTGCCTGAAGGAAGAGCTTCCCCTGCCTCACCTTTTTAAAAAGCATGTAAACAAACAAACCTATAAAATATCTCCGGGATCCAAAGGCCCAAGGAGTGCAGTTAACAGCACAAAAGCTGGACAGCCTCCCAGATATCAGCTGTTTGGCCACAATGGCAATTTGCACACCAGAGCTCATTTGCACTTGGACCTTCCAAGAGCCACAGGCCCAAATCTCCTGCCCTCAAAGTTATGCAACTTCCCAGAACTATTTATCCTTGCTCCACAGCCCTGGGGCCAGCCTCGGTGAGGGTACCACAGGTATGAGCTCTGGGGTTGCTCAACACCACCCCACAGATTCCAGATGCTTCCACAGCCATGAAATCATCACCATGGAGGGGGACTCAACCCCTTCCCCCAAGGCAAGAGGCACAATGCAGAGGATGGGTCCCTTAGCTGGGGGCTAAGCTGGCAACATTCTTTCATGCTGTCCTCACAGGATGACAAAGGTTCTGTCTACCCAGAAGAGCATTCCACAGTCCTGCACATCCAAGGGTTTTTCTCAATGTACAAGCTTACCAGGCTACAGCCTCACTGGGGCGAGGAGGATCAGAGACTGAGGGGACCCAGAGCTGGGTGGCAGCACCGCCGAGCCCTGAGCAGCTGGGATCAGCCCTCCTGCTCACCTGGCCAGGTGTGGCCCATCCCACAGCCCAGAGGTGATGAATTACATCCTCTATTGATCTCTAACCGATCAGCCACAAGCCATGTGTCAGCTTCCTCTGCCCACAGCCCCAGCCCTGCTCCCAGCCCCACTCCCCTGCCCACTGGCACACTGGCTTTGCCATAAACAAGCACAAGATGTTTCTCATTTTGCACCCCGAGCAGCGGCACTGGATGTGCTTTTCCTCGCTTATTGAGGCATTTTTGGTCTCCCCAGCAACAGGATAACCAGATGAACAGCCCAGAGGGCATGAAGTGCTGAGGCCAGTTCTCCTTCCAGACCCTCTCTCTCTGCTATGCCAAGCCTGGCACTAGATGCTGGGAAGGGGGCTGGGAGGAAAGTCAGCTTGGAAGAAATCCTCTCCCAGCCTGGACTCAGGCATTCCTAACGTTACGGATCACTTGCTCCAAGGCAAATTCATTTCAAGATATGCGAAACCCAGCCAAAGCCAGCCCTGCAATGGAAACTGCTGCCAGCATGCAGTAGCTGTTCCCAGGGCAGCTTCTGGCCATTTCATCGAGGGGCAGGCAGAACACAATTCCTGGGGCTGGGGAGCACGTTTGCTGCAGATCCAAAGAACCCTGCACCGGGCAGATTGATGTTGGTGAGTGCTGTGCCGAGCCACACCCGGTGCCAGCTCACCCTGTACTTCACCATGAGTCACAGACAGTAATGTCCAAGCAAGGGCGGCTCAAGAAAACCCAGGTTTAAGCCCCGGGGTGGCCGGACAGCCCATGGGCCTTATCAGATCAGCCCAGCCACGAGCTGAGTGGTGGCACACAGTCACAGTGATTAGTGCACGCTGTGGAACACACCACGTCTGGCTATCAAAATCCCTATTTAAATCAGGACAGACTCTGTTTACCAGCAGAGCACACAACAAGGAAATTACTGACTCACAAGCATAAATAAGATTACATGGGAGCGTTCCCTGAACTCATTCTTCATCATCCTCTTGAGCAAGGATGGGGAAGTTCCTGGAAGCCACAAGACCATATAGGAAACTTTTCCTGTGGGTAGTGGCCTCACATTACAGGTTCATCCAACAGGGAAGTCGGAGGGCTGCTGGGCACCTCCATAATTACTCTCCAGGTTTCAAGGCATGTACTTCTAGGAAGCAGGCCCTGCCTGGGAGCTGGGGCATGGGCAGGCTGGGAAGAGTTAACACTGGAGTGCAGTGCTCACAGGGCAGGTCTGGAGCAGGCACATTCCTTGCATACACACCTGTGAGAGGGCACACAGGCACTTTCACAGGACTTAAAAGCAAGAGTTTTGGGCTTCCCAAGTGCCACATAGAGAGCTCCTTGGAATACTGTTCAAAAAGCCTACATCCCCTTTCAAGAGGACACAGTCCTCCCTGCAGCTCTGCTGCCTGGTAAAGAGGAACCACGGAAGGTGCCCGTACTTCCTCTGGGCTTGCAGGCTGCAGCCAAGAGGAAAAAGCTCTGATATTGCCACAGGAGGATGGGTCAGCCCTTGCCAAGCCATCCCTGGCCACGTTCAGCTTAACACCTTCTGCAACTGCCAGCTGGAGAAGGGCACCAGCGCTGCTCCGAGGCTGCTTTCCACCACCTGTTATCCCCGTGCTGGAGCCAGCCCAGGGACTCGCTGGGAGAGTCGGACTGGGCGGCTGCACAGCCCCACCTCACCCTGGCAGCTGAAGTAGAGTCCTACTATCAATATGCTCCTCTCTAGGAGGGGTCTGTACAGGAATCAACCTTTCCTGCAGGAGTCTAGTTCCAGGATTTCTTCCTCATGTTAAGCAGCTTTATCCCCAGTAAGCACCGAGGGAGATTAAACAGCATGCTGGGGAGCAGAAGCTTTTCCTGCCTGCCAGTGGCAAAAAAATAAATAAGAGTTTATTCCCTGCCAGACAACCAGCACGTCAGGCACGTGAACTGTGAGCGTCATTCCTGGAAAAGCTGGGCTCAGAGGCCTCCTGTTTAGAGACAGGCTGCACTGCTGGATGAAGCCAGACACTCTTTGCTCAGTGAAGGCACAGGAATAGCACCCCTGGGACTACAGGCAGCCCTGCTGTGCTCCATCCCTAGCCCATCCCACTCCATTTCATGCTCCTGGGGCCTTCCCTTACAGCCCCAGAATACCACTCACCTCCTCTCAAAGCAAGATCAGCTATTATACTGAGGCAACAAGCAAAGCTTCTGTGCAATGTGCGAATTTCCCCAGCCGCTGGCAAGTTCTGAGAAATAACAAACCCAGGCAGCTCACCTGCCCCAGCCCACATGTCGTCACCACAGCCTTTGCAAACCCTTTCAAAAAAACCCCAAATGATGTTTTGGGGCAGAGACAAAGTTTTCCAGACATGGAACTGGCTTTTACAGCTGTCCCTTGTCTCTGATCAAACAGAGAGTTCATTAAAAGCTCCTTTGAAGGGTCACAGCCAGCAAGCTGCAAAGGGAGTCAGACCTGCAGGGACTGGGGCATTCACAGTGTACAGAGCCCTTTATCAAGTTTATAATTTCGGCATGGAGACCCAGCGCTTGCTCCTGGTCTCCCTCCCCAGCACTGTGTACATAAACCTGGGAGTAAACAGGAGCAAGGTGAAAGTCAACCTTTCCTAGACAAAAGCACATGGAGCTGGGCCAGCCTGGGAGGTGGCAGAAGGGGGCAGAGGCACAGACCTGTTAACCCTGTGTAGCCTGCAGGGACAGGCAGGTGTGAGCTGCTCCCAGGGCTTCTCAGGTGCTCTGCACTCAGGGTCGCTTGTACAGATCACCTCGTTTCACTGCAGCAAGCAGCCCTACACAAAACACCCTCCCCAGACCCTGTGCTGTCACAGACAGACGTCACCTCACTCCACCACAACGCACAACTCCCTCAGCTTAACCACGAAGGGCTCCTGAACAACGCGAGCAGCTGCAAGGATGCAGAGCTCTGTAAACCACCGAGCCCAAGAGAGGGGATTTCCATACAGTTCACTTCCACCCAGCTCTTGCAGGAGCCCACAAACCAGGAAGGTTCTAAAGCTCACGCCAAGCATGTGAAAGGGCAGGGGCTAGGAGTGAGCTCAGCCCCCTGAAGCCCCAACAGCCCCCCAAAAAGCAGAGGAGCTACACAGGGCAGCTCAAAGCAGTGTGAAACAGCCGAAATTGAGCTGATCTCCACAGGAGGGAGGTGTGCAGTGGCAACAGGCAAAGACTGCTCTATCTTCCCATCTGAATAAGCATTAAAAAACCTTATTAGAAGTGACATGAGCTTCCAGCAGAGGCAGCTCCTTCCAGACTAGTAAGGGAAGGGTCTCTATTTCCCCCCAAAATACCTTTCACTCTCTTCCCTCACTCCATGCTCCATCTCTGTGTAAGGGAGAAGAAAATAAATACACAGAAATCATTTTAGTCCTGAGAGCAAAGCAAACATCAACATTTCAATCGAAGTCACACCTAACTCCCTTAACACATCAGCCACAGTAAAATAATAAAAAAATCCACTTGTGCCAGCTCCCTGTGACCATGCCTGGAGGTACCATTTTAACCACCCATTCCTGGTCAGTCTGTCCCACACAGCTTGCAGCACACACAGCCTGCACTGGCCTTTGTGCCAAGGGACAAAAGTTAAACAGCTCCCATCCAGGAACATGTTTGCATTTAGTTGCATGACAGGATCACCTGAGGCTTCCAGACATAGTTAAATACTACCTTTGCTCAACACTTTCCAAGCAGTCCTAGGGCCACAGCCAGCCTTGCCCATCTCCTCTGACAGCCACTGTCCAGCACTCCCATCACAGTGAGCCATAAAGGTAAATCCATGGCACTCTGAGGACTAAGACAGAAATCAGAGCATGGAGTACAGACCAGAGCCTGCAGGCAGCTCCAGTACCCACAGCAGTTACTGCACAGCCTTTGTGCCTTTCACCAAAGAGGGGAAAAGAATTTTTTTTTAAATTGTGCTCAGTAACACAAACAGGGTTTTGCTTAATAAGACAGCAGGAGCAACATGCAGGCTGGGGAACTGTTCAGCTGGTGACAGCATCATTTGCTCAAGGTGGCTTAAGGGAAGCCTGCCCAGGCCCTGCCCAAGCAGGTCTCCATCTCCCGGCAGCCCGGTGTGCTCACACTCCGCAGCCCACGTGCAGAAGGCACATCCAGCACTATCCCAGTGCCAGCCTGGCCCACTCCCCCCACTCCCTGTGGGATTCTTTTAAGCCGTGTGGCCACAAGCAGCTCTCCCGGGGGCTCATGCGGCAGCGGAGCCGTAATCCCCGTGACAATTACACTCTAATCCCGGGCTCTGGAGAGCCACTCGCTGTCACGGGTGCCTCCCCTGCAGCAGGGATGAATCCTCCCAGGCTCTGCTTGCTCAAAATAGGCTTCCTTGCACTTACAAAGTCAAACCTCAGTTACCTTTGAGCTGCTGTGCTCTTGCTTACACACAGCCTGCTCCCTCCAGCCCACACTGGCCACGCTGCAGGAGGAGGACAGAGAGATTACCAAGGAATGAACTCTTGTTTAACTGCTTTTGCCAGATTATCAGCCAAGACCAAAGCCATAAAGATTGAGTCCTTTGCCAGAAAGGCACATGCTGGGATATGTTTACTGCAATGGTGGCAAAATAGCTGCTCTAAACACTCAATTCCCAGCTCCAGAGCCCAAGCAGGAAGGAGATGACCACTTCCCAGTCCAGCTCAGGGAGATAAAGCCCAGCAGGCAGTTGCAGATGGCTGTGTATCCATCACTTGTCCTGAAGCAAATAAAGAAAGTTCAGAGGAAAACTACTGGAGGAAAAAGCAGGAGCTCTCATGTGACTCGAGAGGAAAGCAACTGTGACAGAGACATTTCACGGCCCTGAAGGGTTCTCCCGGTCACAGGCCATGATACACACCTAGTTCATAAAGAGATTATTTTTTTTAATGGTATTTACAAACCTAATCATAAGTAGTTCATATGCTCCACTGTCCAGAACTCAGCTCAGCAGCTGGAAAAATTCTATTCAAGGTTAAAAAAGGAATTCACAGTTTTTCCAGCTCACAACTCACTCTGAGTTGCCCTATTCAGTAATAAAGGCTTCTATTGCATCCTCGTCTATGGAAGAAAAAAGGATATAAATGCCCCAGCAAAACAGCTTTTCCATCAAGGATGATTTTTCATGCTGACACTTCAGACTTGGGATATTTCACATGTCACACTTCCCCCTCACACCAGGAAAAAGCCTGCCCTCACTGCCCTTTCCTAGAATACAGCTACACCCCAATGCTTCCCCGAACACGCATGCAAGCAGAATTTCCACTTGGCAAGAAATGCGTGACGTGCATTTTTGGGACCTTTATGCTCCCTCATGCCAGAGCGTTAGCAAAATTAAGCCAGGCAGACACCCAACTTCAAAGAGTGCCTCTCCTATCTGGCTCACCATGCGGCTAATCTCAGCTTGTTTGTACAGTCAAGATTCCCAATGCTGCGCCCTACAAACCCTTCCCCTCCCACGATCCATTTTAATCTAATCAGAAGTAGTAGCCCAAAGATTTATGCTTAGCCCAGGCAGTTGAGCTCTGCCAGCAGAGTTATGCTATTTCAAGCCTCGCTCTGCTGGCAAAGGTGCCAGCAAAGAACAGCAGCAGAGGAAGTTATGGGCACAAAAGCACTCGAGACAGTGGAGCGCTGCTGCTACGCTATCAGCCATACCCGTGTGAGCATTTATACAAACAAACATTTCAACAGCAGGGATTTTCCTGGCTAGCTGCAGCAGCAGAGGCTGGGTTTTCAGTGTGTGGGGTTTGGTGGGGTTTTTTTGGTTTGTTTTCTCACAAAGACATTCCCTACTTGTGCCTTGGCTTGGGCCCAGGAAGCAGCAGACACAGCGCATGCTATTTGGGATAATGCAGCTGTACTTCAGGAAACCTGTCACTTCCAGAAGCATTTTCCTCTCTCTCTGAGGGCTCTGAACTCCCAGTGAGGCTTCTTCCCCTCTCTGAGCAGAGGGTGAGCAGCCAGCAGCAGTCTTCCAGCCCTCCCTGACCACGTCTCTGCACCTGCAGCGTCACAGCCAGAGCAGAGGGACCCAGCTATTGTTTTGGTCACTCCTTCCCTGGCGCTGCAGAGCCCACGCTCGGCTGGACGAGCAAGTCTGTGAGTAACCAACACGCAGGACCAGCTCCTCATACTCAGCCTCAGGAAATCTGGAATTAGCGCCAAGAACAGCCCGCACATAAACAGCCTCCTGCAAGATCCCGGCTCCAGACTCTGCTCCACTGCACACTGTGGATTTGCAATAAATATTTACCTCGCTGGGGAACAGAATCTTCCAAGCAAAAGCTCCTGACATCAGTAAGGGCTGTATTTCCATTCGGAGGAGAGTAGGAGCTTCTCTGTTTTTAAAGGGGGGCCCTAGCCCACTAAAGCAGCTTCTGCCACCCTCCTAGCACCACATCAGTCAGGATCTGTCCCTCCACCTGTGGGTCTCACTCCTCTCCAGGCCAGCACAGCATCACACCAGGTGCCCTCCTTCCAGCCACACTCCTCTCAGGCACTCTACCTTCCACACAGATTTCTGGCTACTGTGCTGTGCAGGCCACTTCAGTGCAAGCACTTTCACAGTCATTAATGCACGTTTGCATTGCTTTTATCGCTCTAGTTTGACTGTAACAGCAGCTAAAGGGCAGGAGGCAGGGTTAGCCTTGCAGCAAGGTAAGTGGGGCAAGGCCACATCTCTTTGTATTCAAGTTTGACAGCAGCATCGTTTCAGAGGACCCATGGTGAAGACACCTCTTCCCCTTCAGCAGCTAAGGCAGAGCAACACCAAGAGAGAAATCCTTCCCATGGAAGGCTTTGCTTTCCCTGACAGAACACGATTTGTTTCAGCAAGAAGCAGCCGTGGTTTTGGTTGACATAACACCAGCTGCTTGGGTAACAGTGCTATGGGTCTCCCAGTCTCCTTCCTGCCCCAAGGAGCGTCTCCCTGAGATTTTAATTAACTGCTTTGATTTTCAAGTTATCCCAATAATTTGTCTAACAACAGCCTCTTGGCATTTCACAAGCAGAGCCTCAGCCTCAAAGGATTTAAGGCTAAAACTGGCAACAGTGTGTATTTCCAGCAAAAATAAAGACTTTTACAAGAAACACACTTTTCAAGTCAGCCAGCCCTCAAATTGAGAGGGACGCAGCTACATCTTGCATGCTTTCCCCTCCTACGCTGACATTTTCTCCAGATTCAGGATTAAGTATTTAACCCCCTCTTTTGAGACTTTGTGCTCCTTTAGCTCGCTTTGAATGCTTTCAGTCATTTCAGATAATACTGCTGCTTTCCCCTCTCCCATGCAACTCTTGTTTCCAACAGTATCTGCCTGAAAATGAAGGAACCACGGAGCTGCCAGAGCAAGTTACGGCTGCTCAACACAGGGCCATTTTCTGATCTGCCTTTGCCAACACCAACTCGGCTGCTGGCAGCAGTCACATGTCAGAGCCCGACAGCTTTTCTGCCCACCAAAGCCACAACCAGATTAAACAGGAGGCAGCAGCAAAGGCGCTCAGTGCCAAGGGCAGCACAGACCGGGTGCCAAGCAGCAGCACTAGTTTTGCCTGTCAGCCCCTTTCTAGCCCAGAAGAAGAGATGCAGCTCTGTGCTGCAGTGCCTCATAAGTCTGAGTCACTGCTCTGGGTAAGGGGCCAGGGCCGTTACTCAGAGGGTGACAGCAGTGTTCCCGGGAGCTGGGGTGCCAAGCCAAGTGCCAGAAACCTGAGTCAGAGCATGACTGCCCCAAGTCAGGGCGACACACAGCAGAGCTGGTCCTCTGACCAGCAGCACTTACTGCACAAACATTCAGGCACACGCTTAAAGACAAAAAAAGTAAGTCTGAACTAACCTAGATGCACAGCCCTAACTGCTCATTAGTGCAGGAACTTTTACAGCCCCTCGGAGCAGAGGCTTATTACAAGTGAAACTCTAAGTAGGCTGCCCTGTCTATTCAGAGCCACCAAGCCCAGTCTCATCACAAGAGTCTCATTCTAGTGCAAATCATTTGAATCCTTAATCTCAAGCATTTGCATTCCAGCGAGTCTCAAACAAACAGCCACACATGCTTCCCAACAGCAGCCCGGAGGTCAGGCGTGTGCAGGGTTTGTCCCCTCGGTTTTGTAGTGCTTCAACTGCATCAGCTTCTCGTTTGAGGCTGCAAAAGCAGCACAACCCGGCTGTTGTTACAGGGCATAAAGGAACAGGATGTACTGAGTAGAGCTGCAAGACCTAAGAGCAGGCTCAAGAGGAAAAATGTTAACTCAAGAGCTAGGAAGTGTTTTGAAAGATGGATGCTGCGTTTAGTCTGGCCAAAGTGATAGCTGGGGAGTTCTACGGGATCACAGAGCCACGATAACTTAATCAAGTAATCTTACAAGTCAACCCAAGTAATTTACATTGCAGACCGTGGAACCACAGTTACCATGCCACCCTTACAGGCACAGATACTATCATTAATCAAAAAAAGTCTTTAAACCCAAGTCCATCAATCCATTCATTTGAGGAAGAACAACTTACACATAAAATACACAACCTAGGGGTAAGTAGTAGCCAAGGGGATTCAAGCAACCAAGATGTTTCCAACAGAGCATTTACCAGCACCACGAGTCAAAAGCAAAGAAAAAGTAGCTGTAGGAGCTGTGCTGAAGCCTGCCTGCTGAGCAGCAAGCCAGTGTGCCCCCCCTCCACCATCACTTGGAAAGTCAGGCTAGCAGATTCCAGCCTGCACTGAAGTGGGACACAAGCATTTCGAAAAGGCAGTATGACACTACAGGAAAATCATGGCAAGGTCACATTAGGCTCCAGTTCAGGCATTTGAGAGCAAATGGCCTCCCCACGCCATTCAAACAGCTCAAGGCAATAGTACAGCCATTAACAGAGGCTTGGAGGGGAAGAAAGAGGGGAAGACATAGGAAAAATATTTTCCCTGTTGCTGGACTGGATGGAGAGTTTTGCAGGATCTCAAAAGTGCCAAGACCTTGGGAGAGAGCAACAGGAGGGGCAGGAAAGAGAGCAATCAGCTTGGCTAACAGCCCTTACTTCCCAGGGTGAGTGAGCCTCTGGTATCACAAATCTGAAAAGTACCAAGTTCAGCCCCAGTTTGCCTCTTGCGTAAGATGTTCGGGAAGGCTCTGAACCACAGGAAAGCACTCTCCAGCATGGGAGCTGGCAGCACTGGGGACAGATGAGAGCTGGGCAGCAGCACTGTTTCCCTGACTGTGCCCCAAGTGCTGCAGGGTGACTGTTCCTACCCATGGGAACCTCCGCATCTAGTGGGGACAAGGTGCTATGGGGTGGAGGGACCGTGCAGCCCTGAACTCCTGCCCCAGGAGTAGTGCATGCAGTTCAAGAAAGCACAAGGTGCTAAAGAGGTTATTTTTACCTACACATTACAGTCATTTCATCCCCACAAACAGCTATGGGTTTGACCACCAGAAGTCATGAGCGCCTTCTGCTTCAGGGCTAAGGGACATTGCTTTAGACATCATCACTTTGCTGCTCTGTGTTTTAGGGAGGCTGAAGCAAAGCAGAGACTTGCTTTAAATGTGAGCATGGCAAGTCAAGGTAAAATAAAGTAAAATGTGCAGATAGCAATGTCTTGATTTGATTGGGAGGGACAGATGAGAAACTGGGCAAAGAGCAGAAAGAACAGGCCTCGGGGATCAATGGCAGCAGGACAAGCCAAACCGGTTTTAACATTAATAATGCTGCACTACTTTCCAAACACAGCTATCATCAACAAGACACCAGCTTTGCCAATCAGGAGGCCTCTGAGCATGATTGCTTTAAACCAGCAAATAGTGCCCACAAACAGCACGAAGCCTCCCCCCTCTCCCTGAGCAATCCTCTGCCAGGAGCTTCTGGGTTGGATTTGTGCTCCTCTGTACTGCTGAGGACACACAAACACGACGTGGTGCTGCATGAAGACTTTTTCTGCATAGTTCAAAGCACAAAAGTAGGACAACTGCAACAAGCCTGCAGCCCACTAGTACTGCTACAGCCCTGCTGAGCTGCGGGCACTTGGCCCTTTTGCAGCCCAGACAAACTGAGCAGAGCCCAAGCCTGCAGCAGAGGGAATACCCTCTGCCATGGGGGAATACCCCTTGCTTCCCTCCTGTGCTGCCAGGGGCACTTCTGGATGCTGAAAGCACAGGGAAAGCTCAGCGATGACACTCTGCCCAAGCCAGGCACACCTCACATCCTTTATTAACTCCACTGATCCCACATCTTGGATGCATTGGCGACTTTCTGTCCATCCCCCCTCAAGCATCTTCTGCAGGAAGCCCATCCTTGCATAGCACAGAGGGGAGCATCCTGCCCACACAGCCTTTGCTTTCCAAGGCACTCAAGCGGAGAGGGCTGGGGACCACCTGGTGACAGCAGGCATCAGCTCCAGCCTCCCTCGGCCCCGCAGGAAGAAGGCAATATTCTCACACAAAGCTGCGGGGCTGCTGTCACACAACCCACCCACCCACAGCCTGAGCACCAACGTCACACTTAGGCACTTCAGCAATATTCCCCACCCTCTTACACATCCAGGATTGCTTCACATGGAGAAATCCCATTTACACCAGAAAGCTGCTCAAGGGGAAAAGAGCCAAGGCATTTTTGTTTGTACAGGCTTGGGGAAATATTCAAGCACCGAATCGCTCTCAACATCCACACTCTTACATAAGCACAAGAAATACAATCCCCATCTTGTTAAGAAACAGCTACCTGTCTTCACCCTGCCCGCACAGAAAAACCAAGAGCCACATGCTGTGCAGCCCTGCACGTTTTGGCAGTGCTATTAAAAAAAAATAATATGGGAGGAGTGCCAGCAGAACCCTCCCAAACCGTGTGTCATCCTCGTCTCCTTCCCGGCAGCCTGCAACCCAAACAATTTGTTTGGATTAGGCTTTATAGTAGGCCAGTGTTACTTCTCAAGCATACACTCAGTCTTAGGTAGCTTAAAGGACACAGAAATATTTCACATAAATTCTATATAAGGATTTACAGACCACATCTGTGCAAAATTTGTTGTCTTTGCAGAAATCCGATGCTTGCAGACCAGTCCAGTCCCCAGGGACACCAAGTTGCATTTCATACCAAACATGGTCAGTGCAACTTCCAGATGCTGTCTGCCCCAAAGGTTTGCCCTACTAGTTTGGGCCAGTTCCCAAACGACCGATTCACGTGCTTAATGGCAGGGATAAAGACACCAGATTAGAGTAAAGTGGATTTGGGCTGCTTGGTTTTAGCAGAAAGTAGCTGACAATTACTACAGATGCTCTCAGTGGGAGATTCCTGCTCTACAACAGCAACCCCCCAGCCCTGTGCCCCTATTAGAAAGCAGCAGAGCCTTATCAGTTCTGATTTGCCCACCCAGCCTTCAGTCCTAAACAAACCAATGTGGATGATTGAACCTACTTTGGGAACCCCTGATCTCCTGCAGTTACCTTAATCTCAGCAGCTCTTTCACACTAACAGAGGAATCCACCCTGATTGCACTATCAGCAAGATGGTCACGCACAAAAACAAACAAACAGCGGGGAAGCCAGAATCCCCAGGTCTCTGCTTCACCACGAAGACCCCACATGTGCCGGGTTGAAGCATCCAAAGTGTTTCACCTCATTATATATTTAAGATATTATTAAACCGTCCACGGTAATGCATCATTTTTCACTCCCATGTGGACTCGAAGAGGGTTTGATACACACAGAAGGACACCAGGCACCAGCACGACCAAACGCAGGTAAGGCTGGAAAGCCTATCCAGGTGCTGTAACGCACCGCACACATCCAACCCACCACACACGCAAAAGAAAACAAGAATTAAAGGACTTTCACGACCAGAAGTTGGAGATTAAAACTGTACTGGAGAGCAGCTCATTTCCACCATGTAGCCGGTGCCCTGCACTGCTGTAAGCCCAGGACGCGGAGCACGGGGCGGAACGGGGTACGTGAGGAGCGGCACAGCCGCGGGGACAGCTCGGCACCGGGCAGGAGCCCTGCGCCGGGCACGGGCCACGCTGCTCTGGCCTCTGCCGGAGGAAGCAGCGTCCGAGCCACGGCAACAGGAGGCACAACGGGAACGGCCATGCCGCCGTCTCCCTGTTTCGCCCACCCCTCCCCTTCCCCCGAGAAGGGCAAATAGAGGGGGCAGACCGCCTGGAGGGCAGCGGTGGCACCGGCTCTCAGGCTGCTGGCGAGTGTGGCCCGAGCACCGAGGGTCACCCAGCCCCCCCACCCCGGGCACCAGGAGCCCTTCGCTCCGGGGCAGACCCTCCCCTTTCCCCCCTGTCCCGCGGGGGCCCGGCGGGACTCACCGACTCGGCGGCGGCGGCTCGCAGGAGGAGGCCGAGCAGCAGCGCGGCGCGCAGCGGGACGCGGGGCAGCGGCATGGCTGGGCTGAGCTGAGCTGGGCTNGGGGAAGGGAGAAACGGGGGGGAAAGGGAAAGGCGATAAAGGAAAAGAGAGGGACGGGGAGATAGGGGGAAGGGAGGAAAAAGGAAGGAAGGGGGAGGAAGGCAGGGAGAAAGGGGTCAGGAGAAAAGGAAAGGAGGAAAAGGATGGGAAAGGGGAGGGAGAAGTGAAAAGGGGGGGAGAGGGAAAGCGAAAGGTGGGGGAGAAGTGAAAAGAAGGGAAAAGGAAAAGAGGGAAGGGAAGGCGGGGGTAAGAAGGAGGAGAAGAGAAAGTGGGGGGAGCGGGCAGACAGCATCCGCTTTTGCAGCATTCCACAAGTGACCGTCTCACACTGACAGAAAAGCGAGAGCGAGCCCCTGTCCCCGGCAGCGTGTCACCGCCGCGGTTATCCGCCGGGGTGTTACATCACTCGGGGCTCGTCGGGGATGGAACACGAAACCGCTCCCTCAGTCTTCTGTGTAAGCGGCAAGCGCAAAAAACCCACATTGATAAAGAGGGGGAAAAAAACCCCAATAGCACAGTTTAACTTTTCTTCCTTTTCTCTTCTCACGTTAATAACTTTGTCTGACCGTAAAAATTTGCTTGACAGTATTTATTTCAGCCCTTTAACCCGAGGGGCACCTGAAATACCATAACAGTACAGCCCCATGCTCACGCTACAGCCACATCATTTTGCACTTGGGTTCTAGTTTGTAGAGAATAAAACATTTTCTTAACAGGGAAGCAAAGCATGTGTGCCATGATCCCACCTGCCAGGTACGGATGCCAGCTCCACTCGATCTGGTTCTCAGCCTGCTCCAGCACTACAAAGTTAGCCCAAGAGAACCTGTAGCCTTCCCCCTGTCCCGCCTCCAACCAAAAAGATCCCTAAGGTGAAGCAGCTTTTCCAACTGCCTGTTCCTTTGGGAATAAAGCTACAGAGGGTGTGAGCTGAGATCCAGATGTGTCCTGAATGTTTGCTGGGACCGTGCCTGCACACATGACCACTGGCAGGAGGATATCCCAATAGCACCGTGCTGAGGTGGCTGCGGAGCCTGTTGGCATAACGTGAAGTGACAAGGAGCACTGCTTGGGGCTTAGAAAAGTAGTTACAATCTGAAGACAGCACACATGCAGGTAATGGTAGGAACCCACCTGGAGCAGGCTGTGGGGGAGTTTGCTGTAGCACATGACCCCCTGTGCTCAGGACAGCCATGTGTCACTAACCCTTTAGTTCACCTCAGCATCCAAGGCCACGAGGGAGGGATCTGTGCTGCAGGCTGGGTTACTACCCTTCCTTATTACCTTCACTTCATCACACAGAGGAGCTGATAAAAATCACTCTTGGTGCAGCCAAGGAACCCAGCTCCCATAAATGTCCAGCTCTGGACACTCAGCAGAGGTGGGGAGCAGTAGATGGTGAGGAACAAGAGCACACAGATTGGGTGAAATGTGCAAAGAATGGGCCATACCATGACATCAGCCAGACAGGAGACAGCCTCAGCAGCACAAGGTGGCCAGAAGTACTCCATGCCCCCTAATCCTCTAAATGCCACCTGTATTTGTGCATGTGGCCATGACCCCTCTACACCTCCTCCCAGGTAAAGCAGCAACCACAAAGATGCTTTCAGAACCAGCTTTCTGTATTGTGGCTGCAAACATTGCTCACTCACGTGTTAACTTCCTCTCCAAACAAGCACAATATGCCGAGCTCCTGGTTATCATACCCCTCAACACATACCCCTCCACCAAAAAAATCCCCTTGCATGGCACAGGACAGTGTTTTCCCTCCCAAGGAAGTTCTGCTGTGATAGGATGGAGAGGAGTCAGTCTGCCTGGCCCAGGGACCACACACGTTGTCCACCAAGTCACACCTGCATGCACAATCCTTCAGGCAAACTGCTCTTGGGCTTCTGGAAACAGAAGAAAAATTTAAACTCAACCCTAACGTACTTTTCAACCCTGAGAACAAATTCCTGTAACTTTACTGATGACATTTTCTAAGTGCATTGTGTAGATCCACCTCCCTTCCTCACACACACGGGAATGTTCTGTGACTGTATCTCAAGAGAATGAGAGGAAATGCAGCCATAAAATTAATATAGTTCTGTAAACTCATGGCCATAAAACAGCTGCCTTCCTTTTGCCCTTCAAGTGTTCCATTTCAAAACACTGACATTCTTCTCTCTCGAATAATGCAGAAAATCCGTGGGTATATGACACTCACAGAGAGCAACAGGACAAATGGGCCCAGAGAGCAAAAATGCACCACTGAAATGTCCTTTCCTGAAACTTCACTACAAGGGAGAGAAGCAGAAGCAAAATAAAATGCAAGTTGAGAAACACATTTGTTCTGGGCAACGAATCCTCACATTCAAGGTGTGTCAGTTGCCTTCTCCATATAAAAATTACAGTTGGCAGAGAAACAACACAGGCTGGCCACCACTGTTCCTAACCTAGTGCTCAGCAGTGAAGGGTTACCTAACCCTCATGTTGAAAATAAAAATAAACAGCTGTCAGTTACCAACACAACACAAACATGCTGGAATCGAGTGTCCAAATACAACACATTTGGAGAGTGAGGGGAATCGCACTTTTACATGGTGCATTAAGAAATGTCTAGATAATCTTGAGAAGGCCACACACAAGGCTCTTTAGACAACTCTTGATCATAAATTCTATTGCACTAACCAGGAAAAGAGATTCTCCAGCCAAGCTCAGCATAGTTCCTACAGGCAGATTTTAAAGAGAACTCAGAGCAGGATTCTCAAGCAAAAAGAAACCCTAAGTAGAGTTTAAAAAAAATCCCAACTTCCAAAGTCCATTCAGTACGCTGAACTCTTTAGAAAAACACACCTGCACACCACGTGGGTGGAGGAAGAGGAGTGGCTGAAAACTCTCATCCCACGGTTTGAGCCACTTAATGCTGAGTTATTCTGGAAATGTGTGCTCTTAGCCTTGCTGTCCCTTTAGCAAAGGTGACCTTAGCACAAATCCTACCTTCCTGTCAAGAGGGAAATGAACTCCAGGATAGATCATTCAGACAGCACCGCCCTTTGTACACCAGCTGGTAAAATACAGATCACCTAAATAAACAGTTTCCTGTTTTAGGCAACCATTCCTGGGGAGGAGAAACAATACCCTCCTAGACAGCTATTGCTTACGGAAAGAATCTCTGGCTAAATAGGGCATTCTTTTCCTACGCTCCTGATAAAGAAGTGACCACAATAGTTTCATGTGATCTGGGTACACCCTCAAGTCATCTGCTGTGTCCTGGGCATATTGCCACTTCTCCTTCCACCTGCTGCTCTTCACAACACGCAGGTGTCACACACACAACAGTCCCTGGTTAAAAAGAACATTCTAACCAGAAGCCAGGCGAGCAGCACCCGCTGTGGCACCCTAGAAGGCATGGTCTCTGTGTTTCGACATCCTTTTCCCCTTTAACACATGTTCCCTTCACAGCTGTCTCCAACTTTCTGTTTAAACTAAAGAGAAAGAAAAGGGAA
This sequence comes from Aleadryas rufinucha, assembly GCA_013397815.1. Taxonomy (NCBI): domain Eukaryota; kingdom Metazoa; phylum Chordata; class Aves; order Passeriformes; genus Aleadryas; species Aleadryas rufinucha. The sequence continues at coordinate 25,999 of VZTH01000403.1, forward strand.
ATGAAGAATGCCGTTTAATTCCCCAATACTCTTTGCTTTCCAGGTCCACTTTAAACCTTATTCCACAGAGCAGGGGTGTGGGGCAAGGCACCCCATAGGGAGAACACCCACTTTTGCAGGAGAAGGACACAGTCCCCTATGCTGGAGCAGCCTGGAGAGGAGAGAGAGCCAAATCAGGAGCAAGAACAAACAAACGTGACCATGAAAGATGCCATCACAAAGTCACTCAGGAAATAAGTTCACAAACTGGGCTGCAGTTGAGTCACAGCACAAATGTCCTTCTGCCACAGCAATTCCCCGTGTCCATGTGGGTACTCTGCCCACCCAGGGCAGGAGGGAGCCTCAAATCACACTTCAGGCTCAGCTGCTGCCATGCCCATTCGATGCCTTCAGTCACAGGGCAGCAACGAAGCAGGGAGGAGCCTTGAATTCCAAAGCAACTCAAGTCAACGCCTCCCAAAATACTAGCCTACATCTTGTGACACCATGGACTTTTGGATAAATCAGACATTTGGCTGTGGAAAGACACCCAGCAATGATACCAACAGTCCTACCTTACACTAGCTTGGAGTTTTTGTCAGCTTTGTCTAAACTGCCAAAATTTTTGCTGGCAAAGGAAAGTTAGTCCTATAAGGGACTATAAAAGAAAGAGGTAAGTGAGAATTAATATCTAAGTGATGGCTTGCCTGTCTCTGAGATTCAAAACCAGCAGATTTCAGGAAAGGAAACCAATTTCTACCAAGAATTAACAGAGGAAGTGTCGAGTGTCACAATTCATGCTCAGCAATGCGCTGGCAGCAGACAGCTCTGACAAGGCTGGGATTTTCCCCTGTTCATTTCTGCACTGGCTAAGGCTGGAGCTTCTGCAAAAATAAATTCTCCAAAGGCCTAAGTGAGAACTCAGCAATAGTGGCCCACGTCCACCACGCACATGCCTCTGCCTTGCACAATCCTTCCTAGGAGATGGTCCAAGAACAGGGAACAAAATGTGTCAAACCTGGCTCTGCACAGAAATTCACAGAATGAGGAAAGGAAAACATACACCAAAGCTGCATAGGGAACTTCCCATAAGAGGCATGGAAAAAACGTCATGAGAGCCTGTCAGAGATCATAATCTGAGTTCCCATAGCCAGCATATTCCACACCCACGACTGATGTGAGCCTACCACCTTCCATAGAAGCTGGATTCCCCTTTTTATTCCTCCTCCTCTCTTTTCCAGGTGAAAACAGCTCTTGTGGCAACTCCCCCCTCCACCGAAACAGCCCGGGGGTGCCTCCTCTCCTTTTTCCAGCAAAGATATTATCTCCAAAATGCTCCGTTGTCCCACACAGCCTTGGGGATTTTGCTATTAAGTCAGTGGCAATTCTTATACCTGAAGCCAAGCAAGCAGGATGGCTCACAAGGAGCCCCAGCAGCCAAGAGCTGATCACAGAAGGGGTACAGTGGAGCACAAAGGTCTCTGGCACCTGGTCGTTTCATGAGGCCAGATGGAAGAAATCAGCACGCACCAGAAGAAACCTCCCAAAAGAAGCCAACCCAGCCCTGTAATGGAAAGGTGCTGCCAGGGCACACCGGGACTCAGAACAACATCCTGGTACCCGACGGCCTAAAGCTAAAATGAGCACAGCTGGGCAGCAGCTGCCAAGAGCCTCAGCGCCTACGGGAAGTGGCCTAGAATTGAAAGGAAATACCCGGGGACAATAATTTCTTGTATGCTTGGTATTTGTGTCTTTATCAAGGGCTGCTCAGCCGAGTTATTGAACACACTGACACCAGTGCGGATGGGCAGGGACAGGGGCTGGGGAAGCCTTATCTCCAAAATCCTCTGTTGTCCCACACAGCCCTGGGAATTTCACTGTTCACGCAGTGACAATTCTCATACCTGAAGCCAAGCAAACACCGCGCTCACCGAGGCCACCAAACCGAGCCCCCGCAGCCAAGAGCTGATCACAGAAGGGGTACAGCGGAGCATGAGGGACTCTGTGTCTTTTTAGCAACTTTTACCCAAGTTACTGAAGGCACCGACCCGGGGCAGGGGACAGGGCTGGGGACGCCCTGGGCAGGCAGATGTGAGAGAGGTGGTGCTGGACACTGGGCACGGAGAGCCGGCGGGCGGGGGTCTGGGGTCGTAGTTGGGAGTCGTGGGCAGCAAGCGAGGGTCGGGATCGGGATCGAGCGGGATCGGGGCAGCGAGCGGGGGTCGGGAT
>VZTH01000406.1:320-17953 GCA_013397815.1 Aleadryas rufinucha
CCACGGGAGGACCGGCAGCTGCATGTCCCCGGCCCTGGGCCTGGAGATGCAGGGGACCCCGGGGAGAGAGTTGGCTTCCCCCGGGGCTTCTCCAGCCGCGTCCTCACCGCCCCGATAAATTCAAGTGCTGCAAAACACAACCGTCCCTTGTCCCTCCTCAGGAGGAGCTGTGTTGGTGGGGCTCGTGTGTGGCTTTGCCCCGCGGCACTGGGGCTGGTCCGGGGGTGCTCTCCTGCCTGCACAGCCTGTCCTGTCCCGGTACCCCTCCCGCTGTTCTCTGCATCTCACAGCAGGGACTTAAATCCCAACGCTTGGGCTGCTGTAGCTCAGGAGGAAGGACTGTTTTACACAGTCTGATCTATTACTATTTTTAAAATCTCCTTGTGTGCCCTTAAGTCTCCTATCAGGGGCTTCAGCTGATCTTGGGGGGCTTATGGCAGCCCAGGCCGTGGGGGGCTGTGAGCAGAGCCCAGCCGTGGTTCAGGGTAGAGGGTTCTCATCTCTCACTCTGCAGTGAGCAGCAGGAATTTGGGCACCTCTGCACTGCTGGGCACAGCACGACAACTGCCGTGCCTGGGATAAGCTGCACAAGGGCTTCTGAGGTGCCCTCGATCTGTGCTGGCCGCAGGTGTTTGCCTGAGTGAGATTAGATCTCTGAGCAGCAGCCAGCTGGGCCTGGAGAGGGCAGGGAACAAGCAGAAAACAGGCAGAAAACAACCAGCCCTCTGCCTCCACTGAAAGCTGAAGGTCTCCTGTGGGAAATGGCTTGAAAGGGGCTGGTTGAGCTGGTGCAAAGATATCTCAGAAGGGGTTTATAAATCTGGGGCTTTTGAGCACGAGAAGTGTCCCAAGAGCAAGGTGAGGGATGAGAGGGTGGCTGGAGAGACGTGTCGTGCACGGGGTGATCACAGATGGTGGCACAGATGGGGCTGGCTGGGCGTGAGCGGTGAGGGAGCCCAGCTCCCCTCTGGGCAGGGGAGAAAGGAACAACGCCAGCACAGGGTTTTTTCCTTCTCCAAGAGGAGAAAAGCAGTAAATTGTGGCTGCCCTGGGAAGGACAAGTGCAATGTTTGTGTTTTCCATCTCGGGCTCTGCCTCTGACACAGCCTCACCTCCGGATACAGCAGGGGCCAGTGGGTGTTTTGTCCCTCTCGAAACCATTGTGGAGCCCTGCATGTTGTGTCTGCTCACCCCCTGCTCAGGTGTGAAGCCAGAGCAGGGGCTGATCCATTCCTGTCCTCTCCTTCCCTCCCCAGAACTCCTCGGAGATGCCAGAGACCATTACCAGCCGAGATGCTGCTCGCTTTCCCATTGTTGCCAGCTGCACCCTCCTGGGGCTCTACCTCTTCTTTAAAGTAAGTGAGTGGCACTGGAGCTGGGGCAGGATGTCCTCCTGCCTGGCAGGAGCTCCCATAACGGGTTGACTCTGTTTTTGGCCCTTAGTGTTGAGACAGAAGGTGTGTAAGGCTGCACAGATCGAGCTCTTTGGTGTCACCGTGCAGGAGGATGTCAGTTCTTGCCTGAATTGTCACAGCTTGGGGGAAATCAGAGCCTGTTTGTGCACAGATTGGTTCTGGAGAGCTGCCGAGGAGCAAATAGCCCTGAGCTCTTCCTGCCTCTGTGGGCCAACCTGACAGGGCACAGGCTGGAGCCAGAGGGTGCCAGGGACTCTGAGGGGCAAATGCTGCTGCCTCTGTGTTGTGCTCCATGCTGTGCAGGCCTGGGAGAGCCCCTGTGTGATCAGGTGAAGCCTTTTAGATGTTCAGAGCCCACAGGCAGAGTCAGATGACCTGAGTAATGGATGGGAGCTCTTGGCAGCACGTGCTTTTGGGAGTGTGGAGAAGGTGTCTTGGCCTCAAGCACCTTGGGCTGCCCATGCAGGTCTGGCACATGGCTGAACTCCCTGAGGGGTCTGGGGAGCTGTGGGGCTGCAGCGCAGAGTGGTCCTGTGGGCATGGCAGCTTCCAGCTGTGCTGTTTTGGGAGACCTGCAAGGTGCCAGGATGCTCCTGGCTGGTCAGGAGATGAGGGTTAAGGTGCAGAGTTGGGAATGGTGCAGTTCAGTCCCTTCTCTGCCCATGGCTGTGTGCCATGTGCTCTCCTATTCCAGCATTCCCCTTCCAGGAGAGCACGGAGGGCCCCGGGATCCCTCTGTGCTGGTTTGTAGGGGTGTGATTCAGTAAGGGAGTGTGTGTCTTGGAGGGCAGGAGTTTTAATAACTCCCTGTTTAATTAGGGCAGGGGATGCTGCTTCTCCCTTGGGCCTGGGCAGCCCCTGGGAGCGGTGCCTCACTCCCTGCTCTGCAGGGGAAGCTCTGGCCTCCTTTCTGCAGCACTGGAGTTATTTTTGACCTGAGCAGCTCACAGATGTGCAACAGCTCACGGGCCCATTGTGCTTGTTCTTTGAGCACATGGCTATTTCCAACATATTCTCCCTCAGCATGCAGGAATTTGGGTTATTCCAGCTATTCTTCTCATCTCCCTGGAGCACTGACACAGCAGCTGCCAACAGGAGCATGAGGATGGGGAGGATGCTGTGGTAACTAACCCCTCCGTGGTTTTGTCTTGCAGATATTCTCTCAAGAGTACATCAATCTTCTGCTTTCCATGTATTTCTTTGTGCTGGGGATCCTGGCCCTGTCCCACACTATCAGGTACAGCACAAGGATGGGTGTGACTGGGGCAGGGCTACCCAAGGCTTCAGTTCATTTTGCTGGGAGGTTTTTAGAGCGCCATTGCCCTGCAGCAGAGCCAGGTCTTTATGGTATTTGCCCAGCCTCTTAGGGTGTTGTGCCTTGGTGGTGGGAACCAAAGCCCTGGGGGTCCTGGGAAGTCAGCACCCTGTACAGCATCACTGGGAGAGCTGGTGGAGGTGTGAGTGGACACCATCATGGGACAAGGCCAACTCACCCTGAGGAGCTTTTATGGCTCAGAATCATAGAATCGGAATATCCCGAGTTGGAAGGGACCCACAAGGATCGAGTCCAACTTCTGACTCTCCACAGGACAACTCCAAAAATCCCACAGTGTTCCTGAGAGTATTTCCCAAACAGTTCTTGAAATCTGGCAGGCTCGGGGCCATGACCACTTCCCTGGGGAGTCTGTAACAGTGCCCAGCCACCCTCTGCGTGAAGAACCTTCTCCTGATACCCAACTTAAACCCCTCTTGGCACAGTCCTTGGTGCAGAGGGGAGAGCTCTTCAGCACCCTTATTGGGATGGGTGATACAGGCAGCTGGAGCTCATGGTAATTCCCTGGCCTCTCGTGGCGATGCGTGGCACGAGGTGTTGAAAGCTCAGGCTGTTTCAGTAACTGAAAAAGTCAAACTGGTTTCCTGTTTCCTGAGCTCTGGGGCGTTGGGGACCAGATGCTTTCCCTAGACTGGTGCTGGGCAAGGGCTTTGCTCTGCTCCTGGCTCTGCAGCAGAGCCAGTCAGTGGAGGCCCAGCCAGTGCTGGGTACCCAGAGGGTTGCTGGGGGGCATTTGCTGGGGTCTGGGGTGGATCCTCCTTTCTTGTGGGTGATGCTCTGTTTTCTTGCCCTGGAGTATTTGGGGACTGTCACATACAGCCAGATCAGATCTCTGTGCAGGATGAGTTGCTGTGGCTCCTGCCATTCCAGGTGGAGCAGAACCTGGCGTTTCCCCGTCCTGGGAGGGGGTGTGGGGCCCCCTCAAACGCAGAGGTGCTGGGCAGCACATCTTGTGGGGTTTCTGTCAAACTGCCCTTCTCTACACCTCTCGTTTCAGCCCCATGATGAACAGATTCTTCCCTGCAAATTTCCCCAACAAACAGTACCAGCTCCTCTTCACCCAGGGCTCCGGGGAGAGCAAGGAGGGTACGTTGGCTCGCCGGTCTTTCAGGGGAGCCTGAATGTTTTCTGCCTTTACTGTTCTTTTTTCTTTTTTATTTGCTTTTTTGGTCTTGTGACTCTCAGCCCATTGAAACAACCTTCTCAAAGACTTCGCCTCTTGCTCCCCGCTGAGCTTCCAGAGCCTGTGTGAGCCCCGTGTGTCCCTGCAGAGCTGGGCTGGCACTCTGCCTCTGTGCTGCCTCTGGCTGGCAGGGAGACCCCAGAAACACCTCCCAGAGTGCTGTAGGGATGGAACTATGGCTGTTGGTAAATGCACAGCTTTTATTTAAGCCCCTTGGAAAGCATAGGTCTGACTGGTTTGTGCTGCCTTATCTGGGCCAGATCTTTGCACTGGCAGAAGATGCTTTGATAAGTATCCTGCCCTGTAGTAGCTTTACTGGTAAGGGAGTATTTCTGGTGATACCATCAGGAGTTAACTGGCACAGGAAGAGGGAGAAGATTTGCCTCTCCCTGCCTTAGGCAGTGCCTGAATCCAATTTCCTTATTGACAGCAGGACCGTGGATGCTGTCCATGTGCAGAGTCTGGCTGGAGGAGAAGGTCTGAGCTTTCCAGGGCCCACTGCTCATTCCCAGGCGGTTTGCACGTGTGTACCACGGGTACAGTCCCCTCGTTTGGGACGTGAGCACTGAGCTCTGGCTCCCCAGCTGTGGAATCACTCATCTCAGCCCTGCACGGGAAGGGGAGCTGCCCGGCCTGCCCCAAATCTGACTTCTCTGTTTTCTTGCAGAAATAGTGAATTACGAGTTTGACACCAAGGATCTTGTGTGCCTGGCCTTGAGCAGTGTTGTGGGGGTCTGGTACCTGCTGAGAAAGGTAGGTGAGGCACGCCTGGGGACTGGGCTGGATCGGACATGGACTCATTTCCATGGAAAGTGGGGGTTCCATGTGCAGTAGGACCCAGATCTCCTTTTCCTTCCCTTCTCAGCACTGGATTGCCAACAATCTCTTCGGGCTGGCATTCTCCCTCAACGGGGTGGAGCTGCTGCACCTGAACAATGTCAGCACTGGCTGCATCTTGCTTGGGGGCCTCTTCATCTACGACGTGTTCTGGGTAAGCAAGAGTGTTCTGCAGGCCATTGGTGGAAGCATGTGTCTGGCATTCTGCCTTTCTGGAGGCACCACGCTGGCTGGACACACACTTGCAGTCAGAATTTTCACTTTCTCAGCCCAGAGGGGTGTGGCGGGGTTGATGGCAGAATCCACAGTGGCAGAATGTGGCCCATCAAATGTGTTTACTTTTATTCTCTCACTCAGAGAGCCCAGGGCTGGCAGGGACCTCATCAGGGCTATTGTGGGGTACTTGGTGTGTGTCATATCCGGTCCTGTATTCCCCACTGTGGTCTTCCCAATGCCTGACAGCTGTTGGGTGGGCTGGAAGCTGCTCTGGGGCACACTGAGCCTGCTTGTATGAGCTGTGCCTTGGCTCTGTCATCTGCTGGTTTCCTTAGTGTCCTTCTGTTCTCTTGCACAGAGGACCAGACCCTGGAATGCCTCCAGTCCCTTTTCCTCAGCCAGTGCTGCACCCTGACTTTTTCCTTTTGAGGTTTTCCTTATTTCTTGCAGTGTATTTTGAGCTGCTTTTGTAGAGCAAAGGGGGGAGGGGAAGGCAGGAACGCAGTTGTGTGCTCTGCTCCGTGCATGGGACAATGTTTCTCCTTGTAATGTCCGTACTCCCCAGTCCTTCCTGCTGCCTCCACCTTCTGAATCACCATGTTTCCAAATGTCTGAGAGCCTTGTATACATTGAGGTCTGTCCAGCAGCTCTGCAGCTGCCTGTGTAATCCCTCCTTATTTATGCCTGGCTACTGTTGGTTGTTTTTTACTTGGCCGGTGCTGCCCCTGTTTCCCAGGCTCGTTAACAGTCTGGGCTCTGTGGTTTTTTAGCCTGTGGGCCACTTCCTCCACAGCTCTCAGCTGGAGAGGACTCAGCCTTCTGCCTTAGCACACCTGGTGCCCCAGGCCCTGCTTAGTAGGCAAGTGTCTTCCTGGTGCTTTGGAGACAGTGAGTGCACCCCTCTGCTCTCCACTTGCTGGCTGTCTCCCACCTCAGCTTCCTCATGGATCAGAGTATTGCCAGAGACTTATGGAAGGGCTGCCTTGAAGTGGAGGCCCTCTTACTGTGCCCCTCTGCAGGAACTGGTCACTTGGATCTTGGCACAGATTTAATCACAGTGAGATCCCAGGAGGGTTTCAAGGAGGAAGGAGATCTCAGTGGGTTGATGCTGTTGCCCCCACGTAGTCTTGGGGATGGAATTTGCATGTGGTGCTTTTCACTGATCCCAATGTGGAGTCCTGTCACACTGTGGCAATGCTCAGAACTTGCTGCACCTTATGGGAGTTAATCTGATGCTTTAAAATTTCCCTTTAATCCAAGGCTCTAGGATCTTACTCACCCAGTGCTAACCAGCACCTGTTTTTTGTACCTGCTGGACTGGAGGCTTGGAGATGGAAAGGAGCAGAGATCAGGGTGACTGCCCTCAGTGTTTACAGTCCACCCCCCAAACGCTGCCAGTATTTACAGCTGATAGGGCTGTGCAAGTAAATGACCTCAGAGCAAACTGCAGCTGGTCTGACACTTGCCCCTGTCCCTGCTGGAAGCTCCCAGGCTGGGACGCTCTGCTGGGAGCTCCTGCCTTCCAACTGGACTTTCCATGGAGCTGACTGATTAAAGCTGAACCGAGGTGCAGGGCTGGGTGGTGGGCACTAGCTCTGCCATGTGAGTGCTGTCCCCATGCTGCTCTGAGAGCAGGACAGCCATGAAGTGGCCACCTCCCCCAGTGCCATCATATGCCTCCTCCCCCCCACAGTGGGCTTGCTTGCAAGGCTCCTGTGCCCACATTTTGGCAGGTCTTTGGCTATTTTCTGCCACTGAGGCCACTCCTGGCCCTGGGGTGAGGCTGTAGCTGAGCATGTGTGTGTTCCTGTGCAGCCGTGGTCACCTCAGGCTCCTCTGTTCTAGGTCTTTGGCACCAACGTGATGGTGACAGTTGCCAAATCCTTCGAGGCACCAATAAAACGTGAGTAGATCTTCCCTATGTGCTGGGGTCTGTTCTGGAGATGGCTCGGGCTGGGATGTGTGCAGGAACATTTCCTGCTAGTGACCCCTCCTCCCTGTCACTGGTCAGCCTCAAGCCAAGGCAGGTCCCTGGAGAGGGATGGTTTGCAGAGCCCTGGTCTGTCTGGGTCACTCTGCACCTTTGGAGTGCGCAATTTCACCTGCTTGTAAAAACGGTCCAAACCAAATAAACACCACAAAAAAACCTCAAAACCACAGAGCCCCAAAGCAGCAGGAGGGGTGAACTGGTGCTGCTGTGGAGCATGCAGTAGTTTGGGTCCTGGGACCCCTTGGTTTCTTGTCCTGGGATTGTCCCAGAAAGAACAAGGGGAGATACAGGGCAGGAGGGGGCCGAGGGCAGGGACAGGTACCTTGCCCTGCCCTGGTCCCTGTTTGCGAGGCCCAGTGGGGCTGGGGTCTGCTCGGTGGGGACATTCCCCCTCACTGTGCCTCGCTCTGCTCCTCGCAGTGGTTTTCCCTCAGGACCTGCTGGAGAAGGGGCTGGACGCCGACAACTTCGCCATGCTGGGACTGGGAGACATTGTCATTCCAGGTGAGGACAGAAGAGGGGGGACGGGGCTGGGATCTCCTTTGAGGGGGCTGCGGGGAGCTGAGCAGGTGCCTCGCTGTGCCCTTGGCCAGGCGCAGCCCTGCGCGGGTCTCCCGATGGGTTGGGAGTCTCCCCGCAGGTCCGGGTGCTGTCCCGATGCCGCGTGCCACGAGAGGGCACTGTCACCCCAGGCACGGCACCGGCACCGGAGCGCCGCGGGTCCTGCCCTGCCATCCTCAGCCTGCCCTGCCCCTCCAGGCCCTCGCTGTCCCTTCTCTGCCACTTCCAGCCCCTCATTGTTTCCTTCTCCCTGCAGGGATCTTCATTGCCTTGCTGCTGCGGTTTGATATCAGGTGAGCAGGCGGCAGGGAAGGGTCTCTGGCAGGTTGGATCTTGCAGCATATTTGAGCTGCTTTTGTAGGGGAGAAAAGGGAAGGGGGAGCCAGGAGCGCAGTCACGTGCTCCCTTCTGGAGCTGGGCACAGGGACTTGGGACCAGGGGAGTGTAAGGAAAAGCTCTTGGAAGAGGGGGCTGTCTCTGTGGCTATGTCCTGAGCACTGGGGATGAGTGGTTTGATTTCAGGCATAGGTGGGGCAGGCAGCATAGGAATGGGGATCAGGGCAGTGGCGTGTAACAGCCCCACAGAGCCTCAGCAGCTCCCTGGAACCAAGGAGTGGAGGGCAGTGAGAGGAAGCAGTGACAGCGTGGGAAAGAGCCGGGAGTGCTGGCACCTGGGAAGTGCTCGCATGGATGCAAATCAGTGCCTGGCAGTGCTGGCTGCCTCCAGGTTGCCACTGACATTGGAGGAAGCAGCTCCAGGGAAGCTGCACCTACAGCCAGGCTGCAGCAGTTGCCCCACACCGAAAGGCTCCGGGGAACAAGGTGCTCTGTGACTGCAGTGGTGTGGCCCCACTCCCACTGCTCTTGCACAGACCCTCTGGTCTGTGCCAGCTCTTCCAGGTGTTACCACCCACATCCTGCCTGCACCTGCTGGGAATCCCAGTTCCCGCAGCCTGCCCTGTGATAAAACAGCAACTGCTGAGAGCCAGGGACAGGCCAGTCTCCACCAAGACAACGGGACCTTCTCCCTGGGTCCCAGCCTCAGCCCTTCCCAGTTGCCATCCAGCAGCCTGGTCACTTGTGTCCTTCCCTTGTCCAGCCCCTCACCTGGGTATTACTGCCTCCAGTCCCACACCGCTCCCACAACACTGGGGGCTGCACAGGCAGAGCATTGCTCCCCACGCTCCAGCATGGTGGGAGATGGCTGAGAATACCAGGCCAATTCCATTTCAGCCACTGGCATTCCAGACCTGTGGTCACTGAACTCTTCCCTTTCCCTACAGCCTGAAGAAGAACACGCACACGTATTTCTACACCAGCTTTGTGGCCTACATCTTTGGGCTGGGCCTCACCATATTCATCATGCACATCTTCAAGCACGCCCAGGTGAGCTCCACCCTGCTGCCTCCTGTGGATGCACATCCAAGTGGGTCAGGCCAGCTTGGCCACAAAGTTCTGTATCCTGCCAGGAAAAAGTTGATTTATTCCTCTTCTCTTGGCTTTGATTTTCCAGTGCCTGCCTGTACCTTTCCCTGTCCAAAGCTCCTATGCCTGGCTGGAGCAGAGGCGTGTTTGGGGCAAGGCTCCTTGTTTCCAACAACAGCCCCTCAGCCAGGGGCCCTGTGTTTTTTGGCTCTTTGCAGCCAAGCTGCCCTGAGCACCCCACTGGCTGTGCTGCGGGGGGCCTTGGGGGCGCAAGGCCTTGTGGCCTGCACAGGGGCCTCAGTGTGTTCATGGCCCACTGGAACTCACAGCGAGGATTTTCACAGAATCCCAGAAGGGTTTGGGAAGGGACCTCGGAGACCATCTTGTTCCAACTCCCCTGCCACGGGCAGAGACACCTTCCACTAGACCAGGCTGCTCCAAGCCCTGTCCAACCTGGCCTTGAACACTTCCAGGGATTGAACATCCACACCTTCTCTGGGCTGCCTGTGCCAGGATCTCACCCCACTCACAGGGAAGAATTTCCTCCTAATATCCAATCTGGCTTCATGCTGCTGCAGCTCTAACTTAGCTCTTGAAGCTGCTTTTTGGGGTGTTAACCCTCTGTGCAGCCGTGTGACAGACACCGTGAGTGCAGAGGAGATGAGGCCATGAGCTCTACTTGCACCCCTCCCAAGGGGTGATCTGTGGTTTGGTTTAACAGTTGTTTTTCTTCCCCACAGCCTGCGCTGCTGTACCTGGTCCCCGCCTGCATTGGATTCCCGCTTCTCGTGGCCTTGGCAAAGGGAGAAGTAACTGAAATGTTCAGGTGAGCCTCAGCTGGGGATGGAGCTGTTTTGCCGGCGGCGCTGGAGCACATGAAGCGTGCAGATGTTCCCACGCCTGGGCACAGCTGGAGGGACGGGTTCATCTGGGCATGCTCTGGGTGTGCGCCGGCACGTGCGTGGGTGGAGGGAGCGGGCCTGTGTTTGTACACGCCGGGCCTGGCTCCAGCCGCCTCCCGGGAGCTGGGTGGGAGCTGTGCTGCGGTACCAGCAGGCAGCACCTGGTATTGCTTTACGCCCCAGTGACAGGCTCTTCCCATGCGCTGGCAGGCAGGCGAGGGTGGGACTGCACACCTGGTGTGGAGATACTTGGTCATTGTGTCCCAGGGCCTGTGGGTGGGGAAAAAGTGGAGCCAGAGCCGGCTGTGAGAGCAGCCAAGGCTGGTTCGAGCACATCCCAACCTCCCTGCTTGGGCAAAGTCTCGCGGTTTGCAGCAGCCTCCCTGCCCCAGAGACTGTGGGTACAGAGGAAGGGGGACTGGGCTATTGTGCTCCAGCTGTTCTCTCAGCCTGTCCAGGCTGTGGGCAGCTCTGGCCTCCTGCCTGGGAGCTGTTTCTCCATCATGCTCGAGGCTTGGTGGTGGCTCAATACCGTATCGATGGTTGATGCAGAGGAGGGAGGGGAACATCCTAAAGCAGGGCTGTGCACCCTCCAGCCTCCCCAGTGCCCCTGCCCGGGGAGCCTTCCCGAGCTCCCAGCCTGCTCAGAGGGAAACTGGGCGCAACGGGAAGCCAGCTGTCCTCCCTCCTCCCTCCCCTCCCCTCCCCTGGGAGATGCAGGTATGCATGTTCCCAGCGGCTCTCAGCTGGGCCGTCCCCAGCCCTGCCGCACCTGCCCCTCCTTTGATGTTTGCTTCTGACGATCGCTGCTGCAGGCGCTGAGTGTCCTGGGATCGTCCTTCCTGTGCACCTGGGATCCTGCAGCCGCTCTCCCCAGTGCTGTGACTCACCAGCTGACAGCAGCAGCACCTCCTGCCAGGAAACTGGGGAGAGATGAGCTGTGAGGGTGGGCCCGCTGGGCAGCAAGGAGCGCAGGGAGCCTGGCAGCCAGGGGCTAGTGCCCCCGCCAGAGCAGTAGCACAAGCTGCTCCAGCAGCAAAGTGTTGCCAGGGCAAGGGCAGGATGCTGGAGGGTTGCAAACTTGACAGCCCCAGGGGGCCAGACCTCCCTTGAAGTGGCTCCAGTGTCAGGCAGAGGAAGTGGGATTCAGAGGTACCGATGCCTGGAGGGCAGTGGCTCCCACCGCAGGAATCCCACCAGGTGTAGCTCCGCTGTGCTGCTTTGGTGCACATGATCCCCCCTGGAGCTGGCAGTTCCTGTGGTCTGTGCCTGCACATGGTGTCTCACAGCAGCGAGGGTCTGCAGGCAGGGTAGGAGTGAGCAGGGTGGGATCTGTGCTGCAGGCCCAGGGAAGGGGTGCTGGCGGAGCAGAGGTGGGTGACACTGGGATCAGCTCCGTGGCTCTCAGCCTTGCCAAGCCTCCCTAGGCTAGGCAGGAAGCTCTGCTCTGCCTCCCTCAGCAGTGGGAACCCATCCTGCCCCTCACATCTGCTGTGGGCACGCTGTCCTCAAGCAGCAGCACAGGGTCTGCTGCATCTGTCTGTCACCTGCCCAGCCCCTGGGCTGCTCCACTGCCACTTCCCCACTGCCCAGGCTTGCTCTCCCTAGGTTCTGGCTGCCTGGCTCTGCTCATGCCAGTGGGAACTGCCTCATCCCTGAGTTTCAGTGCTTACTTTTTCATGCTGCAGCCCTGTCCAGCAGTCTGCAGGCAAGGAGAGGCCAGTGGGTGCCAGCAGGTGAAGGGGGGTGCCAGGCTTCCTGCACAGGGTGGTGCGTTCTCGGTGCTCTCACTCCAAAACTCTTCTGCTTTTTCTCTCTCTTCCCCCCCTCTCCTTTCTGTCCTTGTCTTTCCCTTCCTGCTTCCTCTCTCTCCTGCAGCTATGAATCCTCTGCTGAAATCTTGCCACACACACCAAGACTTACCCACTTCCCCACGGTGTCGGGCTCGCCGGCCAGCCTGGCTGATTCCATGCAGCAGAAACTGTCCTGTCCCCGCCGACGCCGGCAGCAGAGCCCTAGTGCCATGTAGCCACTGCCGCCGGGGCCCCTTGTCTGTCGCTCTGGCCAGGTAGGGGCAGGTCCTGGCTCTCTCTGGTCCAAGCTCTCCTGATTTTCAGCTCTCCGTGCTCCGTGGGCAGAGGCTGAAGCTGTTGCTGCGCTGCTGGGGGCTGGCTTCTCTCCCATTTTGAGAGAGGAGACTGGGAAGGGCGAGAGGATTTGACATCCCAGCCCTTGTCCTTTCTGCTTGGAGCAACATTCCTGTTTCCTTAGCCAGAGCCCTGGGGCCGCTGCTGGAGGGGGTTTGCAGCCAGAGGAGTGAGACCCCGAGAGGGAACACTGCTGTTGGTCTTGCTGCAGTTCCCCTGTTAACCGGCCCCGCTGGCACCAGTGCTCAGCCAAGGAAAGCATGTGCTATCCAGGATATCCAGTAGTGCTCTTGGGAACAAGGACAGACCCCTGGGCACAGAGCTGGCCCCTGGCTGGGTCCACCCTATCCTTGGAGATGTCCGGGGAGGATGCATCCCTCATCTCCCTGCCTGGGCTCTGCCCCATGGGACTTGCTGTGCTGGGGGCTGATGGCTGGAGGCAACTTTGTCCTCAACAGCAGCAGGGCAGACCCCAAGGCCACAGGCTGGGCTGTCCCCACGTGGCACAGGGCTCTGTCCCCAGGGAGGAGCTGGCCCCACTCATGTCCCTCTTGTCCGCAGCTACGAGGAGAGCTCAACCCCCAAGGAGGCACCAGGGGCTTCCAAAGAAGAGCCAACAGAAGCCTCCAAGAAGGAGAAGTGACCTTGCCCGTGGGCCGTGCCCGGTGCTGCTGGGCTGGGGCCCTTCAAGACCCTCTGCAAGTGACAGACGACGAAACAATTGTGCAAGAGCATCGTGTTGTGTGTGTCGGAGCAGCCACCCAGGTGGGGTATCGATGTATGCCGGTTTTTAAATTTTGTATTGTGCATTTGCTTTCTCTCATATTAAACCATATTGAAGGAAGGAGTGCTGGTGTGGCCGTGCCCCTGCTCAGCCGCCTGGCCAGCACTGGGATTGGCGTCCAGCTCACCCGCCTTCTCCCAGTGGGGCTGGTGGCCGTTGTCTGGCTGTTTCCAAGTGACCAAGTGACCGTCCCCTTGAGCCTCCCACTCCTCTGGCACTGGGCCTTCCCCCAGCCTGGCCCCTGCTTTGCGATACCCAGGTTTAGGGCCACAGTCACTGACCCCCGTGTGGGTTTCAGCCGGGATCTGGCCCCAGAGCAGCGTGGCTGAGCAGGGATCGGGATGCAGGAACCCCACAGGGTGGGGACGTGCTCTGCCTCAGCTGCTGGGGTGCTCAGCGAGCTGAGGCTAACCCCCCATGGCCTGGGGGAGCAGGAATGGGAGGGGTTCTTCCAGCCCTGAAACAGGGTGAGGACAGCATGGATTGTCTCCCTTCCTTGCAGGGAGCCACTATCCTGCACCCCTTGGGGCTGGGATGGACAGAGGATGCTGGTGCAGGCATGGGGGCTGGAGAGGCTGCAGGCAGGGCCAGCTCCAGCATCCACTTTGGCTTCCACTGGGACCAGCTGCCCTGTGTCCTGCAGCACTGGCAGTGTCCTCCCTACCCCTCCTGGGGGCCCACATGTGGAGGATCCTGCATCCCTCTGGCCATGCCCACTGCCAGAATAAATAGAAAGTGTTTGCTGGCTTGGCAGCTCCTCCACAAAAGCCGTATTGAACCATTATTCCCTGCGCCGGCTGCGAGCACTAAAAGTGGCGCCTCGCGTTCTGCCATCTAATGACCCTTCGCAGGCTCCTACAGATGTTTTCTATGACTTACAGCTCCTTTTCCAACAGCCCTGTCCGCAAAAACAAGAGGGGCCACTTTAATTCCAATTAAATACCTCCAGCTAAGCAAACAGTGTGCAGCAGGGTCTGGGTACAGCGCGGCCGCCAGGCCCAGCCCACCGAGTCGCTGAGTCTAGACTCCAGATGTGATTTCACCAGCCTCCAATGTTCCGTGGAAAAGGACTCTGGCTCTGCCGTGGGGTGCAGGACCCTACTTTTAGTCAGGACCCCACTCCCCACCCTGGTGCGTCCCTTGGTGTGGGGCTGGCATTGCATCTTGGGAGGCTCTGCATCCTCCCTGGCTTCGGGTGGTGGGAGCTGCATCCCTGTGCAGCCTCCAGAGGCCCCAGGAGTGCAGGAGCAAGCTGGGGGGTGCACAGGGTACCCTCCCTCCGTGCCAGCATCACCCTCTTGCTGCCTCCCTGCTGCCCTGCAGAGCTCGGAGCAGCTCGTGCCTGCTGTAGGTGTGGTGGAAGCGTGGCCGGGAGCTTTCCCAGGGCTGCAGGGAGCGGAAGGCCTGGGAAGGGGAGAGCGGGGTCACCCCTCACCCTGCCTGGCCGATAAGCCAGGGCCGGCCAGGAGGAAGGAAGTGTGTTGGGCCCTGCAAGGAGCCGCCAGTGGAGCCAGCACTTGAGCGCTCCCCGGTTTGCTCGCCTGCTGCACCTGGGCCTGTGGCACCTCCGGTCCCGCCAGGGCCGAGGCCACTCGGCTCCGCTGTGTCTGGACCGCTGCTTGGCCACCTTCCCCTCTCCGCAGGGTCCCTCCGGCTCGGTGGGGGCTGCGGAAGCATGGATGTGCCGACTCCGGCAGGAAACCTCCGTCCACTTAACTGCGCCCAGCTAGGGCAGGGGCCAAAGCTGCGTGTTCTGCTGCCAGCACATGTGGGGTTTGGGTTGATCCTCACCCACCCACTCACCTATGGCACCTCAGGGCAGTGGTGTAGATGCCCATTGGCCAGGGGAGCTCCTGGGCACACGCCCCTTGTACCAAACTCCCAGCAGGAATTGCAGTGGGGTAGGATGAGCTGAACTGGGGGTGCCCAGAGTACAAACACCAGGCACGGGGAGGGTGGTTTCAGGTCTGGGGAGTGCTGGTGCCTGGGGTGAGGAGGGACACACCAGGGCTGCTTGTCTCTAGAGCCCTGTGGAGCCTCCCCACTGCAGCAGGGGTGCAGCTGGGTGCTGAGAGCCAGAGTCTGCTGCAGTTGCACCTCATGCTCCACCACGCAGGGCAGGGGATGCTTTGCTGCGGTGGTGGGTGCTGGTGACGAGCGCTGGGGTCCCATGGAGAGGTGGGTGCTGAGAGCCAGAGTCCCGTGTGATGATGGGTACTGGCGGTGGCGCCCGGCCGGCGGCTGCGAGCAGGGAAAGGAAGCAGCCCAAGGCAGCCCCAGCCCCGGCCGGCCGGCGAGGAGGGGCAGGAAGCTGGAATAAATCCCAGGAAGGGCTGCCTGGCTCCAGCTGGTCTGGGCTGCAGCGGATGGAGCTGGGAACGGGAAGGGAGAAGGCGGGTGGGGAATGCGCAGGGGCTTTCTCAGGCCTCGGCCCCGCTCCAGCTGTGCCGGCGGCCCCGGCACATCTGCAACCCTGGCTCAGCACTGTCATGCGGACATGGGGGGGTGGACGCTCTGTGCAGCCTCAGGGCTGACCTGCGGATGGCACCGGGAGAGGGGATCTGGATGGACCCCAACCCCAGCCAGGGCAGGAGCAGCCCAAGTTTGGGGGTCCTGGTCACTGATGGGGGCCCAGCCTGACCTGCGGTGTCTGTGCTGCCTTCCAGCCCTGCGTGCCGGAGTGCGGGGCTGGGTGCTGCCGGTTCTGGGGTGCCGGCCGTACCCCGTCCCTCCATCAGAGCAGCACAAGCAGCTCCGCGGCCCCTCGGCGGCCTGGCGCGGCCGTGCCCTGTGTGGTCCCGGCGGGGCGGGGGCGGCCGGGGGCTTTGATGTGCTCGGCTGCCGGGCAACCCCTGCTCAGCGCAAAGCAGCCGCCCCCCGGCTGCCCCCCCGGCCGGGCTGAGCCCCGCCAGCACCATATGGCCGAGGCTGCTGTTACCGCGCCGCGCGCCCCGTTCCCAGAATTGAGATGGAAATGAAGCTCTTGTGTTCTGCCGGACAACACTGCTGCGCCGGCCGGCACGCCGTGCCAGGCCCGGGCCCCGCGGCCAGCTGTGGCCAAAGCAGTGTCCCGGTGCCACACTGGCAGCCCTGACCCCAGCACCCCGTCCCCAGCACCCCAACGTGCAGAGGGATGGGGTGAGAGTGTCCTGCTCTCGGGGGCGTCCCATGGGCTGCGGCAACCGGAGTGCCTGTGCCAGGGCGGCTGTGCCACGTGTGCCATGACACCCATCACGGCCACGCAATCTGTCCCCGTCCCCACGCCGCCCGGGGTGGCCGGTGGCAGGGGCGCGGGGTCCGGCTCGTGCTGGCATTGTTGGCGGCGCAGCTGGCGGTGGCGGCGGCCGGCCGGCGGCCCTGAAAGACATTCCTGTGCACAATGTCCCCGGCCTCCCGCCGCGGCTCGGCCACTGCCGCCAGATGGGGGCTAATTAGCAGCTTTGAGAGCCGCGGTGGGAACCGGGCAGCACCGGGCCCTCCGCCGAGCCCTGAATGGAGGGGGCGACCCCAGCGCCGTGCCCACCCTGGGAACCGCCACCGCACCAGGCTGGGGGACACAGGGAGGAGGGACAGAGGGAGGGACGGGCGGGGGGGACAGAGGGATCCAGCTCCCCCCCGACCAGGCTGGCAGGGTTGGAGTTCATCCATGCTCTCCAGGATTGCTGCCCCCCCCCAGAAGAGGAAGAAGAGGGGAGGCCTTCGGCTCCCTGAATGCCTGGGGACGTGCAGCAGGGTCTGGCCCCCCAGCCCAAGCCCATAAAGGGCAGGGAGAGCAGCGCTGGTACTTGGGCACACGTGTTGGTGTGCAAGGCAGGATGTATGTGTGCATGAGAGTGTACACGTGTGTGTGTAGCTGTATGCGCATCCATCCACGTGTGCCTCTGTTGTGTGCGTGTCCTTGCGGCTGCGTTTGTGCTCCGCAGGTTTGTGTATGTGCGTGAATCCTCCTGTGCACACGTTTGGGTGTGTCCCACACACATCTGCGTGTGCAAGCACGTCCGTGTCCCTGCCCTTGTGTGTGCACACGCACACCCACCCTGCGTGTCTGTACGCACACCCGCGTGTCACTGTACACGCACCCGGGAGTGTCTGAGGCCGCAGCTTTGCCTGCTCGCTCCCTTCCCACACCATTTCGTGCTGCTCAGGGTGTGCCGGGGTCTCGCTCGGGGCCCTCCCCGCAGGTGCGGGGTAATTAGCAGTAACGCTAATTACAGCCCGGACCAGAAATCCTTCAGGGCAAGGACCGGCTGCCTCGCACGGCGGCGGGACCTCCGCCGGTTTCCCCCGCGGCAGGACCGTGCTCGCAGCCCACTCCCCGCGCCTCCCCACGCGCCCGGCGCTCGACCCCTCTGCCCGCCCCTCGGGTGGACCCGAACCTGGCGACCCCCGCCCCGGCAGCCGCCACCGAGCAGCTCTGCGGAGGTTTGAGCTCCGGGGAACACCAAATGTGGGGCGGGGGGCGCGGCGTCCCCTGTGGGGATGCCCATGTGCCTGTGTCACCGTGGTGCCCCGGTGCCCCCGTGAGGGTGCAGATGTCCCCCTGGGGGTCCCTGTGCCTCCTGTAAGGTCCCTGTCCCCCGTGAGGATGCCGGTGTCTCCGTGGGAGTGCCGGTGTCCCCGTGGGGGTCGCGATGTCTCCGTGGGGGTCCCGGTGCCCCCCGTAGGGGCTGCAGGTGTGTGTCCCCGCCCCGCCCCCGTCGCCATGGGCACCGCCCGCCCGGCGCCGCGCTGACAGCGCGCGGGGTTTTATGAATGGGTGACGTCACGACCCTGGCGTCTCACGGTCTGAGCCGCCGCGGAGGCGGGGGGGGCGCGGGGAGTGCGGGGGGGCCCGAGCGCC
>VZTH01000408.1:292-10984 GCA_013397815.1 Aleadryas rufinucha
AGGAAAAGGAGAAGGAGATGCAGAAGAAGGAAAAAGGGAAAGAAAAATAAATAAGAAAAAAGATAAAAGGTAAAAGAAAAAGAGAAATATGAGGAAAAGAAAAAGAGAAATATAAGGGAAAGAAAAGGATAGGAAAAAGGGAAAGGAAAGGGGAAAGAAGAAGGAAAAAGAAAACGGGAAACAAATGAAAAAGGAAAAGGAAAGAAAGAGAAAAAACGGGAGAAAAAGAAAAGGTAAAGAAAAGAGAAAAAAGGAAAAAGAAAACAAGGAGGAGGAAGAGCAAAGGGAGGCGAGGAGGGAGCGAGGAGATCCGCCGGGTGTCACAGCTCTGCCCGAGCCCAACGCCCAGCAGCCCCTTTGTTCCCCACCTTCCGTCCCCTTTCCTTTCTCTCCCGTTCTTTTCTCCCTCTCGCACACCAGGAGTCGCTCCCGGGGGCTCTGCCAGGTGACAGCGACACTGCCGGGGGCTGCCCCCTCCTGCCAGCAGCACCCCCGCGGTGCCCGGGCTGGGCTCCAGGAGCACCGGAATGAATCCATCATCCAGAGGAAGCACAAACCCTCCACAAACCCTGACAAAGTGCTGGGATACGAGGCTAAGGGGGCATCTGAGCCCCCCAATGCCCTAAATGTCCCCCCAAGGTCCCTTTTCCAGGGGATTACAGTGCTGTGACAGACTCCCAAGGATGAAGAACCTGGCTGACCCCCAGGTACCCACAGTGGGGCAACCACCTCCCCACGGTTACAAAAAGCAGAGCAAATAATTAATCTGGGTTTTCCTTGGAGGTGTTGGAGGCAGAGCAATCACCAGTTTGGGGTGGAAAAGGCTGTTATGGTTTTGGGGAGATGCTTTCAGATTTTTTCCAGGAAAAGCGAGCCGGTTTGGAATCAGCTTTCCTCGAATAAATGCCCTGATTTTGAGGATTTATTTTTCGATTTCTGTTTTTCTGGCTGCCCATGTGTGGGCAAGTGAGCGAGTGGCTTTGGGTGATCCAGCAGGAATCCAGTAGAGGAGCTCCCCTGGGAATACCAGGGTAGGGATTCACTTGAGAAATGTCACCAAAATCCCACAGTTTGGCCCCAAAAAGAGGACTAACGTCAGGCATTGGTCCAGGGATCCATTTCCAGAGGCCTTGGGGTGATTCCGAAGCCTGGCAGGGCAGTGTCACAATCCCACCTCCCCCTGCGAGTTGGGGGGCAGATGGGGAAGGGACCCCCCCGTTCTGGGAAGGCTTTGGAAGCACGAACCACCTCGGCATCATCGAGCATCCCATTCCAGCCAAACTGGGCCAGGTGCTGCTCCACCCACAGAGGAAAATCCAGCGGGATCCATCCCCCACCCCGGGCTGGGATTTATCCGGGGGGTGCCACGTCAGGGCAAACAAGGGACCCTCGGAAAATGGGGGAAAATGCAGAGTAGGGCCAGATCTGTGGAAAGATTGCAGGGGTGGGATGCTGTCACTGCGTTCCCCGGCCCCGTGCCGGGGTCTGCACTGCTCCGCAGCGGGAGCAGCTTCTCCGGAGCCGCTGAGATCTCTGTCAGCCCCTGATGCTATCGCCCGTCAGCAGCTCCCGGTGCATTTGCAATTTTATCCCTAATGGAGAGACTTCGCTCATTACCTGCTCGTTATCGGCCGGGAGGAGCGTGACTCCCACGGAGGGACCGCATCTCCCGGCTCAAAGGCTCCGTGGCATCGCCGAGTTCCTCGGATCTGATAGCCCGGCGCTGCCAGAGCTCTGCCCCACGCTGCCAAAGCACCCCCATCCCCCCTGCTTCCCGGGGAAACTGAGGCACGAGGGGGGTTGTGGATGCTCGGCCTCTCAGTCCATGGTCACATCACAGCTCATGGGGCTTCCACGTGGTGGCACTTGGTGTGGGGAGGCTTTGGGACATTTCCCAGTGGCCAAAGACAACCTCGCCACGGCCCTTGGCTTCCCCAGGCTGTGCCCTGCCCGTGCTGGGCACCGCTGTGGGCACTCTTTGGGGACACCGTCACCTTTGGGGAGCGCTGTGGCCCGAGGGGTTTGCCCTGCTCTTGGTCCATCTGGGGGTTTTTTGGGGTCCCTGACAGCCAAACCTGATGTGTTGGGTTCCCAGCAGTGCCCTCAGAGCTGTGCCACACACCGAGCCCCCTCAGCACACCCAACCCTGTCAGCCCCAATGTTTAGGGCTCCCTGGATCCGTTCCTACAGCAGGAGACCTCTGTTCTCCTCCAGCCTGGAGGGGAGACCAGCAGCTCCCCTTGCTCCTCATCCTGCTGAGCCCTGAGCTCAGGGCAGCGGGGTTGGCACCCCTGGCCACGGCAGCAGCAGCAGAAAAAGATGCAATTTGCTCTTCCCTCATTTATTTTTGTCAAGATGTCGGGATTGTCCTCCCTCCTCTGCAAGCGAAGGGAATACAGCCAGTCCCAGCCTTCCCACAGCAGCCCCTGCTTTCCACTCCTGCTCCGTATGGAGATTCCCCATCTCTTTCTCCCAGGCTGGGCAGAGCTGAGCCACCCTCAGCCTGCCAGGGGCGACAAGGCTTCCCAGATCCCACAGTGAATATGAGCAACACAAGGAACACGAGCAACCTGCAGCCCTGCCCATCCCAGCCCACCAGCATCCCCCCCGTGTGGGGATGTGGGCAAAGCATTGACTTTACCACCTGTGAAACACCTTGAACCCCAACTTCTCCAGCCATAAAACACCCTGAACCCCACGGAATGCCTCTTAAATCCCTCCTGAACCTCCTGTCCTTGCACTGCAGAAACCACCGGTGTTTAGAGCAGTGGTGCAGATCCCTAATGGAATATATAAAAATATATAAATATATAAATATATAAGTATATATATATGCTAAGATTGAGTTATTAAGGTCATTCTTGAAATCTTACCCATGTCCATACAAACATCTCTCAATTTTAATATCGGGTCTTTATTTTTTAAACACCCTGGTCCCTCCTTCCAGCACCAGAGAATCCACCTTGCCTTTTTCCTTCGCTATTTTTTAACAACCCCAAATGTTTTAAAAATCCATTTCTCCCATCCAAGCCCGACTTGCTTTACGTCCTGCTGGATACAGAGATCTCCCTGTATCATTCGAGGTATTAAAGAGATTTTTGAATTTCCATTAAATCAGCAAATTTTGCCGCTCGATGGCCCCGGTCCTGCACAGAGCCAGGATTAAACACACTCGGCTGCCAAAAGCTGCTGCTCGCCAGCACCTTCCTGCCCAGCACATTCCTGCATCACTCCCAGCGCTTCTGGATGAGGATGGATGGGCTGGAGGGGAAAATTTTGGCCTCCAACTTTCCCATTTGGGCCAGTTTTCAAAACCAGGGGCTGGCCCCAACCTCTCTGCGCTGCCCTTGGTGCTGCCCAGGAGCAGAGCCACGGCCGAGTGCACGTCCCGGGTGGATCAGACCATGTCCCAGGCTGAAGGGACACATCCCGAGTTGATGGGAGACATCTCGGGTTAATGGGACCCATCCTGGATTCCTTTAAGCCTCAGCTTCATGCTAAACCACAGGAATTCGGACATCTCAGCTCAAATCCAAAAAAGAAGCCGGGCCAGAGCCATGTGGGGAATGTGGATATGGGGTGAGGGCAGATCAAAGCTGCCCAGTGCCTCCATTCCTACTGAGGGTGCCAGCCTCCCTCTGCCTGCACCTTTCCAGGAAACCTCAGGGAACCTCAGGAGACTCTTCCTCCCCAGCCAACGAGGTGCTGGGGCTGGGAGGTGACGGGTCCAGTTCTGTCCCAGCCAGGGAGGCAGCAATTCCCGCAGGGAACACGGCCCATCCTAAGGCAGCAGCACCCCAAATCGCACCCCAAGGTCTGGAGCAGGAGCACAGCTGGATTTCTGCACCCCCACCGAGCTGCCAACTTCGTTCAAACCAGGCTCTGATGGAGTTTATTCCATTTTAAATCTTATTTTTGTGTTCGTGTTTCCAGTCAGCCATCGCCACCCTGCTCCAAGCCCGCGACGGCCTCGCACCAGGAGCCCCCTGTGCCGGGAGGTGTCTGCGGGGATTTCTGTTCCCTTTACATCCAGGTGATGCCCAGGGCAAGGCAAGACATTCCCAAGGCAGGAAAGCAGGAGCCTGGGCCCTGCCTCTGGTCTTCTCCTGCCTTCATCATCCCTCTGCCTCCTCTGCTTTTTTGGCACCGAGGAAGCTGGGCAGAAAATGCAGTGATGGGAGCACAGAGCTTCCTCCTCAGCTCCTCTGTGGGGCACGGCTGCCCCCCCAGAGCCACAGGCTCCCCGGCCCTGCAGCTGCCTCTGAGCAGAATGAGAAAATATTGGATTTGTTTTGTGAAGGGAAGAAAAAAAAATAAAAAAATAAAAAAAAATCCAATATTCTGTCTGCGATCCCAGACTCCGTGCCTGGTTATGGCAGGAAAATGCTGTAAATCTCCCCTTTCCCCACCAGCTGGGAGAGAAAAACCCATTTTCTTTTAATATTCTTATTTTTCTCCTGGTCTAAGCCCCATCATTTTGCAGTCAGCTCTGCAATCTCTTTGTTGACCAGGGCTCAAACCTGCTCTCCCGGCTCCCCCGACCCCGGGAAGTCGCCTCGCACACCCTTCCCAGCAGCTCCCAGGCAGCGGCAATGAGATTTTAATAGATGTATTTTCAAATTAGTTCTGGGCCTTTCAAGACTTATCAGTTAAATGAGGTTTTTCAAATTGATTCAAAGGTCACTCCGAGAGTTTTCTCTTCTCTGTTATCTCTCCCTTATGGTTTCAGTGGCGATTGACAGGACAAGGAAAAAAATTATCACCCCCGTGTTGTACACCCAGAAAAAGATAAACCCAACAGAATCCCACCCAAAATGTGAACCCAAAAAAAAAAGAGGAGGCAGCAAGAAAAGCCCCAGGTGCGGCCCCCGGGGCTGGGGCGATGTGCGGAGCCCGTGGGGGATTTGGGAGCAGCGTTTGGGGGGAACAGAACCCCGCGGACGCGGGTGGGCGGGAGCCGGCACCCCGCGGAGAGGGGAGGTTATTTCCTGCGGGGTGGGGGGAAGGAACCCCATTTAATGTTTAACCTGCGGGAGGTTTATTGGCCCCTTCTGACGCGCAGATTGGGAGCAAACAGAAAAACAGCCACGGGCGGAGCGAGGCGGCCCCGCCGCGCTGATAAGGCGGCGGCGCGGTGCGGGGCGCGGTGCGGGGCGCGGATGCGGAGCACGGAAGGGTGCGGGGAGGTGCGGGACACGGGGTTCAGGCAGCGAGAGACACGAGGAGCTGCGGGACACGGTGCGGGGTGAGGAGCGGAGCGCGCAGCGGCCGCCCCCGCGCAGCCGGGCACGCCGGCGGTGGCTGCTCCGTGCGGGTGGCTCCGCACCGGCGGAGAAAGTCGCTTCTTATTCACGGAATCCCAGAACGGGTTGGATCAGAAGGGATCTTAAAGCTCATCTCGTTCCAACTCTATTAACGTGCTAAAAAAAATATAGCAAAATCAAATAGTAATTTAAGAAAAAAAAAAAGAAATTCAAGTAAAAAAAATTACAATCCAAACCAAAACAAAAAAAAACACACTTTTTTTTTTTCCTTTTCCCAATGGGAACAAAGCTTTGCCTCCTTTTCCGAATCTTTCTCCGACTCCCAGCGTGGGCAGCTCTCCCGGGCCGGGAGGAGCCGCTGGGAGCCGGGATCCCCGAACTCTCGTTTTCGCCCATTTTACGGCGACAAAACCCAGTCGCTCACGGGGCTTCAAAGCTCCCCGCGGCTGCGGCGCCCTTTCCCCATCGCCTGCGGCCACGCGCGGATCGAAAGCAGCGAAACCGTCCGCAGTTTTCCGCTGCTCTCCCGAGCCAGAGCCGGGCCGGGGTCGGGGCCCGGGGCCGGGGTCGCCCGGAGCCGCCCCGGTGGCCGCGGGCCGGGAGGAGCCGTCGTTGGGCCAAAGTCGTTTGAAAGAAGCTGAAATTAAAACAAAACTCGTGAAAAAGATTTAAAAAAATATATATATATTTCCCGAGGTTTTATTCAGCGCCATCTTGTTCCTTTTCCTACCAAGTCCGTGTATTAATTCGCGGTATTAATTAGTGACATTAATTATTGTTGTTGTCAAAGCTCTCGGGCATTTGTTTTGGCCCAGCCCCGCGGTCGTGCTCGCAGTTTCGGGGTGGTTTTGGGGTTTGTGTTGAATAACGACGGTTCGTGTTGCGGCGGAGATATGTTCGGGGAAGGAATTCATTGGAGGAGAGGAAGAATAAAAAAAGAAAGGAAAAGAAAGGAAGAAAGGACAAGAAATGAAAAAAGAAAGGAAAAGAAAGGAAAAGAGGAAGGAAGGAAAAGAGAAGAAAAAGAAAGAAGAAAGAGAGAAAGAAAGAGAGAAAGAGAGAGAGAAAGAAAGAAAGAGAAAGAAAGAAAACCAAACAAAACGAACAAAACCAATTTAAAACAAAAAAATTAAAATGGAGAACGAAAAAACGGGGATGGGGGTGAGGGGTGGAAGTGCTAATGGAAAAATAAAAAGAAAGGTGGGAGAGGGAGAAGGAGAAGCGAATGTAAAAGCAGGAGGAACTGCCCGGCTCCGAGGGCTGCCCAGGCCCCCGGCCCCTCCGGGCCAGCCGTACCCCACCCGCGGGGGTGAATTCCACCCACAGCAGCGGGGAAAACCAGGGGAGGAGAGATCCCCCGAGCGCCCCTTCGAGTCAGGGATGAAGGAAGACGGCGAGCGGGGAGCGCCGTGTCGCGAAAGGGACACAACGGTGTTGTCGCCCTCCCGAGAAATAATCACGAGCGAATTTCCTGGTGCTGAGTGTCGGGGTAAATCCGTGGCGGGGAGGGGGTTCCCATGGCGGGGGCGCTGGGATGGGAGCGCACCCACGGCCACGGGAGGCTGGAGGGCACCCAGGGACGAGCGGGGTGGGAGCGCACCCACTGCCCTCCGCGGACACGCGGGGTGGGAGCGCAGGAACGCACCCACTGCCCGCATCATCCCACGGGGAAGGAGCCGATGCCTTTTCCGCCCCCAGGACACGAGGGACCGAGGTTTAGCGAGTGGGGGGTCAGACCCGTGCGGGGACCCCCAAAAGTGCCACGGTGGGAGCTCTCCGTCACCCGCGGGCCCTCGCAGGCCTCGTGGGGTGGTCACGAAGTTCGTGGAAACGAATCTGGAGCAGGCCCGGGGATCTGCGGCCGCGACTCGGGGTCGCAGAGATGAATGGCCCGAGGGGACGGGCTGGGCACCGCCAGCTGCTGCCCAGATGTTTCTCCGTGGGACCCCTCCTCTTCTGTGGAGCCCCTTGGGGCGAGCGGGGCCGGAGGGAGCCCGGGGCGGCGGGAGCTGCAGCCCCCTCGTCTCCCAGCTGAATAATTAATGGTTCATCTGCGGAGGGGGCGGCGGGATGGGGGGAACTGGGGTGGAAAGAGGAGAAAAGTGGCGGGTGCCATTTCTAGGGGCCCGGCGTGGTCATCGATCCGCGGCTCACTGACTCGGACTAATCCATCAGATGGACTCCTGCGGCCGGGCGGCCCCGGACCGGTACCAGGACCGAGACCAGGACCAGGACTAGGAATAGGATCAAAAATAGGAACAAAAAAGGGAATAGGAATAAGAATAGGACCGGGACCAGAACCAGGACCAAGACCGGGAATAGGACCAGAAATAGGAATAGGAATCGGAATAGAACCAGGACCAGAACGAGGAATAGGACC
The DNA here is from genome assembly GCA_013397815.1 of Aleadryas rufinucha. NCBI lineage: Eukaryota > Metazoa > Chordata > Aves > Passeriformes > Aleadryas > Aleadryas rufinucha. The sequence goes on from VZTH01000408.1 coordinate 7,937, forward strand.
AGAAAGAGAAATAGGAATAGAACCAGGACAGGACCAGGAATAGGATCAGAACCAGTACCAGTCCTTGCCCGGCAGTGCCCCACATCGAGCACTTTTTTTTTCCTTTTACCAGAAAGGAAAAATTCCTCTCGCTTCCCAGGTCCCTTCCCTGCTTGCCAGGGGGAAAAAGGTTGCAATCATCCGGACCCCTCCAGGCCCCCAGCGCGGGGCAGCCCGAAAGAACGAGCGGACTCAACCCGAGGCCTCGGGCTGGGCCGGGGAGGGGATTCACCTGTATCGATCGGGGGGCTCCGGTCCCGTCCCCCCCAGCGCGACCCCTTCCCCCAGACGCCGCTGCTCGGGGCAGCCGGGCCGGGGCTGAGCCCGAGGGGCTGGGACGGACCCCACGGCCGGGCCCGGGCGGGCGAGAGGGTGGCAGGAGCGAAACGAAAGCGGGACCCAGCGGGGCTCAGGGCCGGGAACAAAGCGGCAGGAGCGGGGGGCAGCTCGGCCGAGCTCCTCCGCGAGCGACGTGGGGCGGCCCGGGCCCGCGTGGGGAGCGAGGCGCGACACGGGCGGATTCGTGACCGGAGGTTGGGTTGGTGGCTGGTGGATTTTTTTCCTGTTTTCACAGACAGCAAATGAACAAACCCCGTTCCCCGGAAATCTGGGGGGTTAATTCCCGTAAATAATGGGGACATGGCGGCCCTGGCGCCGGGGAAAGCGGCGCCGGGGAAAAAAAATCATTTCGGGGAGAACAAACCTCCCACGGCGGCTGGAGGAGCAAAGAGGTGACCGCAGGGACAGGGACCCTCCGAGCCGGTTCGGGGACAGGGATCCCTGGCCCGGGCCGGGGACAAGGACCTCTCGAGGCGGGCCGAGAACAGGGTTCCCCCTGAGCTTCCCCCAGCTGCGGCTGCCTTTTTATCATCACCATCACGGTTATTTTTAATTATTATTACTATTTTTTTTTTAATTATTCATTATTATTTCCAATTCCGGCGAGGCAGAAGCCCAAGCCCGCTGCTCAGTTAGCCCCAACAACGGGGGCATTAAACGGCCGATCGCGGCAGTGTTTAAATCTTTATTTACCAGAACCTTGTAAAGCCAGGAACAATTTGCATTCTATTAACTGCTTTTCAATAGGGCATCGACTGGAACTAAAAGATGCCACTACCCTGCCCTAATTAAAGAGCAACTGAATTACACTAAATACATATGAACGCTGCTCTTCCCCATAAATAACGGCGGGTCCTCGTCGCTGGCTTTGCCCGTCCCCACGGGGAGCTCGGATTCCTTAAAAAATAAATTAAAAATCACTAACGCGTGTTTTCTCCGCCACGGCTCGGCCCCGCGGAGCCAAGAGCTCCGGTCGTTTCCGGGGGGAGCGGCTCTGTGCCGGGGCTGGCGGGGAGCACCGGGCACGTCCCCGCTGGCCGCTGTGCCCCTTGTCCCACCCTCCGGCCCTTTCCCCCGCGACCCCCGCCCACCCTCGGCACAGAAACCCCGCGTTTCTCCAGCGAAGCCTCGGCCCAGCGCCGGCCCGAGACCGCGGGGAACGGCGCTGCGGGACCTCAACCCAGCTGGGAACCGGAGACACGGGGCAGGCGGGGCTCGTTCCTTCTGCCGAGGGCAGCCGGTGCCCGGAGGGAGCGGAGCGCGGCCCCGGTCCCGCAGCCCCGGCGGGGTGGCCCGGAGATTCCCCTGAGCGCGGCCCCGGTACCGAGAGGCGGCGGCCGAACCGACCGCGGAGGAGTTCCAGGATACTCCCAGCGCCAAGGGGCCAGTTCGGCGGCACCGGGAGGGAAATCCCCGAGGCAGGCGGCGAGCGGCGGGCACCTCTCGGCTCCCTCCACCCGCGATCCCGCATCTCTCGCGGGCAGCAGCAGGCCCGGGGGGGCGGGAGGTCGCCTTAGGTGTAACTCACCTTAAATCTAAATCCTTTCCCTTTGGTCTTAAGGTTACAAACCGGGTCGGTAGAACCCGCCCGAGCCCGGCCCCAGTTCGCGATGGCAACCCGGAACCCCCGAGGGTTCCCACGCGTGTTCGCAGCACCCCCTGACCCACCCGCCCGGAGGTGCGGGGCGGGCGGCCCGAGCCGTGCCGTGCCGTGTCCTACCTGCCAGTCTGAGCGCCGACATCCTCTGAAATTCTGGCTCCTGCAACCATTTCCACATCCTGCGGAAAGTCTCCCGGCCGGACTTGAGCTTACTCCAGGGCTTGGGGTTCCGCAGCAGGTCCGAGAGGGTCCCCTGGGAGCGGCACAAGATCCTCTGTGCGAAGATGGCCTGCGGGATGCTGTACCGCTTCAGCTCGGCCGTGATCCGCTGGGCCACCTCCTTGGTGTTGATCTCCTCCACCTGACCGGAGCCGCCGGGCTGGGAGCCGGGGCCGGGCGCCGGGCGCTCCCGCTCGCCCAGCAGCGAGGCGCCGGGCTGGCCGTGCGGGTGGCCGTGCGGGTGCATCCCGTTGAGCGGCGGCATCATGGCCGAGCTGGGAGCCGCCAGACCCCGCGCCAGGTGCTCCTCGCCCCGGGACAGCATCGCGGCGTGCGAGTCGAAGCCGTTGGGCGAGAGCATCTTCTCGTTGGGCAAGTGGCCGGCGGGGCCGTAGGGGGCCAGCGGCTGCTGGGCGTTGTGGAGGCTGCCCAGCCCGTTGGGCAGCGGCGACAGGGGCTGCCCCATGGCCGGCATGTCCTTGGGGTAGTGGCTGTAGAGGTTGCCCATGGAGGCCAAGCTCCGCTCGTCGCGCATGAGGGTGAAGCTGCCGCTGACGTTGCCGGCCAGGCGCTGGTGCGGGTGGTGGTGGTGGTGGTGGTGGTGCGGGTGGTGGAACTTCTCCGAGACGGTGGAGATGGGAGGCAGGTGCTGCAGGGGAGTCAGCGTGGTGTAGGTGCTGCTCAGGCTCATGCCGGAGGGCGACTCGCAGGACATGCTCATGGCGGGGTGCAGCGGGGCTCCCAGGCTGTGCTCGCCGCGGTAGTCGCCCCCCTCCAGGATGGAGGCCATGCCCGAGACCATGGCGGGCCGGCCGTGCGGCACCAGGTTGCGGTGCGAGCTCTGCCGTCCG